>CP129454.1:34490000-34775000 GCA_030445155.1 Quercus variabilis | reverse complement strand
GATCGGAAAAAAGAGGGATTCCAGTTGTAAGATATCTAATAATGAAACCGTCGCTGGAATTGAGATCTCATTCAAAGAGAAAGATATGTATATTATATTGATGATCCGATCCGCAAGGCCCATGATTGGGAATTATTTGATCGTCTTTCTCCGAGGAAGAGGCGAAACAGAATCAACTTGAATTATAACTTAAGGTTATAACTTCAATTAATATATATTTTTTTGATACACAATTAATATCTTTTTATTTGATGCGAATTTTGACAAATCTACCATTAGATTGCATTTTCTTATCTTCAAAAAAAAATTACATTTTCTTCTTATATTTTTCATGCTTGCAAAATTTCCAGAATATCAAAAATCAATAGCAATGTCAATCAATTGTTTAAATTGCTATTAAAAAAAAAAACTTATAGTTCATATAATAAATAACATATGATTAGCACAAAATTTGACATGTGTGTTAAAAGCGAGTTTAGCTTGCCTCCAGTACTTTTTTTAACTAAAATCTCATTTTGTTTTAATGAGAAACTGCTACATTATCCACTAACTAAATAAAATGTGGAAATAAAAACTCACTACCACTTGCTATTGTATATTTAAAACAAAAGAAGATGTCAAATTGAAAAAGTATTAGAGGTAAACCAAACCCGTTAAAAGCCTAAAGAAAGTGCAATCCAATAGTTAGATTTTCAAAATATGTAATAATATTAATTTTTTTTTAAAGGAAGTTATTGCCAAACTTTTTCCTTATATTAATTACTTAATTATAACTTAGTATTTGATAAATAATAATCTTGTGGATTCCAATTAGCTCAACTGGTAAAGTTTTTTATGGTTGTATAAAAAATCTGGGGTTCAATCCTCGCTTACACCAAAAACTGATTGGTGTCTTGGTCTGATGATAAAGAGCTATCATTTGGAGCAGACGCCATAGGTTGAAAATTTATCCAAAAAAAAAAATAATAATAATCTTTATTCTTTACTCATGAATGTCAAGATTGGTTATTTATATGTTTTAAAAAATTGGCTTATAAATAGATGCCTTTTTTTTTTTTTTTTCAAATTTTTTCTCCCTTGTAGGAGTCTCTCTCTCTCTCTCCTCTGGTAAGAGATCTTTCTCCTTTCCTTTCTGGTAGAGTCTTTTCTCCCCCTAGTGGGGCATCTTACACTCTTAGATACATACTCTCTTTCATAAATGGAACAAGAGGTAGTTAATAGCCTTCAAAAATTCTGTCTCACCAAGGAAGAAGAAGCAGAAATATCAATCACAGCTTATAGCAGAATAGAGCTTTTGGAGGAATGCTCTTTAAGCTTGTTTGGAAGGCTACTTTTGGACAGACAACAGAACCAAAGAGCTCTGAAAAGCACGCTAAGAGCAACATGGAAGATGGGTTCAGAGCTATGAATAATTGAAGTAGGAAATAACACTTTACAATTCAAGTTCAACTCTCGCTATCAGATGTAATGGGTTGAAAACAGTGGGCCTTGGAATTTTGAAAACAATCTGTTACTTTTATGCAGATGGAAAAAGGGTCTCACATCAGAAAACATTGTCTTCACTCATTCTCCGTTTTGGGTGCAACTATAGGGCTTACCATTTGAGGTCATGTCTGAGGGGGTAGGCCATGATATTGGGAATAGCATGGGACGCTTTATTGAGATGGACAAATGAGCTAATCAATCTGAGCAAGCAAAATTCATGCGCATAAGAATTGATCTTCCCATTGATAAGCCATTACGCAGAGGAGGAAATGTAGTGGGCATGGACGGGGACAAGTACTGGGTTCATTACAAATATGAACGGTTGCCAACGTTTTGTTTTCTTTGTGGCAAGATGGGTCATGATGACAAACATTGTCATGCTTACTCAGATAGACAAAACGCGACACCCCAATATGGTGACTAGTTAAGGGCGTTTAGAACGTCAAAAGGTGGAAGTGGCAGACCGAATCGCTTCTCTAATGGCGGCCATAGTGCTGGTAGCGATAACCAAAGTGGTGGAAAAGATCAAATGTCTGAGAAAGCACTCCAGTCCTTTCCTGCAGCTCAGGGTGGAGAATGCTCTAACAATGACTGTATTCAAAATTCAAAAAATGCACAAGATTCAAGCAAAACTTATCAGATGAGGGGATGTGATGTTAAGGGCACCTCAGAGTGTCAGGCAGCAGGAAGTATGGTGGGATTAGACAACTTGGATGCCAGTTCACGGGTTATGAGGCAAAGAGGGGCCCCACGTGATGAAGAGTCTATGCCAATCCCTATGGAAACTTCCAGTACTTGGGTGTTAGTGATACAGTTTTAAATGTGGGCCAAAATGCATAGGAATTAAAAGACCCACCCCAAGTCACAAGTCTACACAAGCCCATGGTTTTGGCCTAAGCACATAAAATAAGTGGAGAACAAACTGATTAATGAGTTACGAAGGCCCAAGCTAGAAGGGGCCGAATAAAGAAACTTGCTAGGGAGCAAGGACTAACCCAAGGTAAGGTCTCTGACTCCCAAAGCTCAATTCTTGCTTTAAAAAGGCTTGGCTCTCAAATTTTCTCAGACAGTGAGGAGAAAGTCTTTAGAAGACGAAAGTGTGGTGGTTCTGTTGGAAGTCCCAGTAATGATGATATATCGGCGGCGACTGCTGTGCAGCACCGCCGGGAGCCATGAATTCCTTAGGATGGAACTGCCTGGGGCTTAGGACCCCCCCAATCAATTCGAGCGTTGCATGATTTTGTGCGACAATGGGCTCCCAAAATAGTTTTTCTGTCAAAAACTAAGTTAAAATCGAAGCATATGGAAAGAATTTGAAATAGAATTGGTTTTGCAAATGGGCTTTTTATTTCAAGTTGTGGTCGTAGTAGAGGTCCGGCACTCCTTTGGACTAGGGAGACTGACTTGGAAATTAAAAGTTTTAGTAATCATCACATTGATGCGGTAGTCATAGAGGCAAACTCAGATTTTAAATGGAGAATTACTGGGTTCTATGGTCATCCCCAGTCTCATCTGAAACAGTTTTCATGGGATTTACTTGCTTATTTAAAAAATCAGTACTAGCTTCCTTGGATTTGTTTTGGAGATTTCAATGAGATTTTATCTATGGAGGAGAAATCGGGTGGGCTGCTACATTCCCAAGGGCAGATGGAAAAGTTTAGAAATGTGGTTAACCATTGTGGCTTTAAGGACTTGGGCTACGTTGGGCCTGACTTTACTTGGTGTAATATGCAGGAAGGAGCTGGTAGGATATATCTCAGGCTTGATAGAGTATTTGCTACTAGTGATTGGGTGGACAAATTTGGTGAGGTCAGAGTCTACCATTTAGTTGATTCTACCTTGGACCATTGCGCTCTGTATTTATCTGATCCTAAGGTCCCAAAGCTGCCACGTGCCCACCAGCTCCATTTTGAGTCTATGTGGACAAAGAAAGAGGAATGTAAGGAAATGATTGAAGCGGCTTGGTGCTCGGGTAGTGATTTGTGTTCACCTAGTGGGATTGCATCTGCTTTTTCAACTTGTGCAATTGACCTTAAGGCTTGGAGCTCTACTACATTTGGGCAAATTCCAAAAGCAATTCAAGAAAAAAGAAAGAAGCTTAGTTCCTTAGTTCAGCTTGATAATGATGGGTCTTTGGGTGATGAGATAAACCGAGCACGGAAGGAAATTAATGATCTCCTTGATAGTGAGGAGATTTACTGGGGTCAACGTTTAAAAGCCCACTGGCTCAAAGAGGGTGACAAGAATACTAAGTTTTTTCATGCAAGGGCCTCTGAAAGACGGAAGCAGAATACAATCTTGGGAATCTGGGACAAACATGGTAACTGGTGTGGGGATCAAGACAGTTTTGCCAGAGCTACCATTTCCTATTTTGAGGAATTATACACCACCTCCCACCTGAGTCAATCAGAGAATGTAATTGCTCCCATCCCAACCTTAGTTACTCCCGAAATAAACTCAGAGCTCTCTAGAGCCTTTACTAGGGAGGAAGTAGTCTCGGCCCTTAAGCAGTTGCATCCATCGAAATCGCCCGACCCTAATGGTATGTCTGCCCTTTTTTTTCCAAAAATATTGGAATATTGTAGGCACTAATGTTTCTAATGTGGTCCTAAATGTTCTTAACTCTGGCATGTCTTTATCTGATATCAATAAAACTAATATTGCTCTTGTGCCAAAAACCAATAATCCCCAAAGAATGACTGAATTTAGACCAATTAGTTTGTGCAATGTGGTTTATAAGCTTGTTTCTAAAACTCTAGCTAATCGTCTCAAAGCTACCCTTCCCTATATTATTTCAGAAAATCAAAGTGCATTCACAGCTGGCAGGCTTATTACAGATAACGTTTTGGTGGCTTATGAAATTATGCACTGCCTAAAGCACAAGAAATGTGGGCAAGATAGCTTCATGGCTGCAAAGCTAGACATGAGTAAAGCTTTCGACAAGGTAGAATGGAGCTTTATTGAAAAAGTTATGAGAAAAATGGGCTTTAATGAGAATTGGATCAATCTAGTGATGAATTGCATATCCTCGGTGTCTTACTCTGTCATTATTAATGACACAATGTATGAGAGCATTATGCCTACTAGGGGGCTTCGACAAGGCGACCCACTGTCCCCGTATTTATTCCTTCTGTGTGCGGAAGGTTTCTCAGCCCTTATCCATGATGCAGCAAGGAACAATCAGCTGAATGGCATCTCTATTTGTAGGAGGGCACCAAGAATCACTCACCTTTTCTTCGCTGACGACAGCCTCCTCTTTTGTAGGGCCAATGGTACTGAATGTAGTAAGCTAAAAGAAATTCTTAGTATGTATGAATTAGCTTCGGGGCAAAAGATCAACACAGACAAATCTTCTATCTTTTTCAGCCCAAATAGTTCCCAAGAGCTTAAAGATGAGATTATAAACATCCTTGGGTCAATGCAGACTCAAATCATGAAAAGTACCTTGGCCTTCCCCTCAATCATTGGTAGATCCAAGAAGCTTGTCTTTGCGGAGATTAAAGAGAAAGTAAGCAAGAAGCTAGCAAGTTGGAAGGGTAATTTGCTCTCTATGGGTGGAAAGGAAGTTCTTATTAAAGCAGTGGCCCAAACCATTCCCATTTACACAATGAGTTGCTTCCAACTTCCAAAAACTCTCTGTAAAGATCTTGAAAAATTGATGAGGAGCTTTGGGTGGGAGCAAAAACACCAGGAGACCAAAATGGCCTAGTTTGGTTGGAAGACTATGTGCAGGCCTAAGTCGTAGGGGGGAATGGGTTTTAGAAATTTGCATGCTTTCAATCTTGCCTTGCTTGCAAAACAAGCTTGGAGAATCCTCACAAACCCGAGTTTCCTGGCAGCCTGCATTCTTAAGGCGAAATATTTTCCCTTTTGTGATATTCTCCATGCCAGTCTAGGTAGCTGCCCATCTTACACCTGGCGGAGTATCTTTAATAGCCTAGAGGTTTTGCGTAGTGGTACAAGATGAAGAGTTGGAAATGGGCATCTAATCCACATTTGGGATGACAAATGGCTCCCAAGCCCCTTGACTTATAAAGTTATCTCTCCTCCTCACCCTTATGACGACTACCCCATGGTCTCATCTCTTATTGATCCAATGACTAGATGGTGGAAGTAAGAGATTGTCCGTGCCCTCTTCCTTCCCTTTAAGGCTGATATCATTTTAAAAATCCCCTTAAGTTACAATCTTCCAAATAACAAGCTCATTTTGATAGGGAATAAAAAGGGAGAATTCACAGTTAAAAGTGTCTATTTTGTCGCAAGCAAACTCCTTGACTCAAGGGATGATGGGGAATGTTCTTTTGGTGATTCAAATGGTAGGATTTGGAGGAAAATCTGGTCTCTAAAGCTTTCGAAAAAAGTCAAGATTTTCTCTTGGCGTGCTTGTGTAAATGGCCTTCCCATACTCACAAAAATGGCTGCTAAAGGTATTCAAACTTGCTGTGTTTGTCCAATTTGTGATGAGGAGCCTGAAAGCCTTCTTCATGCGTTAATCTCTTGTGATTTTGCTCTTTCGGTGTGGTCCTTTTGGCATGACTACCCCATTGATTTGCTGCTAAAAGCGTCAGATTTCAATGACTTAGTGCTCCATCTTTGTTCTTCTCCGTCTACTTTGTGCTTGGAATTTTTCTTTGCAATTGCTTGGTCAATTTGGTGCAATAGATACAAGCACATCCACGATGAGAACAGTATGCAGCCTTTGCAAGTTTTGGAGATTGCTAAGAGCTTGGTTGAGGATTTTAGAGAGGTCTCCTCATGGGACTTTCCCTCTCCTCCACCCCCACAATGTGGTTGGGTTGCTCCCCCACCAGGTTACTTCAAGGTTATTGTGGATGGTGCCTCCTCCATTGATGGCAGTGGTGTCTCTGGTGTAGGAGCTGTCATTCGAGACGAGTTAGGTGTGATTTGCTGCTCTCTGTAAGGCTCTGCCCATGCACTACCCTGCGGAGTGGACAGAACTTTTGGCCTTGGAGCATGGTGTTCTCTTAGCTCAAGCATTGAACCTTCGGAAGGTGATCTTTGAATCTAATGCCTCTTCGGTCATTGCAGCAGTTTCTCAAGTCAACGATGGTGGCATTATGGGACACCTTGTGCAAAGCTTTCAGTCCGTGGCATCTGTCTTCAATTGTTGTAAGTTCTATCACGTGAAAAGGGATTACAACAGGGCTGCTCATGAGCTAGCCCAATTTGCTAAGTGTAATCAAGCTTCCAATCTCTGGAAGGGTGTTATACCGCCCTGTTTAGTTCACTTATGTCAATCTGGCCTAAGTTGTTTTAATTAGCTTTTGGCCTCTGTTGTACTCCTTTTCCTGTGTTATTGAAATACAAGTTTCTCTTCAAAAAAAAAAAAAATTGGCTTATAAAAATAAAATATGTTGGGAAGCTTGTGTACCGTGTACTAATATCACTTCCTAGCCATCAAAGTTCGGCACCTTTTTTTCTGTCCTTTCTTTTATAGGTGCAGCAGGTGGGTTACGTAGAATAATCCTTCGTCTCCCTTAAATTTACCCAGAAAATTTATGTTAAACAAGATTCAATCTCCTATATTTACCGTACCAATCTGCCTTGATGGTCCGCCTTTATTCATTGACAGGTGAAAATAACATGGGCTTGCCAGTTTCAATTAAAATTGGACTGGCCTGCTAATATCTTTTAGATTACTCCCCAGATATAACTTTAAACTAGTTATAACATTTCAGGGTACAAGAAAAACAATATGAACTTTCAAGATTAGAACTCTCCAAGAAATCTGCAGTGTAAGATTCCCCGGGCTTTTATCCAGAAGAATAACAAGAATAGTCTATGATATATTCAATTCTATATTTCAATCCAATTAACATGTGGCTGTGCCACCATCCAAAGACAAGCTTAAGCCTACCAAGTACCAATAGATATCATAGACTTGAATTGTGCAGCTCACTGGCCTTCAATGGCAGAACAATTGCTTGAGACCAATTAGAAAAATCGTTCATCATAAACGTACTAGAACTCAATGCTGTAATAAATCATTGATTAACATCTAAATTTTTAAGGTCAAAAGAACACCCTTATGCAACTAAAGGGATACTTTTGACTCATTCAACTTAACTGCTACAGTGGACCCCTTGTAGCAACTACAATGGATACAAGCTTCTTCCTAGTCCCACAAACGCCCTCTGTTTTCTGTACTTCCTTTCCTCCTTGATCTCTCAAAATTGAAGCAAAATTGCCAGTTATCCTCACTTGAACTTTTTTCTGTTAACACATTTTCGCATTCATCCTACATATATTGATCCACTTTGGATATATTCTTCAGTTAATTCCAAATTTTTCTGTGGTAATGTGTTCTCCAAACTTGAACTTCCATAGTGTATCAAACTCACAAAAATCATGCATATGGCTGGCAAAGCAGTTATGTACTTATGGATTCAAATAGGACTCCCAACCATCCTTTTCCAGCTTCTCTACTTTTCTCAAGACATCATTTCTTGTGTCTTCTTGATACTGGCTCATTCTGCAAAGGATATTATTCCAGAATCAGCTCATGCAAGACTTGTGAACTAAAGTTTTTTTTTTTTCTAGGTTTCATACCCAACACAAAGTTTTGCGTTACTTCCAGAGAGGGAAGAAAGAAAAAACCCACCTTGCCAATAGGTCAGCATCATGAATCCCCATCATCCTTACTGCGAACAAACCTGCATTGGCAGCATTGTTTATTGCAACTGTTGCAACTGGAACACCCCTTGGCATCTGCATAATCGTCAAAGGAATAAATAAAAATTAGGACTTTGTGGTGATTAAATTTTCCTTGTGAACTCCGTGTACCAAGGAAACTGTTTCCTTTGCTGTGTGTTTCTTGTTTCTCCTTTTTCAATAAAGCTTCTTAATACTGATCAAATACCCAAAAAAAAAAAAAAAAAAAGTGCAAGTAGAAATCAAATATGAACTTGAGATAACGAATGAAGCACCATCTTTTCTGAGGCTCTAACATTGGACAATGTTTTAAGGCAATGAAACTCATTGTGCAAATCTTAACCTGATTAAGCGAGTGTCTACATGCTTGCACCATTCTGATGTTTTTTGTTTTTTGATAGGTACCATTCAGATATTAGATATTCAGCACCAATGATTTTTTTTTTTTTTTTGGTTTCATAGAAATTCAGCACCTATGATTTTTTACTTATTTTTTATTTAGTGACATAGATATTCAGCAACCATGATTTTTTTTTTTTTTTGGCTCCAGGCACCTAATAATTAAATTAATTCCAAAAAAAAAAAATTCCTTCACCTCATAAACATGGCTTAAAAATATTGCCTCCATCAACTTGCCTTAATTTCAGTAGTATTTTTGTGCCAAGGAAATATATGTAGTAATTGTAAATAAAAATAAAAGAATAATAGTAATTCTCTGTGCCAGAAAACACATCCCAAAGAATTAAAATAGAATTTCTCTCATCAAATAAAGCAAACACATTAATTAATCAAGGATAAGCAACTATAAAAACCAGAAAAAGGGCATCCCTAAGACTCCAGCATTCAGACATCCAATTTAAATGCCCTAGTTTTTTAGAACTAATATTATATTCATAGGATACTGGATCTTTACAACACTTACCCATCCCATAAATGAGTCCAAATCTTCTGTCCCACTTTTCCTACTTCACTCTATACTCCACCAATAAATACTTGCCACGTGTTCATCTAATTAATTAAATACTACTATTAATTAATAACTGTAGTATTAATAAGTCAATAATGATAGTATTTAATCAATTAGGTGAACATGTGACAAGTATTTATTGGTGGAGTATAGAGTGGAGCAGGAAAAGTGGGACAGAAGATTTGGACTCCCCATAAATGTAATAATTAAGAAGTAAGAAAATAATATACCTGCACAATGGACAGCAGTGAGTGTGCAGAAGCACGCATGGGAACGCCAATAACAGGCAAGGGAGTGAGTGCAGCTACCATACCTGCAAGTCACAACAAAGCTCAATTAATTCCAGTGAGACATGTAAAGCAACTGTGAAACAATATTTGGAGCATAGTTCAAATAAACTTGCCTGGCAAGTGGGCTGCACATCCAGCACCAGCAACGATAATCTGAATGCCTCTCTCCAGGGCAGATGAGGCATAAGAAAACATCATTTCAAGGGTCCAGTGAGTTGAAACTATTTTCACCTGCATATTATAATTTGTTAAGTTAGACCTGGAATATACAAGAAAATAAAATTAAATGATCAATAACTTCTGAATTCCAAAATAGACCCTGTAGTTCATTAGAAGTCAACCTCATAAGGCACACCAAACATATTCAAAATCCTTGCAGCATCCTTCATAACAGGAAGATCTGAATCAGAACCCATAATGATCCCAACACATGGTGTTACTGCATTTAGAATGGGAGCAACATAAACACAATTTGAGTGTAACAAACTTTCAAAATCAAAACTTAAGGCATGTAAACTTCAAACAAAAGGTAAACACTTGCAACCATCAACATAATAAGGGTATAGCTATATGAAAGATCGGTGATCCCCCCCCACCCCCCCAACAAGAGAATAAAAATCAGAAATGAAGATTGAAGACTGACAAAAGCAATATCTTGGTAAAAGGAGAATTAAATCAATTTTTTAAATGGAAATGATTAATTGTAATCTCTAAACGGTTTAGAATCCATGCCTCTTAAAAATAAAATCTTGTGGTAATTTCCCTCCCTGCACTATCACTTTTCCATCCTAAGCCAAAGACAGACTTTTTTATGCAAAATATAATAACCTAAAGCTCATAGCATGAAAATTTAAAGTAGCATTAGTGCTGATTATTCTGGAAACTACCCCATGTAGTGTGGGTGCAGCATGTAGGAATATTTTTATGTAAGAAAATGTAAAACATTGAATAAATAAATTCAATTGAGGCAATCACTGAATTAAGGAAATATTCTCCAAAAAGATGCACCAAAATCAAATTCAATTGATAGCATAGATGCAAACATCTCACCACACCTTCCAAAAACATTTGTGCCTCCTAGAGAAAACTTGCTTTTTGGTTAACCAGCATCGTGACATTCAGTAAATAAATATGAGAAGTCCCTAGTGCAATTACCTGCAGCCTGACAATCAGAACCTTCTTCCTTCAGAATTGATTTTAATCGTTCTTCCACATCACCCATGGAAGGCCCAACAATTGTGACATGGCCCATCTTTTGCTGCTTTCGCATTTCTGCCAAGTCATTAAGATAATACAGGAAAATGTCAAGTATGAGGTAAAGGTCAAATAGCGCGCACGTGTGTGTGTGTGTGTGTGAGAGAGAGAGAGAGAGAGAGAGAGAGAGGAAAAAGAAATTCACATACCTGGCTTGTCATACCAATGGAACAGTAGCCCCAGGAATGCTCATGCCCTTCTAAATCAGTTGATGAGCTAATATAAAACCAGGCTTACCCTGAAATTTAATATATAAATAACTAAAAGAGAGAAATTTGACACGTGGGGGGAGGGGGTAGTGAAAGATAGTTATGCTGAATAAAGACATTTCAAACATTTTGTTGTACATTGATGTTCCAATTTACTTTTTTTACTAACATTAACAGGTTTTCCAAGATAAAATAATTTGAGAACTGAAAATCAGTTAATGAGAACCAGGACAGACAGAACGTTTGATTTGTATTAATTGTAATTTCTTAAAATTTCGTTATTCACAACGGTATACAAAGTCATCAAGCTCAAGCACAGAATTATACCTAATTCTAGTTGCAACTTCAACAAACTTCAAGCAGAATATTTTCAGTGAAAGTATGTTACAGAAATAGGTTCTGAAAGAAACGAATGACTTCAGCTTCATGCCATATTCATTTTATATATTAGATAAATAAAAAAATAAAAAGAAATTCTTCACCTCATCTTCACCCAATATAGTGTACATGACAGTAGCAGGAGTTTTCATTGATGGCTCACCAAGTGGAAGACCAACAACAGCCTGCAAATGTTGTTCAAATTGTGAGGTGTACCAAGACTCAATTGTGTGATGACCATTATTATGGGGTCTAGGAGCCACTTCATTTAGAAGCATCTGTTAAGAGTTCAGAACATAAATTCATTAGCCAGAAGCAGATAATGCCGAAACAAAATTAGGAAAAAATATAGAGGATAACAAAAAAGGAAGCAATTGTGTGTGTGTGCGCGCACCTTTAACAGTCTCAAAGAAAGAAGCAAAAACACAGCCTGACCATCCCCAGTCAAAAACAATTCAACTGCAAACACACCAGCGCCTTCTAATGAACTAACAGCTTTGTAGGCAACATCAGTAGCATGTTTCCAAATATCCCATGAGACATTAGCCAGTGCCTTGACTATGTGACACATGTTTTCCCTACAAGAGATCAAATATCCTTAATGAGAAGTATAGGGATGTAAAGTTAACACCTAAATACTAAAGGTGAATGCTTCTCACGTAATTCTGCATCATTTAAGATTAAACCATGAAAGGAAAATAGACAATGTAAACACTGAAATTTACATATTACTTGTGAATGGTTTCAACAACAGCTCCTGAAGTTATTCCCAAAAAAGAAGTAAATAATATCTATAATCCATGAGATTCTATCTTTCACACTATTAAGAAATAAGTCAGAAATTTCTGACCTGACCTGACCTGAAAAATACCTGAACCGAACCCCATTTTTTGACCCAAAGTAAAAACAGGTTGACCCGTGACCTGACCCACATTTTACGGGTCAACTCAACCCGACCTACGACCCAAACCATTTTTTAAAACTTTTTTTTTTTTTTGGTAAAAAAAATATAATAAAATTAAGACAATATTAGTTTAATTGTTTGTTGTGAGCTTTAAGGAAACAATTGAGACATTTACATAGCATACAAATTAATTGAAAAATGAATGATTAAACATTCTGTAATGAGTAAAAAATTTTAGATATCAATTAGAAAAGTATATGCGAAGATAATCTGGTTATAATACAGTTAAAAACTTAGATTTAAAATTGTAGACGTGTGAGAAACATTCACAAGTGTGAAAATAATGAAGTCAAAATATCAAATTAACATAAATTATAAATGTTTAGACCTATTTTTTAACAATTTATGTCCAAAATAAATGACTTTTCAAAATAAATTATGATATTTCCTAGAGTGTGTATTGCTTAACAATGATATGATATCATAAAAGAGACCGTGTATAAATAAGTAAACAATTAAACTTTAATGTATATCTCAAATTGAAATAGAGTACCAACCACAATTACCAATAGATTATAAAATTAAATTTCAAGATTGTAAATTTCTTATATGTTTTTATTTTTTGTCAAATGAATTATCCAATAAGTCATTTGTAATTTTGTTTCATATTTTGGAATGTTAATATTGTGTAGAAATAAAACTTGTGTATTTGTTTTACTTATCTTTGTGTTATTTTGTTTTAGATAGCAATATTAGGATTTGTATAATTTTAAAATTATTGGATAAGTATTAATAAGTATAGTTCATTCTTGATATAAATGGTGAATTTAAAGTAATGCATTTTACATCAAGTAATTTGTTACATGACTTTTCAAATGGCAAATACATGTTTTCTTTATAAAATAAATAAAAAAAAAATCCATGTGAAAAATACGGGTTAACCCGACCTAACCCGATTGACCCAAAACCGATTTTAATCTGCTTAAAATGACCACTTTTGACCTGCAACCCAATTGACCCGACCCACCCCGCCTGTTTTGCCATGTCTAAGAAATACCATATTGCTTTAGCCAAAAAAAAAAAAATATTGATCATATGAAAGCACAATTCAAATGAAGTCTAAATTTCTGGATTTAAAAGTTATTTTCATCATGTTAAACGCAACCATAAAGTTAAAAAATTATCCTAAAACCCTAATGACAAAAGCTGCAGCAATAAAATATGATTGGAATGTAAATAATTTAGACATTTTTCTAGACCTATATATTTTCAAAATGCATCAATGCATGCTTAGAAGTCAAAGCAAAGAGGAGTTATAAGCTAAACAAACTAATTAAAATATATGCATTAAAGTAAAAGAGTATTACTTTAATACAGTTCTTTAGACAACAGTTTTGGCCGCCATATGTCAGTATTATACACAATTTTTAGAGAACAAGATAAGCAAATTGTGTTTTTTATGCAATTTGCTATACAAAACCAGCTAACGAACTTCTTTTCAATTTGCACAAGTATCTATGAGCATGAAGACATACAGGCAAGTAGGCATGTGATCATCAAAGCAAGTAGACATGTGAGCATGTTATGATCAAAACAAGTAGATATGTCGGCTAATTATCATCAAAGCATGTGAACATACAAGCATACAAGAATATGAGCATTTAAACACCCAAACATACTTCTAATCCCCCAATCACCTCTATATTCAAGTACAATCATCAAAGCATTTGAGCGCATAAATGTGCAAATACATGATCACTTTAGCCTTCAGGCATATATACATTTCATCATCCAAGTGTGTGCATGTGTGTGGATATTAAAAATGTGAAAATTAATGCATGTGAGCATGCGATCATCAAAGCATTTCAACATAAGAGTAGGTAATCATCAAAGCGTCCAAGCATATGAGCATGAAGGCATACAGGCAAGTGGGCATGTGATCATCAAAACAGGTTGACTTGCGAGCATAAGATCATCGAAATATGTTGTAGAGAGGCATGTGAACATCAAAACATGTGAACATAAAAGTATGTAATCATGAAAGTAAGTAGACGTGAGAATGTTATCATCAAAGCAATGACAAATGTGTGCAAGTTGTCAACAAGGCATGTAAACATAGAAGCATGTGATCATGAGAGCATAGAAGCATATGAGCACTTAAGCACCCAAGTGCACATACTTCTAATCTCCCAATAACCTCAGTATTCAAGTACAATCGTCAAAGAATTTGAGCGTGTGAATGCAAATACACGGTCACTTTAGTTTTCAAGCCTATATACATTTCATCATCCATGTGTTTGCACGTGTGTGGATATCAAAGCATGCGATCATCAAAGCATTTCTACATAGGAGTAGGTAATCATCAAAGTATCCAAGCATATGAGCATGAAGGCATACAGGTAAGTGGACATGTGATCATTAAAGCAAGTAGACATGGGAGCGTACGATCATAGAGGCATGTGAACATAGAAGCATGTAATCAACAAAGCATGTGAACATGGTGCATGTGATCATCAAAGCAAATAGACATGTGAGCATGTTATGATCAAAACAAGTAGATGTGGGCTAATTATCAACAAAGCATGTGAACATACAAATATGTGAGCATTTAAGCACCAAGTACACATAACTCTAATCTCTCAATCACCTCAATATTCAAGTACAATCATCAAAGCATTCAAGTGCGGAATGCAAATACATGATCACTTTAGTCTTCAAGCCTATAGAGATTTCATCATCCATGTGTGTGCACGTGTGTGGATATCAAACATGTGAATATCAATGCATGTCAGCATGCAATCATCAAAGCATTTCTACATAGGAGCATGAAGGCATACAAACAAAGGGCATGTGATCATCAATGTAGGTCAGTTTGGGAGCATAAAATAATCAAAACACGTGACAAAGACGCATGTCAACATCAAAGCATGTGATCATTAAAGTAAGTAGACATGTGAGAATGTTATCATCAAAGCAATAACAAATATGTGCAGGTTATCAACAAAGCATGTGAGCATACAAGCATATGATCATGAGAGCATATGCTTATTTATGCCCCTAAGTACACATACCTCTAATCTCCCAATCTCCTCAACATTCAAGAACAATTGTCAAAGCATTTAAGCGCACAAATGTCCAACTACACGATCATCAAAGTGTTCAAACATATTAGAATGAAGGCATACAGGTAAGTGAGCATGTTATCATCAAAGCAGGTAGACATGGGATCATATGATCATCAAAGCATGTAGACATATGAGAATGTTTATCATCAAAGGAAGGACAAATGTGAGTTGCCTATCAACAAAGCATGTAACATACAATAACATACAAGCATATGATCATGAGAGCATTGAAGCATATAAGCATCTAAGCACACAAGTACACTTACCTCTAATCCCCTAATCACCTCAGCATTTAAGCACAATCTTCAAAGCATTTGAGTGCACGAATGTCCAACCACACGTTCACTTAATCCTCCAAGCCTATAAACATTTTCTTATCCAATTGTGTGCACGTGTGTGAATATCAAACATGTGAATATCAATGCTTGTAAGCATGCAATCAAGAAAGAATTTGAACATAGCAGCAGGTAATCATCAGAGCGTCCTGGCATATGAGTATGAAAGCATATGGGCAAGTTGGCATGTGATCATCAAAGCCAGTAGACATGAGAGCGTAGAATCATGGAGGCATGCAAACGTAAAAGCTTGTGAGCATGGGAGCATGTGAGTGAGTAAGGATTCAAACATGTTAGCATTCAAGCATAAGGGTATACACGCATGTGAGTATACACAAGCATATGATCATCCAATTGTGTGCAAATGTGGATATAAACAAAGGATTGATGCTTAATGAGAATTAATCAATAAGGCTTATAAAAGAGCGACATTTGATTGAACACAAGCAATTACACATGAAGGTATACAAGAATGTGAGCATAAACACGCGATCATCAAGACATGTAGACATGGAAGCATACGATCATCGAAGCATGTGAACATAGGAGCATGTGATCACCAAAGCATGTAAACATCAAATCATATGAACATATGAGACATATGAGGACATGAGCATGTGATCAAAAAAGCATGTGAACATACAAGCACATGAGCATTTAAACGAGATCATCCAAGGATGTGCCTACACGAGCATCCAACTACATATGCACATCAACCTCCAAGAATATAGATTTATTTTCATCCAACTGCTTGTGAACATGTGGATTCAAACAAAGGTTCGATACTTAGTGATAATTAATGAATAAGTCTTATAATGGAGTGACACTTAATTGAACATTTGAGCATTTAAGCATTAAGGTATACAAGCATGTGAGCGTTAGACAATTCAGGCATGTGAGCATACAAGCATCTGAGCATTTAAATACCCAATTACACATACCTTTTACTGCCTAATCAACTCAGCATTTTAGCACAATCGTCAAAGCATTTGTGCGCATGATCATCTAACTGCATGATCATTTAAGCCTCCAAACATATAAACATACATTATCCAAATGGGTACAAATGTGAGTAGATATCGAACATGTGAATATCAATGCATGTGAGTATGGGAGCACGCGATCATCAAAGTAGGGAGAATGGGATCATCAAAGCATGTTAACGTGGGAGCATGTGATCATCAAATCATGTGAGCATTAGAGCATATAATCATCAAATCAGTGAGTGTATCAGCATTCAGAGCATGTGAGCATAAGATCATCAAAGCATGTAAACATAAAAGCGTGTGAACATCAAAACATGTGAACTTAAGAGTGTGTGATCATCAAAGCAAGTAGACATGTGAGCATGTGATCATTAAAGAAGTAGACATGTGAACATGTGATCAATAAAGCATGTGAATATACAAGCACGTGTGCATTTAAGCATTTATGAACACATACATCTTACTGTACAATCACCTAAGCATTTAAGTACGAGCATCAAAGCATGTACGAGCATCAAAGCGTGTGATTGAACGAGCAACCAACTGCATGAGCAAAATAGCCTCCAAGCATATAAATATATCGCCATCACAGTGTGCGCACATTAGGATACAAACAATGGGTTGATGCTTAATGAGAATTAATGAGTAAGTCTTATGAAAGAGTGACACTTAATTGAATATGTGAGCATTTAAGCATAAGAGAATACAAGCACGTGAGCACAAAAGCATGAGCATTAAAGCACCCAAGTATGCATACCTCTTACAGCCTAATTACCACAGCACTCAAGCACAATCGTCAATGCATTTGAGCGTATGAACGTGCAATTGCATCACACTTAAGCCCCAAGCATAGAGACAAATCATCAACCAAGTGTGTGCACGTGTATGGATATCAAACATGTGAATATCAATTTACGTGTGCATGGGAGCATGTTATCGTCAAAACATGTGACATAGTAGCATATGGTCAACAAGGTGTGTAAGCTTGGGAGCATGTGATCATCAAAGTATGTGAGTCTGTAAGCGTCCAAGCAAGTAAGCATCCAAGAGTGAGCATGGGAGAATACGATCTTTGAAGCATGTACACATGACAATCCATGTAAGAACATGTGAGCATAATAGCATACGGGTATGTGAGCATGTGATCATCAAAGCGTCTAAACATATGAGCATTCGGGCACACGGGCATGTGAGTATATAATAGTCAAAGCATGTAGACATGGGAGCAAATGATCATCAAGGCATGTAGACATGAGAGCATACGATTATCTAAGTACATGAACATAGGAGCATGTAATCATCAAAGCATTTGAACATATCATCAAAGCAAGTGAGCATGTGATCAACCAAGTATGTGAACCTATAAAACATAAGCATTTAAGCATCCAAGTACACATACATCATACCGTCTAATCACCTTTGCATTTAAGCACAATCAAAAAAACATGTGAGTGCATGAGCATCCAATTGCAGAAGCACATCAATCTCTAAGCATATGGATATATCGCCATCCAATTGTGAGCACATGTGGATACAAACAAAGGGTTGATGTTTTATTAGAACTAGTCGCATACCCGCGCGTTGCATATGATAATTTTTTTAGAATTGTCTCATTAAATATTTTATTAATACTATAATTTTTTTTATTAACCATTGATTTTTCATTAGTTTTTAAGTTAATAAAAACCTTAAATATACAATTTTTTTACCTTTACACACACACACATATAGTGAATTTTTACACATACCTTTAAGAAAACTCTATATATTCCACCTTTTTGGATGCGTAAAATTATAGATTACTACTCCATAAGGCTAATTATTATTATTATTATTATTATTTTCCTAATCTCATTTGTAACTCTTCTTACCATTATCATATATTTTCTTACTGATGAGTTGCATAACAAAGACGGTAAATGAGAGGTATTTAGTATTGTTTATTAGATTTTCGAAAGTAATAGTGTATAAAAATTATATATATATATATATATATATTATAAATAAGGTTATATGAAATATCAAAAAATGGATTTTTAAATTTTCTAACTTTATTTCTTATGTAATTTCTACTACTATCAAAGAACATCTCTTTTTTAGTTATGATTAATATAGTTTCCATAGTTAGAGTTTGATTATTTTTAAATTTAAATTTAGTACTATGATTGTATTTAATTGTTGATTTAATTTTTTAAGTGAATTTAACTATTTATGTTACTACACTGTAAAGTTTTTAATGTTCTCTACATGGTAATCTCTATTTTATTTTTTACTTTTCCTTACAACCTCTTTGTTTTCCAATCAACGATTACTAATTGATCTACTCTTTATTACTTTGTATTGGTATTTTTTCTATATCATCTCTCTCTCCCCCCTCTTTGGAGACCTATCGTTTTCCAAAATTTGATGATGATTCTATTACATTAAATATGCATTATTAGTTTTTTTTTTTTTTTTTTTAATATAGTGTTTCTAACTTGATTTGTTTTGTATTTCATTCTTCCTTTGATGCATTGGGTGTGAGAATGAGTGTTTCCCTAGCATTACTCCACTTAATGTGGACAATTTTATCTATTTAATTTAGGCAAAATATTATATTTTAAAATTTTAAAATAAAAAAGGAGTGGAAATATAAATAATTTCATGATATATATGGGGGATGTGGCTGAATTTAAATGTTAAATAAAATAATATGAGAAAAAATAAAAATAAAACACATAACAATAAACACTAAGTTATCCAAATAATTTTATGTAATATAATAATAGTACATTCTTATATACTATTTTTAATTATTTATAATGCAATATGATAATATTTAACAATCAAAGTCATTAAAAAAAAAAATGGAAGAGTGGGAGAAAGAGTGGGAAATAACCATTTTTTTTGTGAGAGCAAATTATGTAAAGAATGAAAAAGTGAATAACAAATTTATACTAAGAGGATGATAATAAAAAGAAACAAAATAAAGGAAGATAAAAGGAAAAAGAAGGAGTGATATCAAGGTAGAATGTTTGGAAAGATAAAAAGGTAAAGAGAAGGAGAAAGATTGGAGAAAATGTAAATGGAAAAAAATGAGTATAATTTGATGAGCACAATTTTCTTTTATTTGAATTTAAGTAAAATATTACATTTTTTATTTTTTAAAACAAAAAGAGAGAAAATATAAATAATTTAATGATAAGGAAGATGTAGTTGAATTTCAATATTGAGTAAAATAGAAGAGAAGGAAAAAAAAATTAAAAGATATAACAATAAATACTAAATTATCCAAATTATGCTATGTAATGGAATACTATTTTATTTTTATCTACTATCTTTAATTTTTTATAATGTAATCGGATAAAATTTAACAATCAAAGAGCAAAATAATAATAATAACTTAAAACACAAAACTAAATCGTATTAACCTAAATTAGAGTATTTAAAAACACAAAAATTTATCAACCTAAAGCGAAGATGCAATAAAAAATAAAAATCTACCAAAACATTGAGAGAGAGAGAGAGAGATAACCTTTTTGTGAGAGAAAACTATGCAAAGAATGGAAAAGAGTGACAAATTTATAGTAAGAGTGAAGAGATAAAAAGAGACAAATTAAGGAAGATGAAGGGAAACATGAATAGTAATATTAAAGTAGAGGGTAATGGGGATATGAAAAGGGTAAGGGAAGAAGAAATGTTGAAGAAAATGTAAATAATTTTTTTTTTTTTGAACAAATGGTAGAAAGAAGAAATTGTAAATATTTAAAAAATAAGTGAATGTAAAAAAAATTATAAGAAAATTGGAAATAAAAAAGAAATATATATATATATATATATATATATATATATAGATGTTAAAACCGACAAAGATGAATATGTAAAGTCAATAATATTTTTTTTTTTTGGTAAAAAAATAATAATTATGTGGCGAATGACATGGCAATGAGGTGGCGCAACAGGAGCTTAGCAGCAATAAATGCCACGTTTTAGCTTTTAGTAATATATATATATATATATATATATATTAATGAATTAAGTCTTAAGAAGGAGTGACACTTAATTGAACATGTGAGCATAACAGCATACAAGCATTTGAGCACCCAAGTTCACATACCTCTTATCACCCATTACCCTCAAGATTCAAGCATAATCGTTGAAGCAAATGAGCGCAAGAATGTTCAACTGCAAGATCACTTCGGCCTCCGAGCATACAGACACATCCAAGTGTGCACGTGTGTGGATATCAAACATATGAATATCAATGCATGTAAGCATGGGAGCATGTGATCATCAAAGCATATGAGTATGGGAACATGGGATCATCAAAGTATATAAGCATGAGAGAATGCAATCATTAAAGCATGTGGGCATGGGAGAGCATGTGATCATCAAGGCATATGAGCATGAGAGCATCTGATCATCAGAGCATGTAAGCATGTGAGCATTCAAACATGTAATTGAATCAAGTAGACATGTGAGCAACCAAACATGTAAGAACATATAAGCATGATAGCATACAAGCATGTGAGAATGTGATCATCAAAGTGTCCAAACTAATGAGGCATATGGCAGTGTATCTGATCGTCAAAACATGTAGACATAGGAGCATATGATCATTGAAGCATTTGACCATGCGAGATGTGATTATCAAGGCATGTGAATGTGGGAGAATGTGATTGTCAAAGCATGCACACACGTGAGCAATCAACATGTGAGCATCCAAATATGTGATCAATCAAGCATGCAATTAAACATAGTGTACTCTCCCCAATCACCTTAGCATTTCAGCACGATCATAGAAGCATGTAAGTGCACGAGCATCCAACTGCATGAACACATCAGCCTCCAAGCATACAAATGTATTGTCATCCAAGTGTAAGCACATGTGGATACAAAGAAAAAATTGATGTTTAATGATAATTAATGAATAAGTCTTATGAAAGAGTGACACTTAATTGAGCATGTAAGCATTTAAGAACGGAAGTACACAAGCATGAGAGCAAACACGCATGTGAGCATAAAAGCATTTGAGTATTTAAGCATCCAAGTACACATACCTCTTACCACCCAATCACCTCAAAATTCAAGCCCAATCATCAAAGCATTTAAGTGCACGAATGTTCAACAACTTGATCACTTAAGCCTCTAAGCATATAGACGTATTATCATCCAACTGTGTGCATATATGTGTGGATATCAAACATGTGAATAGCAAAGCATATAAGCATGGGAGCATGCGATCATCAAAGAATATTAGCATAGGAGCATGGCATCATCAAAGGGGTGAACATGGGAGCATGGGAGCTTGTGATGATTAAGGCATATGAGCAAAGGATTAGCATGGGAGCATGTGAGCAAGTAAGCATTCTAACATGTTAGCATGAGGTTATACAAAAATGTGACCATATAAGCATATCATCATACAATTGTGTGCATATGTGGACATAAACAAAGAGTTGATGCTTATTGAGAATTAATCAATAAGGCTTATGAAAAGCATGGGAGCTTGTGATGATTAAGGCATATGATCAAAGGATGAGCATGGGAGCATGTGAGCGAGTAAGCATTCAAACATGTTAGCATGAGGTTATACAAACATGTGACCATATAAGCATATCATCATCCAATTGTGTGCATATGTGGATATAAACAAAGAGTTGATGCTTATTGAGAATTAATCAATAAGGCTTATGAAGAGCAACATTTGATTGTACACGAGCAATTACGCATGAGGGTATACAAGCATGTAAGTATGAAACCATACACACATATGAGTATTTAAGCACTCAAGTACACATACCTCTTACCACCCAAATCACATCGGCATTCAAGCACAACCTTCAAAGCATTTAAGCATACGAACGTCCAACTGCATGATCACTTAAGCCTCCAAGTATATAGACATCATCAAGTGTACATGTGTGTAGATATCAAACATTTGAATATCAATGCGTGTGACCATGAGAGCATGCAATCATCAATGCATATAAGCATGGGAGCATCGTCAAAGCATCTAAGCATGGGAGCAAGTGATCAACAAGGCATGTGAGCATAGGAGCACGTGATCATCACGGCATGTGAGCTTGTGAACATTCAAACATGTGAGTATCCAAGCATCTGAGAAATCAATCATGTGAACATGGGAGCATACAATCATTGAAGCGTGTAGACGTGAGTAGGCAAGCATGTAAGAATATGTGAGCATGAGAGCATAAGGGCATGTCAACATTTGATCATCAAAGCATTCAAACATATTTGCGTGAGGGCATACAGGCATGTGAGTGTGTGATCGTCAAAGCATGTAGACATGGGAGCATACAATAATCGAAGCATGTGAAAATATGAGCATGTTATCATCAAAGCAAGTAGTCATGTGAGCATGTGATCATCAAAGCAAGTACACCAGTGAGCATGTGATCAACAAAGCATGTGAACATACAAGCACATGAGAATTTAAGCATCCAAATATACATACATCTTACCGTCAAATCACCTTAGCATTTATGCACAATTATCAAAGCATATGAGTGCACGAGCATCCAACTGCATGAGCACATTAGCCTCCAAGCATATAGATATATTGTCATCAAAGTGTGTGCACATGTGAATTCAAACAAAGGGTTAATGCTTAATGAGAATTAATGAAGAAGTCTTATGGAGGAATGACACTTAATTAAACATATGAACATTTAAGCATGAGAGTATACAAGCATGTTAGCATGAGTGAATACAAGTATGTGAGCATACAGAATTATGAGTATTTAAGGACCCAAATACACATAGTGCATAAACACTGATGCCTGCACCAGTTGAGATTGATATCTTTTCAAATTCTTATAAGAATAACAACAAGGCCAAAAATATAGCTAATGACTATTAGCCAAAAGAATAGCATATGATTCCCTCCATAAAGATATGAATCAAATCTAGATTCATAACCATAAAAGAGTAATGTAATTTTTTGCTGGTGTAAGTCAACACTTCTATAAATTTCCAAATAACAGTAAACATGTTAACACTAACATATTAACACTAACTTATCATGCTTCATTCTTCTTCTCATTCAACTAAGAAACTCATATAAGCCCTTGTAATCAATATAGGACTAAACCAAAGAAATCATATTCCTATATGTATAATTAAGTGAATGGTCTATGAATTTTAACCACATCAACGTCACACACAAACTTCATTCAAAAGAGAAACACAAAATAGAAAATTTTTATACTATTTAGCAACACAATTTGGGTATTTCTCAAAGTTCAAAGAAGTTTGAAATTTTACCCAAAAAAAACTATCTACAATGCATTCATTATCAAAAAACAAGCTAAGCAAAGCAATTCCAGACAAAACTCTTTCACAGACTAAACTAAAGCCATTCATGATACAAACTACTCATAAAACCCCATGATGCACATATAAGCCATTCATGATATATATATATATATATATCTGTCCTTTTGCTTGTATGCTATATGCTCTGCATTTGTTCTTGAAGTTACAAGCAGGGAACGAGAAACTAGCAATAAATATTAGCTCTTTAAAGAGGAATGGCATTATATGATCATCTTATTATTGATTTTGCATGAATTACATCTAACTAATCTATTTGATCCCAAAGTAGTGGGAAAGAAGGTTTGAAATGAAATTCAACATCTCCTAGATACCAAAGGTTAAGTCATACTTATCAAGTAATTTAGATCAAGTAATTGGGACCCAACGGACTTGCTAAATAAAGCATGCATAATGAATGTTAATGAGTAAATAACAAAACCAATTCTATGATCTGCGTATAGAGAAACAAAATGCTTGTAGTTTTAGAATATGCAAATAGCAAAACAAAATACTTACTGTTTTAGAATTGAGATTGAGTATTTTATGTATCAATGACTTCACCTCTAGAGGAATGTTATATGGACAAGAGAATTCTGCTGCATATACACATCAGTCATAAGAGCAGTTAGTTAAAAGCTGCCAATCCTCCATTTGAACTACTAATTGTTATGCGACTCACATTCAGTCCCTAGAGAAAGTATCCTCTTTCTTCGTGGGAGTAATAAAAGAATAGGATAAATTATACTAACCACTCTTGAGGTTTGAGTAATGTTAGGGACTTCCCTCCTGTTTTCAGAAATAATATTTTGCCCCTAGCACTGCTAATAGCTTACACTGTGGATGGAATAATTAAAAAAAAAAAAACATATGAACAAATTTTTCATATGACTAACTTAAATCATCATAAAACTAATCCTTTGGAGCTCTAGTTCTCCCTCTCTTGCAATGGCTATTGAGTTTATTTATTTTAAAATAACTTAATTTTTTATTTAAGCTTTTCTTTCTTTGGATGTATAAGGCATTAATATACTGCATATGTGTACATGCATTAAGCACTATATAGCTTTCTCTGGCTAGTGACTAAAGTACATTACAAAAGAAAAATGGGCTACCTCTATGCAGCCTTGGGCAGAATAACTAGTTTCTGAGCATAGTAGATACACTAAAAAACTTACCCCAATTACCATCGGATTGATGTGACAATGATCCTTCCTGCAATTACATTAGTTTCTTGCACCTACTATCAATTACCAAAAATTTCTTACTTGAATTAATCACGTCCATACAAATTCATTACTCGAATATCAAAAATACAAAATCGACAAAATAATAAACAAAATTCTACAATAACAAATAAAAGGGGAAAAATAGATGACCAATTCCAAGCTTCATAACTTGAAAATGAATTTATATTTTGCATAAGCTCTAGTGAGTTTTATAAACAAAATGAGTGTAAAAAATATCTACCATGTGAAGCTACATAGACCCATTGAAGTGCCTTGGGTCGAAACAAGTAAATTTTTTTGTAGTGTATAGTGCTTGTCAACATGTGCAACAGACACAATGTAATATGCCCATCATGTGCAACAGACACAACATGTGCACCACCAATCTCATCCACTTGTGATATTTTCAGAAGAGTATTAAAATAGCAAAAAAGGAAAAGAAGAAATACCTCATTCTTTACTACTTCTAAAAAGAATTTGAATGGGTATATATCAATATCACCAAGGAGTGCTAGATCAAGACCAAATACCCACCACCTTTTAAGGAGTTGCAAAGCAAAATAGCTCTTCTTTTGAGGCATAAACCACTTGCCCAACCAGCTTTTATGACATATAAACCTTATAAAGGTATCAAGACCATCAAACCAATCTGCGTTCAAAAAGAGAATATTATGTCACCATAGTGACAATCTAGACAGTTACAAAGTTTAAGGGCTTCTCAATGAGCAAAATCAGGGTCTCATATTTGATACTAGTTCATGTTATCAAATAAATGCAGAAATAAATTCATAAATGAAAACAAAAGAATCATTTCCAAAGCTTTTCTCTTTTGTGGAGGAACAAAAGTAAATCATGAAAAGGCTTAGACTTAGAATTTATACAAACCATGGTTTCCAGGAATAACAAGACACTGAGGTCCATCATATTGCTTCAGTTCAGACACCCCACAAGGTACCTCAGGCTTTACAGCAACATTCTCTGGCTTATACCACAGAGGGGGTTGTAGAGCATACTCAAAAAGGACAGAAGTTTCACATGTAAATGCTAACGGATTAGGGTATACGATCCTTAAAGCATGTAGACATGTGAGTATACGATCATTAAAGCATGAGAACATAGGAGCATGTAATCATTAAAGAAAGTGAACATCAGCCTCCAAGCATGTAGATTTATCATCATCCAAGTGTGGTCGCATGTTAGCATTTAAGAATGAGAGTGTACAAGCATGTGAGCATTTAAGCAGCCAAATACACATACCTCTTAAAGCTCAATCATCTTAGCTTTCAGGCACAATCCTCAAAGCATTTGAGTGTAAGAACATCCGAGTGCATGTTCACTTAAGCATACAAATCATCATCTAAGTGTGTGCTCATATGTGTGGATATCAAACATAAAAATATTAATGCGAGTGAGCATGGGAGCATGTGATCATCAAAGCGTATGAGCAAGAGATCATCAAAGCATGTGATTATCAAAGCATTTCACCATGGGAGCACATGATTATCAACACATTTGAGCATGGGAGCATGTTAGTCAAAGCATGCGAATGTGTGAGTAATCAAACATGTGAGCATCCAAGCATGTAATCATATGAGCAAGAGAGCATATGATCATCAAAGCAAGTAGACATGTGAGCATACAATCATCAAAGCATGAGAATATAGGAGAAGCATGTAATCATTAAAGTATGTAAACATCAAAGCATGTAAACATAAGAGCATGTGGCCATCAAAATAGACATGTGAGCATGTGGTGATCAAACCAAGTAGACATGTGAGCATGTGATCAATAAAGGATGTGATCATTCAAGCACATGAGCATTTTAGCATCCAAGTTAACATATATTTTATTGTCTTATCACCTTAGCATTTCAGTACAATCATTAAAGCATATGAGTGCACAAGCATCCAACTATCAAAGCATTTGACCATAGGAGTATGTGATTATTAAGGCATGTGAACATGAGAGCATGTGATCGTCAAAGCATATGAACATGTGAAGAATCAAACATGTGAGTATGGGAACACATGATTATCAAAGCATGTGAACATGAGAGCATGTGATCGTCAAAGCATATGAACATGTGAGAAATCAAACATGTGAGCATGGGAGCATACGATCATCAAAGCATGTAGACATGTAAGCATACGATCATCAAAACATGAGAACATAGGAGTATACAATCATCAAAACAAGTGAGCATCAACCTCCAAGCATCTATATCGTCATCCAAGGGTGGGCACATGTGGATACAAAGAAAGGGTTGTTGCTTAATAAGCATTCATAAATACGTCTTATAGAGGAGTTACACTTAATTGAACATGAGGGCATTTAAGAATGAGAGTGTACAAGTAAGTGAGCATGAGATCATACAAGCATCTAAGTCTTTAAGCAACCAAATACACATACCACTTACCGCCCATTCACTTTAGCTTTCAAGCATAACACTTAAAGCATTTTTTAGCACAAGAATGTCCAACTGCATGTTCACTTAAGGGTCCAAGCATATAGACAAATCATCATCCAAGTGTGTGCTCCCGTGTAAGGATATCGAACTTGTAAATATTATTGCAAGTGAGGATTGAAGCAAGTGATCATCGAAGCACGTAGACATGTGAGCATGTGATCATACAAGCGCATGAACATTTAAGCATCCAAATAAATATATATTTTACCATTTAATCACATTAGCATTTCAACACGATCATCAAAGCATGCAAGTGCACGAGCATCCAACTACATGAGCACATCATCCTCCAAGCATATAAACATCTTCATCCAAGTGTGGGCACATATGGATACAAAGAAAGGGTTGATGGTGAATGAAAATTAATGAATACGCCTTATGAAGTAGTTACACTTAATTAAACATGTGGGCATTTCAGAATGAGTGTACAAGCATGTGAGCATTAGATTATACAAGCATTTAAACAACCAAGTACACACACCACTTATTGTCATATAGCCTCCGCATTCAAGCATTTTTGTCAAATATTTAGGCACACAAACGTCCAACTGCTTGTTCACTAAAGCCTCCGAGCATACAGACATATCATCGTCCAAGTGTGTGCACATGTGTGTGAATATTAAACACGTGAATACCGATGCATTTCAGTATTGGAGCACGCAATCATCAAAGCATTCGATGACGGGATCATCAAAGCATGTGAGTATAGGAGAAGGTCATTATCAAAGAATTGACCTTGAGAGCATGTGATTATCAAGACATGTGAAAGTGTGAGCAATCAAACATGTAAGCATCCAAGCATGCGAGCATGTGAGTGTGGGACAATATGATCATCAAAGCATGTAGACATGTGAGCATACGATCATCAAAGCATGAGAACATAGAAGCATGTAATCATCAAAGCAAGTGAAAATCAGCCTCCAAGCATATAGATATATCGTCATCCAAGCGTGGGCACATGTGGATACAAAGAAAGGGTTGATGCTTATTGAGAATTAATAAATAATTCTTATGAAGGAGTTACACTTAATTGAACATGTGAGAATTTAAGAATGAGAGTGTACAAGCATGTGAGCATGAGAGCAGACAAGCATATGAGCATTTAAGCAACCAAATACACATACCTCTTGCCATCCGCCCAATCACTGTAGCTTCCAATCACAATCAACAAAGCATTTGAGTGCAAGAACGTCCAACTGCAAGTTCACTTAAGCGTCCAAGCATATAGACAAATCATCATCCAAGTGTGTGCTCATGTGTGTGTATATCAAACTTCTAAATATTAATGCAAGTGAGCATGGGAACATGTGATCATCGAATCAAATGAGCATCGCATCATCAAAGCATGTGAGTCTGGTGGGAGCATGTCATCATCCAAGCGTGTGGATATCAAACTTGTAAATATTATTGCGAGTAAGCATGGAAGCTTGTGATTATTGAAGCATATGAGCATGAGATCATCAAAGCATGAGCATGTGATTATCAAAGAATTTGACATGGGAGCATGTGATTATCAAGGCATGTGATAGTCAAAACATGTGAACGTATGAGCAATTAAACATGTAAGCATCCAAGCATATGATCATGTGAGAATGGGAGCATAAGATCATCGAAGCAAGAGAACATAGTAGCATGTATCATTAAAGCATGTGAACATAGGAACATGAGGCCATCAAAGTAGACATGTGAGCATGTGATCAACAAAGCAAGTGATCATACAAGCTCATGAACATTTAAGTATCCAATTAAATATATATCTTACCATCCAATCACATTATCATTTCAGCACGATCATCAAAGCATGTGAATGCACGAGCATCCAACTACATGAGCACATCAACCTCTAAGCATATCTACATCGTTATCCAAGTGTGGGCACGTGGATACAAAGAAAGGGTTGATGCTAAATGAGAATTAATGACTAAGTTTTATTAAGTAGTTTCACTTAATTGAACATGTGAGCATTTAAGAATGAGTGTACAAACATGTGAGCATTAGAGCATACGAGCATATGAACATTTTAAGCCACCAAGTACACATACCTTTTATCGTCCAATCACCTCTGTAAGGTTGAATTTGAACATTCAATCTCCATATTCAAGCACATTTGTCAAACACTTAAGCGCACAAACATCCAACTGCATAATCCCCTAAGCCTCTGAGCATATAGACATATCATCGTCCAAGTGTATGCACATGTGTGTGGATATTAAACATGTGAATATCAGTGCATTTAAGCATTGTGGCATGCAATCACCAAAGCATACGAGCATGGGATTATCAAAGCATGTGAGTTACAAGGAGCACGGACATGCAAGCATGGAATATAAGTCCTAAGTGAGGACATATGATATGAATGCATGGGCATGTGAGGTGCATGAACATGTGAGCAAGAAATATAATATTTCCTAAGTGATGACAAATGAATGCACAAATATGTGAGAGCACACATAGTCTACCCTAGGAGATGATATGTGAAATGCACGGGCATGTTAGCAATTTATAGTAGAAAACAACATTAAAGAGTAGCCACGCATGTGGTTGCATGACATTGGCTAGGAAAGTAAACTACATTCTTGAATTAAATACAACTAACCTCATTCCAAGCCATAGCATAAAAAGTTTGATTAGCATCTTTTCCTTTCAATGCATTTTTCTCATGCAAAAAGATACAAAGAAACAACAAAGGGATATAAAGGTTAAATGCTTAGAAAGTGTGAGAAGAATGTCATTTGACAATTTTATTGTGCTTGAAGGAAATTCCCTTCTTATTTTGAAATTTAGTAATGGAATGTTGATTCTTATAACCTCATGGACTTTTGTGCAAATTTTGAACTTTAAGGGTTTTTTGTAATTTTTAAAAACCTTGAGGATCAATTTATAATTTAAAAAAAGTTTGGGTCAAATTGTAATTTGGAAAAGTTGTGTAGTAAAAAATGTAATTTGGAAAATTTGTGGGGGTCAAAAATGGAATTTGAAAAAAAAATTTGGCGTTAAAACATAATTTTGATAGGTTTTACGTTCAAGTGTAATTTTGTGAATGTTGGAATATGGCAAATAATTTAATTTCTATATGCATGTGTTATGTGTATCTATATATAGGTATTTTATCTAGGAAGTACAAACATTTCATTTGGTATGTTTTACCAGTGGTGTACCCATACCCGTGCTTCTTAGGTAAGTGCTAATTTTTCAAAAATTGCTATGCACTGTATCGTACCCATACCTATACCCGTTACCATAACGGTGCATCCTAGCATTTTTACTTATGTTGTGTATAAGTGTATGTGTGTGTGTGTGTGTATATATATTTTAGGTTTTCAAAATAAATAACTATCAAAATCTTTAAAAACATATCTAAAACTCCAAGATGGTAACTAGGCTTGTTATATAAGCTATGACTCTAGCATTTCTAAATTAATGACCAAAACTCACCAGCAGGATATTAAAGGGCAATAGAAACACATTAATGACCAAAACTCACCAGTAGGATATTAAAGGGCAACTGAAACACAACATATCGGTGGAATTGCAGATAGATCCCTCAAACCAGCTCTTGCAATCAGTCAATAAAGCCGCATTCTTTCAGCATCCACTAGCCCCCATGGACTCCAAGAGTGCCTGATGCAATTAAAAAGATAAGTCCAACAGCTCATGAGCTTTTACAGAAAATTTCAGGGGCTTAAAAGCATAAAGAAAATTTGAATCCCATAAATAAATGACATCATAATTAGTTACCAGTTATAAATGCAAGACAATCAGATAATTAAATGCTCACAATGAGATAAAAAAAAAAAAATATATATATATATATATATATAATTCAATGCAAGACAAGCATATCAAATGGAGAATCACATTATAGATCTATAATATAGCAAAAAAACCTAGAGAAGGAGCTACAGATGAGGGTGATGGATTTCCATATTTTCAACACTATAGATGCTATTGTTACTAAAAGAAGAAGGGGAGTTTAAATTAGGTAGAATAATGTTTGCTGATAAGATCGACCTCAAGCATGCAAATTTAACTATAAGATATACAATTGGACTTTAATACAGAAGCAGGTGATATCAAGTAGTTATTATACGACAATAGTAATATACTATTGTGTCCCCTGACAATTCCATACAGTCAACGAAAAAATAGTCATCCAGGTTTTGGAATTAAATATCAGTTTATGGGATTACTCACAATATCTCTATTGTCTTAAATAGAATAGTAGGCTTTATGGCTGCATTACTAATCCCTAGTTACGTAAAACAATACAATGCAGACTAGCTTAATATCAAAAAAGAAATGGAAAAAATCAAAAATAAAGAAAGAAAGAAGTATCGAGTTTTGTATTAATTAAAGAGAGACTGTGAGAGAAGTAACAACATAACTAGTTCCAAGATTTGGCATACATGGCAGAACCAAATCCATGTTAAAAGGCAATCCATCTATATATATATATATATATGAAAGGCAGGAAAAAAAATCCACAGCACCTAAAATTTAGAACACTCAGCAATTTTGCAGGTATAGGTCTAGAGAATAGAGACATTCCATTCAAGTCACAAAAGTATATTATTTCCGTCCACATATAGTTACGGAAAATTCTTCCTCAATACAACTCTTGAGTATATTTCAAGATCAAAATATAAAAAGATTGAATTCAAACTAGTTGTGATTGCTGTGAAAAATATGATTTTTTTTTTTTTTTTGTTTAAACCAAATTCTCTTTTACTTTGTACCACATAGGCTCTAAAATCATCTAAAACAAGAAAGTACGACATGGCCCATACCACAGCTTAAGGCTGTCAATTTTTTGTATGGTTTTAGAGTCATAGAAAAATAGTCTAGAAATAATACCTACTCTATGCTAAGTGAAAATTTAAAACTCTACAAATTAAAATAAAATAAAATAAAAACCAATCAACTAGTTAAGAAATTCATAAATAAAGAAAACAGAAAATGCAAATAAAACTTGTCATAGCTAACCGCATAGCTCAGATGGTAAATAAACCACTCCAGCTTCTAGCTTCCTTCAGAGATTGAACAAACAATTTACACAGTGGCAACATAGATTGTATAAGTGCATGCCATGTTATTTCAAATTTGTAAGAAGTTCCCTTCTAATCCTGCATATTTATAAATAAATTGGAAAAAAAAAATAGTTCAGAATTCTAGGTAACACGGATCAAACCTGTCTTAGCTTACACAAAGCACATAACTCAGACAATAAATAAACTACTAGAGCTTCTGGCTTCCTTCAAAGATTGAAAAGACTATTAACACATAGCAGTGTAGTTTGACAGGTCCATGCCTTTAAGGAGTTTTATTCTAATGCTTCAAGTTCAAGAAGCATCATGTATCATTAGTACTCAAAAAGTTTCTAAACAATCAATTCATAGGAAAGACAATGACTACAGCCTACATGGGTGTGGGTGAATGTAGGCACAAAAATAATATCTACCAAGAGATAATTTCATATCAGCATAGCCCAATAATTTCACTTTAGAGAGTTGAGGGTTGGATAACTGAGAAAAAGAGAGAAGAAAAGGAATGTATTGACATTATTTCTTTGAAAACTATGATTTGTCTAGTTTAAAACAAATTCTCTCTTACTTGGTACCACAGAGGCACCAAAATCATCTAGAACAAGAAAGTCCAACAAATCCCATTCTATAGATTAACGGTGTCAATTTGTTGTATGGTTTTATAGTCAAAGAAGAAAACCCTGGAAATAAAAGTTACTATAAGCTAAGTGACTGTGGAACTGTAAAGATCAAGAAAAACATACCAATTAACCAGTAAAAAAAAAAAAAAAAAAAAATCCAAAAACAGATAAAACCTGTCATAGCTTATTATGCTAACCACAGCTCAGATGGTAAATAAACCACTCAAGCTTCTAGCTTCCTTCAGAGATTGAACAAACAATTTACACAGTCGCAATATAGATTGAATTAAGTCCATGCACTATTATTTCAAATTTGTAAGGTCTCTCTTCTAATCCTACACATTTATAAATAAATTGAAAAAAGAAAAGGGCAGAAAGAATAATGTCATAGAAGATGGAGAAAAAATAATTAGGAAAATAAATAGGTAATTTGAACACCGCTGTAAATAAGGAGCCAGCACAGATTAGAAGATATGGTTGCAAGCAACCCAATTTTGAAATAGTTTCCAAGAACCGATCATCAAAATTGCATAAAATATCTATGCTAATCACATATATGTATATGACAAGAAATTGTTTTGCTTACCATGTGAGCTAAGGCAAAAGCAAGCGGACATGTGTATAAATAGGAGTTAACTGGTTGGAGATCAGAATGGAAGGTGAAAGTTCCTACAAAGGTATTTCTTTTATTGGACAGTTGTACAAAGTTAAAAATATAAAATAAATAAAAGGTAATACAAACATGATTAATTGGTGTTGTATGCAAAAATAAGTGGGGAGATTGTAAATCAAATCGCATTGCTACTCAATTTTCAAACCAAAAACAAATATCAACTTAAGGTTTTTAATAGTAAGAACCTGTATGAGGTAGGTCGTCGACACGTGTGTTTCCCTGCCATGCCGAATGACTAAGATGAGGAGACTGCATAAGCATGTGTCCTATTTTCCTTCTTGTATGCAGGTTTAACATATAAACCACCAGGCTCTAACAAAAAAAAATGAAAAATGATAAGTGCACGTTTAACATGGTTGCACAGAGATTTCGAACAAAATAGATCCTGGAAGTTGCTCAGTGACATCCACATACTTGGCTTGAACCACCACGTCCAACATAGCAGTCTGCACCACCCCTACCACCACGATTTGTAGTGTTAGCACAGCGAGATCTGGAATCCAGTGTGTCCTTACTCTGAAGCAATAAGAGAAAGATTAATAAAGAATGGCAAATTAAGATTGTGTGAGAGTATGGGAGAATAAAAGAAAATCTAATAGGGGTAATGAATGCCCAAAAGGCTGCTATATCAATCTCCCATTATATACCATAAAATTGTTAGGTAACAAATTTGTTAGAAAATTTCAAAAGAAAGCAAAACCCCATGCATAGGATACCAAGGATCTGTCATGAAGTCAATTATTTACTTCCCTTGTTCTTTCTCCTCATAGTACTACTCACATAAGTTAAATTATATTGCGTTTGGGATTAATGAACACCTTTGAACTTTAAACTCTGGATCAGAGCAATTTATAATCATTTAAGGACATATCCCAAAATGGAAAGAAAGAAGAAGCCACAACAAAGAATATCTAAGAAAAAGAAAGAAGAAGAAAAGGAATGTATTGACATGATTGCTTTGAAAAATATGATTTTTCTTGTTTAAAACACATCTTCTCTTACTTGGTACCACAGAGGCACCAAAATCATCTAGAACAAGAAAGTCCAATAAAGCCCATTCTACAGATTGAGGGTGTCAATTTGTTGTATGGTTTTAGATTAAAAGAAGACTCTGGAAATAAAAGTTACTATATGCTAAGTGAGTGTGGAACTATAAAGATCAAGAAAAACATACCAATTAACTAGTAAAAAAATCCACCAAAAAAAAAAAAAACCAGAAAATGCAGATAAAACCTGCCATAGCTTATAATGCTAGCCGATCGTAAATAAACCACTCAAGCTTCTAGCTTCCTTCAGAGATTGAACAAACAATTTACACAGTGGCAATATAGATTGAATAAGTCCATGCCCAGTTATTTCAAATTTGTAAGGTCTCCCTCCTAATCCTGCACATTTATAAATAAATTGAGAAAAAAAGGGCAGATAAAAAAATGTCATTGAAGATGGAGAAAAAATAATTAGGAAAATAAATAGGTAATTTGAACACCAATATAAATAAAAAAGCCAGCACAGATTAGACAATACGGTTGCAAGGCAACCCAATTTTGAAATTGTTTCCAAGAACCGATCATCAAAATAGCACAAAATATCTATGCTAATGACAAATATATATATGAAAAGAAATATTTTCACTAACCATGTGAGCTAAGGCAAAAGCAAGTGGACATATGTATAAATAATGATAATCTTTGTTATTTCCACCAGTCTCAACTGCACCAATGTTAATAAGCTGTGAAGCACCTGCAACCACTCTAGAAAGCTCAACTGCCACGACCCCACCATCATGTATCATAATTGTATTAGAAAGTATCTCCCTACATTTTACTGTTTCAATGAAACGGAATCTATGCCTCACAACCAAAGTAAACGTGCATGTGTCAAGTTCCTACTGTTATGAACTCAAATAGAATATAAAAATCACCATAAGAAAAAAATTGGGAAGAGAAGTTAAAACAAAGTCCAAAGTTATAATTTGTCTTTTTTTCCCTTGTTAGTTAACAGTGTAGGTAATTCTATAAAATTAACATGTTATATCTTAGATTGACACAGAACCCAACACAATGTCAAGGTTTACACATAGCTTTTATTAAAATGACAACACCAAATTAGGAAGGCAAAATAATTCATGCTCAAACAAAGAAATATTAAGGAATAATACTTGGCCCCTTACCACAATTAACTTGAAAGAAAAAAGTAGTTCATCCGGATTAATCCAACATCATTCAGAGCAAAAAATGTCAATCAAGAAGCAAATTCAATGAAAAGTTCAATTGGGTAGTCAAAGTTCTACAGGGAATGAAGTAGAGAATCTCGACCACAAATGAAAAGAAAAAAAAAATCCTAAATATCAAAACCAATCCACCCATAATACCCAAACCTAAATCCCATTTAACACTTAATAAAAAAGGGGACAAGAAAAAAAAAATTACCAGTAGCAATTCCACGAAAACACATATCCAAATGGGCTCTTAAAATTACACGATCTTAATTCCGAATCATAAACATGACAGATATATATATAGGAAAGAAGCATACTGTCTGCTTTTTTTATATTACAATGGACATGCTAATCAAAAGATCATATAAGAGGTAGGGAGTCACTGAATTATTTTGGCATATGGCAGGGAAACAGCATGAGAATAAATATGTAAGAGAGTGAGAGGTCAAAGAAACCACCAAAATAGTAGACAACAAGTATCTCTCTTTATTTTTGCAAAGAATGGGAATAAAAATGTCAAAGTGAGGGATCAGTGAATAAATTTAAAAAAAAAAAAAATTGATTATTGTAATGAACAACTAAACATTAACTACCAAAAACAAAATCACCAACAAAATTTAACTAAAAAATCTAAGGAATCCATCAGAATATATTACAGAAAATCTGGTAAAATATTGAAGCTGAAAATCATGTTTACGTTGTAATAATGATAAGATTCTAAAACCCCACAATGAAGAAATATGCCTAATATCAATATGGAAACACAAAGACAAAGCCCCAAAAGCAACTCTCCATGTAATCCCCAACAAAACCCAAGAGCCATATATCAAATCCTCAAAGCTGTATGTATAGAGTACTAGTAATTAATTACATGCAATAATGCCTAATTAGGCTTAACTCATGCCATGTTTGGGTCTTTTCCTTTTTTTTTCTTGTTCTTTTTTCTTATTTTGTTCTTTTTTTTTTAGTAGTTGGTATCAGCAAAAACCAATCAAAAAAATAAATAAAAAAAGAAGCAAGGCCAAGAGAGAGAGAGAGGGAGAGTTGTAAAGAAAGATTACCCAAATCTGACACTAGCTAGAGTTCCAATCTTTTTGTGTCAAGAATCAGAAAGAGTTCAGTGGAACAGTGACACAACCTTTGAGGCTATATGCATGAGAAGAGAACTACTTCAAAGTCTGGAATTTGAGGAGTAACCCCCACCACACAAGTAAAACAAAAGCAAAAGAAACCAAATAAACCCAAAAGAAACTATCAGAAAATGAGCTGCTTCTCACAGTTTCTGCCTACAAACCCCAACTAGAAACCACAGCCTCGGGAAGCTGAAATGGCTGTTTCTCAATACCACGCTTGCCCTGCAAAAAAGTAGACACAAGTAATTGCACTAGCAAAATAGAATGATAATTCTGCAAGAGTAAAAAACTTTCAAATTTAAGAGGAATTCAGCCCGAGCATTAAGCACAGTCGAAAGTCATCTGTAAATTCAAAGCAGATTAATTAGCAACTCAAACGTAAACAAATCCCCAACATATATCATGCAAAGCTACTCTGTTATAAAACTAAAAAAATTAAATTTCCCCATATATGGCATCATACAAATATCTACGCCCCCCACTAGCAAATACATGAACAAAGAAATCATTTAAGGGTGCCCATTGCCAAAAACCTACAAGTCCAGTCTCCGTGATTGTCACAGCAGCTCCCCTACAAGAACCACATATATACATATAAGAGAAACCTTATCAACTTGATCTTTCTACACCCTATTCTATAAATCCCACAAGTTCACTATTTCCACAAGTCATGCATGCGCGTTTTAATTTTTAAACAACTTCGGGTCTGCGGAGGTTGCATCCCACACCTGGAAATGAATAAAATATATGTAAGCACAGGACAATAACGAGAAGAATAATAAGAAGAAACAACAAAGCACAAGCAAATATCCCTACCTCAACAACATCACAAAGAAAAAACTCCATGCTCCACTCAATTCAACACACATAAACCCTAACTTCAACTATCAAAAACCAAAATCCACTAAACATTAAGCAATCTTTGCTATCACAGATTCCAATATCCCAAACATTTGAAGCATACATCATTAAATAAGGGTACTTTAGGAAAATCACATAGTACATCCCAAAAAATAAAGGACAAGTAACTTGGGATGGAATACAAAAAGTCTGCAAAGACGATTGATAGATTCTAAGAAAATCTCTTTAATAAGAAATAGCCCTCTTGCAGAATATACCAGGATCCATAGGAATGTAGGTGCACCATATTGGCCCAAGCAAAAATATAGCACGATAAACATTTGTACTTCACATTTAAAGAATAGCAACCTACAGTCCTCTGGACTGAATGGAACGCAGTCAAATCTGATAATTCTGTTAAACCAGAAACATCACTTCAAAATCAAATATAAATTACTCAATGAACTCCTGAATGTGCTAAAGCATCTGAAAAGCAAAATACTGTTAGAGCTTTACACTATCTAGTAACAGAACAGAAACCAACACAAGATGTATTAATACAGAGGCAACCATCATGAAAGAAACACACAATTCACAAAATGTTCTTTGTCTGTACAGAAGCTGGATATAGTTAAAGCAGAAAATAAAAAATGCAAGCAACATAAGATTAATCAGCAGCAGGAGAGGGGTGGGGGGGATGAAACAGCATCCACAAATAATATTTAAGGAGTCATGGTCATACGATTAAAACTCCGCATCCAACTTCTGGTGGTTATGAAAAGAAAAATGATCTAACCTTTTAGGGTGTTGATACAAGAAGGTCTCTATACTACATAGAAACCATTTCTCTCGCTCCAGCACTTGCAAGCATCTCTCTTAGTAGCTACAGAACACTTGGGTTTTTCCCGTGTTTTCAACCCAAAATTTGCTTTCACAACAGTTTAAAGAGTAAAACCTAAAGAAAGTACTGAATAATGACTATCATCACTGCCTTAAATTTATTCGGAAAAAAATAAATAAATGAAGTAGTCAATCTCAAAAAAATGGTTTTGCTAACAATTGCAAAAAGTTAATGTCACATACAGTGAATCAATTAGCAGCAGATAAATTTATAATAATAACAAGTTGGAAATACAAATTTGAAGCCAGGACCCTCCACCCTATCATGTTTTCTATCCAGTCCAAACACATGCAGACAGAATCAATTATTCGTTGGGGAAACAGGGAGTGAAGAAGAATCAATGATTCATTGGAACACTTAAAAGCAATAGCAAATTGAATTTTAAGGGTCAGAAAAGATCAAAAATAAGATTATCCAATATGCTAAAGCTAGAAGTTGATATCCCCTAATACTGTGCAGATACCCTTACATGATCACATTCTAGAAGCCTAGATCCACATATCACAAGTAGACAAAAAAAGTTCTCAAACTTGATCAAACTTTGAGTGCAAAACATTACTGCCAGACTTACAAAATGTTTTTTTGTAATAATAAAGCATTTGATTGTCAAAGAAAGAAGCAAGAAATCATTATTGGTTCATTTCATTAGATGAGAATGTTACCTGAGGGTTCAGCAAGTTGAAAACTATCAGAGTGTGATCTGTACTGCATACAACCATCAGGGGATGCCGTACTATAAAAGAATAACAGAGGTCAGGGAGTTGTTGAGTACTCATAGGATTTGACTGCCTTGTATCCCAGTACCTAATAATTGGAAGGAAACCAACATAACAATTAGCAGTAAAGGGCACAAAAGCATCAAGTTGCAAACATAACAGATCAAGAGCATGCAAAACGATATATAGTGCAAAAGAAAACCATATGTTGGATAATTATGTCATAACTAGTATGTGCCAAAACATGTTCAAGTATATAGAATATTAAAAAATTCAAAATTAGCAACAAAATCAGTAAAATCACACCTATGAAAGCACAAAAAAAACACATTAGTCTAAACCATATGAAAGCACAAAAGAAACCCATTAGTCTAAATCATCAGCCTCGGCTTCCATGCCAGTAGCAGCATGGAAAACCCCCTCTCTAGGAAAAATCTTGTTGTAGTTCAAATCTGGCAGTCACTTACCCGAGAAAATCTTAAAACCCTTTTCTTGAATTTCTAAGAAAAGTGTTTTCTTTTTTTCTTTTTTTTTCTTTTTTTCAGTTGTTGAAGAACCACTTTCTATTGAAGGATAAATTGGAGCATTCAGGAAGAGAGAGAGAGAGAGGATCAGATTTTAGAACGATCATATTAATCAATAAACTTCATGCCACAAATTTCAGAGGAGAAACATAGACACTAAATGAAAAATCTTTTAAAACATCAAGAAGATGAAAATTAATTCAAGTCCATATACATTTGAAAGGATATTCCATGCCAATTAGAATAAATAACCAAGAAAGGCATTCAAAATTACACAAAATTTAAAAGTCTAGTTAATAAAAATCAATAACATTCAAGAACCAGGAAATTCCAAAAAGCAAGACCAAAGAAAATCCAAAAAGAAGTTTTCCATTACAAACAAGAACCAAATCTACAAAAACTTGCAATTCAATTCAAATAAATTAGAATCCAAAAAAAAACCCATTAGTCTAAACCATATGAAAGCACAAAAAAACCCATTAGCCTTCCTCTCTGATAGGCATCATTAGCCAGCGGCTGCATGGAAAACCCCCTCACCAGATTTTTTAGGGAAAATCTTTTGAATACGGACATGTACAAGGGCCCTACCCTTTTGTGCATTTTTAATGTATTTATTACTTATCCAGGAAAAAAAATTAAAAGATATAGCTAAGACTAAAAACAGCAGGAGAATTTTCAAGATTAACAATAGAAAAACAGCTACAAGGCCCATGGAGATGGGAAAAAAAGTAACAGGAAAAAAAAAATAATATAAAGCCAAAAACATCCAACAATGAAAATTTGTTGACAAGATAAAGGTAGCCATACAGCTACACAAAGATGATTTTATTATTCCTCATCTCAGAAAATCATGTGATTTTCTCAATTCCTGTTGTCGCAATAAAATCAGGAAGTTGAAATGGCTGTTTCTCAATACCACGCTTGCTAAAAGTAGACACAAGTAATTGCACTAGCAAAATAGAATAATAATTCTGCGAGAGTAAAAAAAACTTTCAAATTTGAGAGGAATTTAGCTATTAGCATAGAAACATGTGATCAACAAAGCATGTAAACATAGAAACATGTGATCAACCAAGCAAGTAGATATGTGGGCCGGTTATCAACAAAGCGTGTGAACATAGAAGTATGTGATCACGAAATCATACAAGCATGTGAGCATTTAAGCACCCAAGTACACATACCTCAAATCTCCCATCACCTCAGCATTCGAGCAAAATCGTCAAAGCATTTAAGCACACAAATGTGCAAATACACAATCACTATAGCCTTCAAACCTATAGACATATCATAATCCAACGTGCAAACATGTGTGTGGATATCAAAATGTGAATATCAATGCGTGTTAGCATGCGATCATCAAAGAATTTTAACATCGAAGTAGGTAATCATCAAAGCGTCCAAGCATATGAGCATGAAGGCATACAGGCAAGTGAGCATGTGATCATCAAAACAAATAGTCATAGGAGTATAAGATCATCGAAACATGTGAACAAAGAAGCATGTGACCATTAAAGCATATGGACATAGAAGTATGCGATAATCAAAGAAAGTAGATATGTAAGAATGTTATCATCAAAGCAATGACAAATGTGTGTAGGTTATCAACAAAGCATATGAGCATACAAGCACGTGACCATGAGAGCATACAAGCATGTAAGCATTCAAGAACCCAAGTACACATACCTCTAACCTACTAACCACCTCAACATTCTAGTACAATTGTCAAAGCATTTAAGTGATGAACGTGCAGATACACGATCATTATAGCCTTCAAGTTTATAGACATTTCATCATCCAAGTGTGTACACATATCTGTGGATATAAAAAATGTAAATATCAGTGCATGTAACCATGCGATCATCAAAGCATTTCAACATAGGAGTAGGTAATCATCAATGTCTCCAAGCATATGAGCATGAAGGCAAACAGGCATGTGGGCATGTGACCAACAAAGCATGTGAACATAGGTGCTTGTGATTGTTAAAATAAGTAGATATGTGAGCATGTTATCATCAAAGCAAGTAAATATAGGGATTGGTTATCAACAAAACATGTGAATATATAAAGCATGTGATCATAAGAGCATAGAAGCATATGAGCACTTAAGCACCCAAGTACACATATCTCTAATCTCCTAATAACCTCAGTATTCAAGTACAGTCGTCAAAACATTTGAGCACATGAATGCAAATACACAATCACTTTAGTCTTGAGCCTATATAGACATTTCATCATCCATGTATGTGCACATGTGTGGATATCAAACATGTGAATATAAATGCATGTTAGCATGCAATCATCAAAACATCCAAACAAATAAGCATGAAGACATATAGGCAAGTGGGCATGTGATCATCAAAGCAAGTAGACATGGGAGGGTACGCTCATGGAGGCATTCGAACATAGAAGCATATGATCAACAAAGCAAGTGTACGTAGGTAGATGTGATCATCAAAGCAAGTAGACATGTGAGCATGTTATAATCAAAGCAAAAAGCAAGTAGATATGTGGGCTAATCATCATCAAAGCATGTGATCATAAAGTCATGAGAGCATACAAGCATGTGAGCATTTAAATACCCAAGTACACATACCTCTAATCTCCCAATCACCTCAATATTCAAGTACAATCGTCAAAACATTTGAGCGCATGAACGTGCAAATACACGATCACTTTAGCCTTCAAGCTTATGTACATTTCATCATCCAAGTGTGTGCACGTGTGTGGATATTAAAAATGTGAATATCAATGCACGTGAGCATGCGATCATCAAAGCATTTCAACATAAGAGTAGGTAATCATCAAAGCGTCCAAACATATGAGCATGAAGGCATATAGGCAAGTGGGCATGTGATCATCAAAGCAGGGTGACTTGTGAGCATAAGATCTTCGAAACATGTAGCAAAGAAGCATGTGAACATCAAAACATGTAAACATAAAATTATGTAATTATAAAAGTAAGTATACATGTGAGAATGTTATCATCAAAGCAATGACAAATGTGTGCAAGTTGTCAACAAAGCATGTAAACATGAAAGCATGTGATCATGAGAGCATAGAAGCATATGAGCACTTAAGCACCCAAGTGCATCTATAATCTCCTAATAACCTCAGTATTCAAGTACAATCATCAAAAAGTTTGAGCGCGTGAATGCAAATACACGATCACTTTAGTTTTAAGCCTATATAGATTTCATCATCCAAGTGTTTGCACATATGTGTGGATATCAAAGCATGCAATCATCAAAGCATTTCTACATAGGAGTAGGTAAGCATCAAAGCATCCAAACATATGAGCATAAGGGCATACAAGTAAGTGGGCATAATCATCAAAGCAAATAGACATGGGAGCATACGATTGTGAACATCAATGTATGTGTGCATGGGAGCATGTTATTGTCAAAACATGTAGCATAGTAGCATATGGTCAACAAAGCACGTGAGCTTGAGAGCATGTGATCATCAAAGCATGTGAGCATGTAATCATCCAAGAGTGAGCATGGGAGAATACGATCTTCGAAGCATGTACACGTGACAATCTAAGCATGTAAGAACATGTGAGCATAAAAGTATGTGAGCATGTGATCATCAAAGCATCCAAACATATGAGCATTAGAGCACACAGGCATGTGGGCATGTAAAAGTCAAAGCATGTAAACATGGGAGCAAATGATCATCAAGGCATATAGACATGAGAGCATACAGACATGAGAGCATATGATTATCTAGGTATGTGAACATAGGAGCATGTAATCATCAAAGCATTTAAACATATCATCAAAGCAAGTAGACATGTGAGCATGTGATCAACCAAGTATGTGAACCTATAAAACATAAGCATTTAAGTATCCAAGTACACATACATCATACCGTCCAATCACCTTTGCATTTAAGCACGATCAAAAAAGTATGTGAGTGCACGAGCATTCAACTGCAAAAGCACATTAGCCTCTAAGCATATGGATATATCGCCATCCCAGTGTGTGCACATGTGGATACAAACAAAGGGCCGATGTTTTGTTAGAATTAATGAATAAGTCTTAAGAAGGATTGACACTTAATTGAAAATGTGAGCAAATAAGCATGAGAGTATACAAGCATATGCACATAACAGCATACAAGCATTTGAGCACCTAAGTTCACATACCTCTTATCGCCTATTAACCTCAAGATTCAAGCACAATCGTTAAAGCTAATGAGCGCAAAAATGTTCAACTGCAAAATCACTTCAACCTCCAAGTATACAGACATATCCAAGTGTGCACACGTGTATGGATATCAAACATGTGAATATCAATGCATGTGAGCATGGGAGCTTGTGATCATCAAAGCATATGAGTATGGGAACATGGGATCATCAAAGTATATAAGCATGAGAGAATGCAATCATTAAAGCATGTGGGCATGAGAGCATGTAATCATCAAGGCATATGAGCATGGGAGCATGTGATCATCGGAGCATGTAAGTGTGTGAGCATTCAAACATGTAAGCATCTAAACACATGAGCAATCAAGCATGTGAGCAAGGGAGCATACGATAATCAAATCAAGTAGACATGTGAGCAACCAAACATGTAAGAACATACAAGCATGATAGCATACGTGCATGTAAGCATGTGGTCATCAAAGCGTAAAAACTAATGAGGCATATGGCATACAGGCAGGCGTGTATCTGATCGTCAAAACATGTAGACATGGGAGCATACGATTATTGAAGCATTTGAATATAGGAGCATGTGATCATCAAATCATGTAAACATGCGAGTATGTAATTAACAAAGTTTGTGACCATACAAGCACATGAGCATTTAAGCATCCAACTACACATACATCTTACCGAACAATCACCTTAGTATTTAGGCACGATCATCAAAGCATGTGAGTGCACGAGCATCCAACGGCATGAGCACATCAGCCTCCAAGCATAAAGATATATTATCATCAAGCGTGTGCACATGTAAACATAAAGAAAGGTATGGTTCTTAATGACAATTAATGAATAAGTCCTCTGAAGGAGTAACACTTAATTGAACGGGTAAGTGTGAGAGCATACACACAAGCACATTAGCATTTAAGCGCCTAAGTACACATACCTCTTAGGCACGATCATCAAAGTATATGAGTGCACGAGCATCCAACAACATGAGCACATCAACCTCCAAGCATATAGATATATTACCATCCAAGTGTGTGCACGTGTATACATAAAGAAAGCTATGGTGCTTAATGACAATTAATGAATAAGTCATCTAAAGGAATGACACTTAATTGAACATGTGAGTGTGAAAGCATACACGTATGTGAGCATACAAGCGTATGAGCATTTAAGTGCCTAAGTACACATACCTCTTATCGCCCAATCACCTTAGCATTCAAGCACAATCATCCAACTGCATTTTTACTTAAGCCTCCAAGCATATAGACAAATTATCATCCAAGTGTGTACTCAAGTGTATGGATATCAAACTTGTGAACATTAAAACCAGTGAACATGGGAGTTTGCAATCATCAAAACATATGAGCATGGGAGCATGGGATCATAAAACTATGTGAGTATGGGAGCATGTGATCATCAAAGCATTTGACCATGCGAGATTTGATTATCAAGGCATGTGAATGTGGGAGCATGTGATCATCAAAGCATGTGAACATGTGAGCAATCAAACGTGTGATCAATCAAGCATGCAATTAAACATATAGTGTACTCTCCCCAATCACCTTAGCATTTCAGCACGATCATAGAAGCATGTGAGTGCACGAGCATCCAACTGCACGAACACATCAGCCTCCAAGCGTACAGATATATCGTCATCCAATTGTAAGCACAAGTGGATACAAAGAAAAAATCGATGTTTAATGAGAAAAATGGGCATAAGTGTACTGCATAAGGCATCAGTATACTGCATATGTGTATATGCTTTAAGCACTATATAGCTTTCTTTGGCTAGTAGCTATAGTAAATTACAAAAGAAAAATGGGCTGCCTCTATGCAACCTTGGGCAGAATAACTAGTTTTTTAGCATAGTAGATACACTGAAAAACTTACATTAGTTTCTTGCACCTGCTATCAATCACCAAAAATTTCTTGAATTAATCACATCCATACAAATTCATTACTCGAATACCAAAAATACAAAATCGACAAAACAATAAACAAGATTCCAAAAAAAAGAAAAAATGATACAGGCTTTGTATTCTTTCAAACAAAACAATAACAAATAAAAAGGGGAAAAATAGATGACCAATTCCAAGCTTCATAACTTGAAAATGAACTTATATTATTAGTAAGCTCTAGTGAGTTTTATAAACAATATGTGTGTAAAAAATCTCTACCATGAGCTAAACAGAGCCATTGAAGTGCCTTTGGTCGAAACAAGTCAATTTTTTTGTAGTGTATAGTGCTTGTCAACATGTGTAACGGACACAATGTAATATGCCCATCTCTAAAAATTTGATTATAGACATCAGATTCAATCCAACAAGATTAAGACAATAATAAGGGGACCATGGAAACAACTCTCATGCAATAAGCATACCATTTGGTAAGATTGCTGGTGCACCACCAATCTCATCCACTTGTGATATTTTCAAAAGAGTATTAAAATAGAAAAAAAGGAAAAGAAGAAATACCTCATTCTTTACTACTTCTAAAAAGAGTTTGAATTGGTATATATATCAATATCACCAAGGAGTGCAAGATCGAGACCAAATACCCACCACCTTTTAAGGAGTTGCTAAGCAAAATAACTATTCTTTTGAGGCATAAAACACCTGCCCAACCAGCTTTTATGACATATAAATCTTATAAAGGTATTAAGACCATCAAACCAATCTGCGTTCAAAAAGAGAATATTATTTCACCATAGTGATAATCTAGACGGTTACAAAGTTTAAGGGCTTCTCAATGAGCAAAATCAAGGCATACTCAAAAGGATAGAAGTTTCACATGTAAATGCTAATGGATTAGGGTATACAATCCTTAAAGCATGTAGACATTACGATCATTAAAGCATGAGAACATAGGAGCATGTAATCATTAAAGCAAGTGAACATTAGCCTCCAAGCATGCAAATTTATCATCATCCAAGTGTGGTCACATGTGGATACAAAGAAAGGGTTGATGCTTAACGGGAACTAATAAATAAGTCTTATGAAGGAGTTACATATAATTGAACACGTTAGCATTTAAGAATGAGTGTACAAGCATGTGAGCATGAGAGAAAACAAGCATATGAGCATTTAAGCAGCCAAGCACACATACCTCTTAAAGCTCAATCACCTTAGCTTTCAAGCACAATCCTCAAAGCATTTGAGTGCAAGAACATCCAAGTGCATGTTCACTTAAGTATCCAAACATACAAATCATCATCTCTAAGTGTGTGCTCGTGTGTGGATATCAAATATGTAAATATTGATGTGGAGTGCATGTGATCATCGAAGCGTATGAGCATGGGATCATTAAAGTATGTGAGTTTCAGAGCATGTGATTATCAAAGCATTTCACCATGGGAGCACATGATTATCAACGCATTTGAGCATGGGAGCATGTGATAGTCAAAGCATGCGAATGTGTGAGCAATCAAACATGTGAGCATCCAAGCATGTGATCATGTGAGCAAGAGAGCATATGATCATCAAAGCAGGTAGACATGTGAGCATATGATCATCAAAACATGAGAATATAGAAGCATGTAATCATTAAAACATGTGAACATGGGAGCATGTGGCCATCAAAGTAGACATGTGAGCATGTGATCAATAAAGGATGTGATCATTCAAGCACATGAGCATTTTAGCATCCGAGTAAACATATATTTTACTATCTTATCACCTTAGCATTTCAGTAGAATCATTAAAGCATATGAATACATAAGCATCCAACTATCAAAGCATATGATTATCAAAGCATTTGACCATGGGAGCATGTAATTATTAAAGCATGTGAACATGGGAGCATGTGATCGTCAGAGCATATTAACATGGAACCACTTGATCGTCAAAGCATGTGACCATGTAAGCAATCAAAGATGTGGGCATCCATGCATGTGATCAATCAAGCATGTGAGCGTGGAAGCAGATGAACATCGAAGCATGTAGACATGTGATGATAGGACCATCAAAGCATGAGAGAACATTGGAGCATGTGACCATCAAAGGAAGTAAACATGTGAGCATGTGATGATCAAATCAAGTAGACATGTGAGCATGTGATCAATAGAGCATGCGATCATAAAAGCACATGAGCATTTATGTATCCAAATAAATATATATCTTACCATCCAATCACGTAACTTTTTAGCGTGATTATTAAAGCCAAGGTTGACGCTGAATGAGAATTAATGAATAAGTCTTATGAAGTAGTTACCCTTGATTGAACAAGTGGGCGTTTAAGAATGTGTACAAGCATGTAAGCATCAGAGCATACAAGCATATGAGCATTTAAGCAACCAAGTACACATACCTCTTACCGCCTAATGACTTTTAGCTTTCAAGCACAATTCTCAAAGCATTTGAGCGCAAGAACATCCAACATCATGTTCACTTAAGCATCCAAGCATATAGAAAAATCATCACCCAAGTGTGTGCATATCAAACTTGCGAATATTGATGTGAGTGAGGATAGGAGCATGTGACAATCGAAGCATGTGAGCATGGAATCATCAAAGCATGTGATTATCAAAGCATTTAATCATGGGAGCACGTGGTTATCAAGGCATGTGACACGAGAGCACGTGATCGTCAAAGCATAGGATCCTCAAACCATTTAAGTATGGGAGAAGGTGATTATCATCTAACCATGGGAGCATGTGATTATCAAGGCATATGAAGTTGTGACCAATCAAACATGTGAGTATCGAAGCATGTGATCAATCAAGCATGTGAGTATGGGACCATATGATAATCAAAGCATGTAGACATGTGAGTATACGATCATCAAAGCATGAGAACATAGGAGTACGTAATCATCAAAGCAAGTGAGCATCAACCTCCAAGCATATAGATATATCATCATCCAAGTGTGGTCACATGTGGATACAAAGAAAGGGTTGATGCTTAATGGGAGCTAATAAGTAAATCTTACGAAGGATTTATACATAATTGAACATGTGAATTAGTGTGTACAAGCATGAGAGCATAAGAGCAGACAAGCATATAAGCATTTAAGCAGCCAAGTACACATTCCTCTTACCGCTTAATCACTATAGAGTTCAAGCATAACACTCAAAGCATTTGAGCACAAGAACGCCCAACTACATGTTCACTTAAGAGTCCAAGCATATAGACAAATCATCATCCAAGTGTGCGCTCATGTGTAGGGATATGAAACTTGTAAATATTATTGCAAGTGAGGATGGAAGCATGTGAGCATTAGACTGCATGATCATTAAAGCATGTAGACATGTGAACATACGATCATCAAAACACGGGAACATTTATGTAATCATCAAAGCAAGTGAACTGATGTCTCCAAGCATATAGATATATCGTCATCCAAGTGTGGTCACATGTGGATACAAAGAAAGGGTTGATACTTAATGGGAGTTAAAAAGCAAGTCTTATGAAGGATTTATACATAATTGAACATGTGAGCATTTAAGAATGAGAGTGTACAAGCATGTGAGCATAATAGCAGACAAGCATATGAGTATTTAAGCAGCCAAGTACACATACCTCTTACCGTCCAATCACTGTAACGTTCAAGCATAATACTCATTTGAGTGCAAGAACGTCCAACTGCATGTTCACTTAAGAATCCAAGTTTATAACAGACAAATCATCATCCAAGTGTGCGCTCATGTGTAGGGATATTAAACTTTTAAATATTATTGCAAGTGAGAATGGGAGCATGTAATCATTGAAGCATATGAACATGAGATCATCAAAGCATGCAAGTATCGAAGCATGTGATTATTAAAGCATTTGACCATGGGAGCATGTGATTATCAAGGCATGTGAACATGGAAGCATGTGAATGTATGAACAATCAAACATGTGAGCATCCAAGCATGTGATCAACTAAGCATGTGATCATGTGAGCGTGAGAGCATATGATCATCAAAACATGTAATCATTAACGCATATGAGTATCGGAGCATGTGATTATCAAAGCATTTGACCATGAGAGAATGTGATTATCAAAGAATTTAACCCTAGGAGCATGTGATTATCAAGGCATATGAACATGGGAGCATGTGATAGTCAAAGCATTAAACGTGTATGCATCCAAGCATGTGATCATGGGAGCATATCATCATCGAAGCATGTTGACATGTGAGTATAAAAACATGTGGCCATCAAAGTAGACACGTGAGCAATGTGATCATACAAGCAAATGAGCATTTAAGCATCCAAATAAATATATATTTTATCGTTCAATTACATTAGCATTTCAACACGATCATCAAAGCATGTGAGTGCACGAGCATCCAACTACATGAGCACATCAATCTCCAAGCATGTAGACATCTTCATCCAAGTGTGGGCACATATGGATATAAAGAAAGGGTTGATGTTGAATGAAAATTAATGAATATGCCTTATGAAGTAGTTACACTTAATTGAACATGTGGGCATTTCGAAATGAGAGTGTACAAGCATGTGAGCATTAGATAATACAAGAATGCTAACATACAAGCATACAAGCATTTAAGCAACCAAGTACACATATCTCTTATTCTCATATAACCTCCGCATTCAAGCATTTTTGTCAAATATTTGGGCACACAAACGTCCAACTGCTTGTTCACTTAAGCCTCTGAGCATATAGACATATCATCGTCCAAGTGTGTGCACATGTGTGGATATTAAACATGTGAATACCGATGCATTTGAGCATGCAATCATCAAAGCATTTGATGACGGGATCATCAAAGCACAAGGTCATTATCAAAGCATTTGACCTTGAGAGCATGTGATTATCAAGACATTGTGAGCAATCAAACATGTAAGCATCCAAGTGTGTATACATGTGTGTGGATATTAAACATATGAATACTGAAGCATTTGAGCATTGGAGCGTGCAATCATCAAAGCATTCGATGACAGGATCATCAAAGCATGTGAGTATAGAAGAAGGTCATTATCAAAGCATTTGACATTGAGAGCACGTGATTATCAAGACATGTTAAGGTGTGAGTAATCAAACATGTAAGCATCCAAGCATGTGAGTGTGGGACCATATGATCATCAAAGCATGTAGACATGCGAGCATACGATCATCAAAGCATGAGAACGTAGAAACATGTAATCATCAAAGCAAGTGAAAATTAGCCTCCAAATATATAGATATATCGTCATCCAAGTGTAAGCACATGTGGATACAAAGAAAGGGTTGATGCTTAACTTGTAAATACTATTGCGAGTGAGCATGGGAGCTTGTGATTATTGAAGCATATGAGCATGAGATCATCAAAGTATGCAAGTATCGAAGCATGTGATTATCAAAGAATTTGACAATGGGAGAATGTGATTATCAAAGAATTTGACCCTGGAAGCATGTGATTATCAAGGCATGTGAACATGGGAGCATGTGATAGTCAAAACATGTGAACGTATGAGCAATTAAACATGTAAGAATCCAAGCATGTGATCATGTGAGAATGGGAGCATATGATCATCGAAGCATATAAACATGTGAGCATATGATCACTGAAGCAAGAGAACATAGGAGCATGTAAGCATGTGAACATAGGAACATGGGGCCATCAAAGTAGACATGAGAGCATGTGATCAACAAAGCAAGTGATCATACAAGCACATGAACATTTAAGCATCCAATTAAATATATATCTTACCGTCCAATCACATTATCATTTCAGCACAATCATCAAAGCATGTGAATGCACGAGCGTCCAACTACATGAGCACATCAGCCTCTAAGCATAGATACATTATCATCCAAGTGTGGGCACATGTGGATACGAAGAAAGGGTTGATGCTAAATGAGAATTAAAGCCAGGGTTGATGCTGAATGAGAATTAATGAATAAGTCTTATGAAGTAGTTACCCTTGATTGAACAAGTGGGCGTTTAAGAATGTGTACAAGCATGTAAGCATCAGAGCATACAAGCATATGAACATTTAAGCAACCAAGTACACATACCTCTTACCGCCTAATGACTTTTAGCTTTCAAGCACAATTCTCAAAGCATTTGAGCGCAAGAACATCCAACTGCATGTTCACTTAAGCATCCAAGTATATAGAAAAATCATCATCCAAGTGTGTGCATATCAAACTTGTGAATATTGATGTGAGTAAGGATAGGAGCATGTGACAATCGAAGCATGTGAGCATGGAATCATCAAAGCATGTGATTATCAAAGCATTTAATCATGGGAGCACATGGTTATCAAGGCATGTGACACGAGAGCATGTGATCGTCAAAGCATAGGATCCTCAAACCATTTAAGTATGGGAGAAGGTGATTATCAAAGCATCTAACCATGGGAGCATGTGATTATCAAGGCATGTGAATGTGTGACCAATCAAACATGTGAGCATCGAAGCATGTGATCAATCAAGCATGTGAGTATGGGACCATATGATAATCAAAGCATGTAGACATGTGAGTATACGATCATCAAAGCATGAGAACATAGGAGTACGTAATCATCAAAGCAAGTGAGCATCAGCCTCCAAGCATATAGATATATCATCATCCAAGTGTGGTCACATGTGGATACAAAGAAAGGGTTGATGTTTAATGGGAGCTAATAAGTAAATCTTACGAATGATTTATACATAATTGAACATGTGAATTTGTGTGTACAAGCATGTGAGCATAAGAGCAGACAAGCATATAAGCATTTAAGCAGCCAAGTACACATTCCTCTTACCGCCTAATCACTATAGTGTTCAAGCATAACACTCAAAACATTTGAGCACAAGAACGTCCAACTACATGTTCACTTAAGAGTCCAAGCATATAGACAAATCATCATCCAAGTGTGTGCTCATGTGTAGGGATATCAAACTTGTAAATATTATTGCAAGTGAGGATGGAAGCATGTGAGCATTGGACTGCATGATCATTAAAGCATGTAGACATGTGAGCATATGATCATCAAAGCACGAGAACATTTATGTAATCATCAAAGCAAGTGAATTGATGTCTCCAAGCATATAGATATATCATCATCCAAGTGTGGTCACATGTGGATACAAAGAAAGGGTTGAAACTTAATGGGAGTTAAAAAGTAAGTCTTATGAAGGATTTATACATAATTGAACATGTGAGCATTTAAAAATGAGAGTGTACAAGCATGTGAGCATAATAGCAGACAAGCATATGAGTATTTAAGCAGCCAAGTACACATACCTCTTACCGTCCAATCACTGTAACGTTCAAGCATAATACTCAAAAGTATTTGAGTGCAAGAACGTCCAACTGCATGTTCACTTAAGAATCCAAGTATATAACAGACAAATCATCATCCAAGTGTGCGCTCATGTGTAGGGATATTAAACTTTTAAATATTATTGCAAGTGAGAATGGGAGCATGTAATCATTGAAGCATATGAACATGAGATCATCAAAGCATGCGAGTATCGAAGCATGTGATTATTAAAGCATTTGACCATGAGAGCATGTGAACATGGAAGCATGTGAATGTATGAACAATCAAACATGTGAGCATCCAAGCATGTGATCAACTAAGCATGTGATCATGTGAGCATGAGAGCATATGATCATCAAAACATGTAATCATTAACGCATGTGAGTATCGGAGCATGTGATTATCAAAGAATTTAACCCTAGGAGTATGTGATTATCAAGGCATATGAACATGGGAGCATGTGATAGTCAAAGCATTAAACGTGTATGCATCCAAGCATGTAATCATGGGAGCATATCATCATCGAAGCATGTTGACATGTGAGCATAAAAACATGTGGCCATCAAAGTAGACACGTGAGCAATGTGATCATATAAGCAAATGAGCATTTAAGCATCCAAATAAATATATATTTTATTGTTCAATTACATTAGCATTTCAACACGATCATCAAAGCATGTGAGTGCACGAGCATCCAACTACATGAGCACATCAATCTCCAAGCATATAGACATCTTCATCCAAGTGTGGGCACATATGGATATAAAGAAGGGGTTGATGTTGAATGAAAATTAATGAATATGCCTTATGAAGTAGTTACACTTAATTGAACATGTGGGCATTTCAAAATAAGAGTGTACAAGCATGTGAGCATTAGATAATACAAGAATGCTAACATACAAGCATACAAGCAACCAAGTACACATATCTCTTATTGTCATATAACCTCCGCATTCAAGCATTTTCGTCAAATATTTGGGCACACAAACGTCCAACTGCTTGTTCACTTAAGCCTCTGAGCGTATAGACATATCATCGTCCAAGTGTGTGCACATGTGTGTGGATATTAAACATGTGAATACCAATGCATTTGAGCATGCAATCATCAAAGCATTCGATGACGAGATCATCAAAGCACAAGGTCATTATCAAAGCATTTGACCTTGAGAGCATGTGATTATCAAGACATTGTGAGCAATCAAACATGTAAGCATCCAAGTGTGTATACATGTGTGTGGATATTAAACATGTGAATACTTATGCATTTGAGCATTAGAGCGTGCAATCATCAAAGCATTCGATGACAGGATCATCAAAGCACGTGAGTATAGGAGAAGGTCATTATCAAGGCATTTGACCTTGAGAGCACGTGATTATCAAGACATGTTAAGGTGTGAGTAATCAAACATGTAAGCATCCAAGCATGTGAGTGTGGGACCATATGATCATCAAAGCATGTAGACATGCGAGCATACGATCATCAAAGCATGAGAACATAGAAGCATGTAATCATCAAAGCAAGTGAAAATTAGCCTCCAAATATATAGATATATCGTCATCCAAGTGTAAGCACATGTGGATACAAATAAAGGGTTGATGCTTAACTTGTAAATACTATTGCGAGTGAGCATGGGAGCTTGTGATTATTGAAGCATATGAGCATGAAATCATCAAAGTATGCAAGTATCGAAGCATGTGATTATCAAAGAATTTGACAATGGGAGAATGTGATTATCAAAGAATTTGACCCTGGAAGCATGTGATTATCAAGGCATGTGAACATGGGAGCATGTGATAGTCAAAACATGTGAACGTATGAGCAATTAAACATGTAAGAATCCAAGCATGTGATCAATCAAGCATGTGATCATGTGAGAATGGGAGCATATGATCATCGAAGCATGTAGACATGTAAGCATATGATCATCGAAGCAAGAGAACATAGGAGCATGTAAGCATGTGAACATAGGAACATGAGGCCATCAAAGTAGACATGAGAGCATGTGATCAACAAAGCACGTGATCATACAAGCACATGAACATTTAAGCATCCAATTAAATATATATCTTACCGTCCAATCACATTATCATTTTAGCACAATCATCAAAGCATGTGAATGCACGAGCATCCAACTACATGAGCACATCAGCCTCTAAGCATATATACATTGACATCCAAGTGTGGGCACATGTGGATACGAAGAAAGGGTTGATGCTAAATGAAAATTAATGACTAATTCTTATGAAGTAGTTTCACTTAATTGAACATGTGAGCATTTAAGAATGAGTGTACAAACATATGAGCTAGAGCATACAAGCATATGAACATTTAAGCAGCCAAGTACACATACCTTTTATCATCCAATCACCTCCATATTCAAGCACATTTGTCAAACACTTAGGCACACAAACATCCAACTGCATGATCCCCTAAGCCTCTGAGCATATAGACATATCATTATCCCAGTGTATGCACGTGTGTGGACATTAAACATGTGAATATCAGTGCATTTGAGTATGACATGCAATCACCAAAGCATACGAGCATGGGATCATCAAAGAATGTGAGTTACAAGGAGCATGGACATGTGAGCATGGAATATAAGTGAGGACATATGATATGAATGAATTGGCATGTGAGGTGCATGAACATGTGAGCAAGAAATATAATATTTCCTAAGTGATGACAAATGAATGCACGAATATGTGAGAGCACGTATAGTCTACCCTAGGAGATGATATGTGAAATGCACGGACATTTTAGCAATTTATGGTAGAAAACAACATTAAAGAGTATAGCTATGCATGTGGTTGCATGACATTGGCTAGGAAAGTAAATTACATTCTTGAATTAAATACAACTAACCTCATTCCAAGCCATAGCATAAAAAGTTTGATTAGCACCTTTTCCTTTCAACGCATTTTTCTCATGCAAAAAGATACAAAGAAACAACAAAGGGATATAAAGGTTAAATGCTTAGAACGTGTGAGAAGAATGTCATTTGACAATTTTATTGTGCTTGAAGGAAATTCCCTTTTTATTTTGAAATTTAGAAATGGAATGGTGATTCTTATAACCTCATGGAATTTTGTGCAAATTTTGAACTTTAAGGGTTTTTTTTGTAATTTTCAAAAACATTGGGGATCAATTTATAATTTAAAAAAAGTTTGGGTCAAATTCTAATTTGGAAAAGTTGTATAGAAAATGTAATTTGGAAAATTTGTGGGGTCAAAAATGGAATTTGAAAAAAAATTTGGGCGTTCAAACATAATTTTGAAAGGTTTTACAGTCAAGTGTAATTTTGTGAATGTTGGAATATGGCAAATAATTTAATTTATACATGCGTGTGTTATGTGAGTATCTATATATAGGTATTTTATCTAGGAAGCACAGACATTTCATTTGGTATGTTTTACCAATGTTGTACCCATACCTGTGCTTCTTAGATAAGTGCTAATTTTTCAAAAATTGCTATGCCGTTGTATCGTACCCATACCATAACGGTGCTTCCTAGTATTTTATACTTATGTTGTGTATAAGAGTGTGTGTGTATATATATATATCTTAGGTTTTCAAAATAAATAACTATCAAAATCTTTAAAAACATATCTAAAACTCCAAGAAGGTAACTAGGCTTGTTATATAACCTATGACTCTAGCATTTCTATATTAAAGACCAAAACTCACCAGCAGGATATTAAAGGGCAACTGAAACACAACATATTGATGGAATTGCAGAAAGATCCCTCAAACAAGCTCTTGCAGTCAATAAATTTGCATTCTTTTCTGCTGCAGCATCCACTAGCCCCCATGGACTCCAAGAGTGCCTGATGCAATTAAAAAGATAAGTCCGACAGCTCATGAGCTTTTACAGAAAATTTCAGGGGCTTAAAAGCATAAAGAAAATTTGAATCCCATAAATAAATGACATCATAATTAGTTACCATAAATGCAAGACAATCAGATAATTAAATGCTCACAATGAGATAAACAAAATATATAATTCAATGCAAGACAAGCATATCAAATGGAGAATCACATTATAGATCTACAATATAATTAAAAAACCTAGAGAGGGAGCTACTACAGATGGAGGTGATGGATTTCCATATTTTCTGCACTATAGATGCTATGGTAGCATAATGTTTGACGATAAGATGGACCTCAGGCATGCAAATTTAATTATAAGGCATACAATTGGACTTTAATACAGAAACAGGTGATATCAAGTAGTTATTATACCACAGTAGTAATATACTATTGTGTCCCCTGACAATTCCAAACAGTCAATGAAAAAAGAGTCATCCAGGTTTTGGAATTAAGTATCAGTTTATGGAATTACTCACAATATCTTCTATGGTCTTAAATAGAATAGTAGGCTTTATGGCTGCATTACTAATCCCTAGTTAGGTAAAACAATACAATGCAGACTAGCTTAACATCCAAAAAGAAATGAAAAAAATCAAAAATAAAGAAAGAAGTATCGAGTTCTGTACTAATTAAAGAGAAAGCAAGAATTTTTGAGTTGTTGTAGGCAGCACATAGTTCCTCCTAGCAACTTCTGAATCAAGACCAAATTTTGGAACACAAATATTGCTAAGAAACAATATTCTGCAATATTTTAAAACAAAAATGAAAAATCAAAGAGCATGAAAGAAGGGTACAAATACAGCAGGCTGCAAGAGAAGATCCTGTAAAACATTAATGTCTGGAGACATATTGATTAATGCCTAAGGCAATACAACAGATCAAAGGGCTGGAAAAGACCATCAAGAAAGAGAGAAAGGAACAAACTTTAGAAGTATCAAGTACACAAGAATTCAAGTCACAAAAGTATACTATTTCTATCTACATATAGTTATGGAAAATTCTTCCTCAATACATCTCTTGAGTATATTTCAAGATCAAAATATAAAAAGATTGAATTCAAACTAGTTGTGATTGCTTCGAAAAATATGATTTTTTTTTTTTTTTTTTTTTGGGTTTAAACCAAATTTCTCTTTTACTTTGTACCACATAGGCTCTAAAATCATCTAAAACAAGAAAGTACAACATGGCCCATACCACAGCTTAAGGGTGTCAATTTTTTGTATGGTTTTAGAGTCATAGAAAAATAGTCTAGAAAAAACACCTACTCTATGCTAAGTGAAAATTTAAAACTCTATAGATTAAAATAAAATAAAATAAAAATCAATCAACTAGTTAAGAAATTCATAACTAAAGAAAACAGAAAATGCAGATAAAACCTGTCATAGCTTATGCTAACCGCATAGCTTAGATGGTAAATAAACTACTCAAGCTTCTAGCTTCTTTCAGAGATTGAACAAATAATTTACACAACGACAACATAGATTGTATAAGTGCATGCCCTGTTAATTCAAATTTGTAAGGAGTTCCCTTCTAATCCTGCATATTTATAAATAAATTGAAAAAAAAAATAGTTCAGAATTCGATTATTAGGTAACACGGATCAAACCTGTCTTAGCTTACACAAAGCACATAACTCAGACAATAAATCAACTACTAGAGCTTCTGGCTTCCTTCAAAGATTGAAAAGACTATTAACACATAGCAGTGTAGCTTGATAGGTCCATGCCTTTAAGGAGTTTTATTCTAATGCAGCACAAGTATAAAGTAAAACATGGGTAGATTGGCTTTGATTTTCTTAAAAGTTCAAGAAGCATCATGTGTCATTAGTACTCAAAAAGTTGCTAAACAATCAATTCATAGGAAAGACAATGACTACAGTCTACATGGGTGTGGGTGAATGTGGGCACAAAAATAATATATATCAAGAGATAATTTCATATCAGCATAGCCCAATAATTTCACTTTAGAGAGTTGAGGGTTGAATATCTGAGAAAAAGAAAGGAGGAGAAAAGGAATGCATTGACATGATTTCTTTGAAAAATATGATTTGTCTAGTTTAAAACAAATTCTCTCTTACTTGGAACACAGAAGCACCAAAATCATCTAGAACAAGAAAGTCCAACAAATCCCATTCTACAGATTAAGGGTGTCAATTTGTTGTTTTATAGTGAAAGAAGAAAACTCTGGAAATGAAAGTTACTATATAAGCTAAGTGAGTGTGGAACTGTAAAGATCAAGAAAAACACACCAATTAACCAGTAAAAAAATCCAAAAACAGATAAAACCTGTCATAGCTTATTATGCTAACCACATAGCTCAGATGGTAAATAAACCACTCAAGCTTCTAGCTTCCTTCAGAGATTGAACAAACAATTTACACAGTGACAATATAGATTGAATAAATAAATTGAAAAAAGAAAAGGGCAGAAAGAATAATGTCATAGAAGATGGAGAAAAAATAATTAGGAAAATAAATAGGTAATTTGAACACCACTGTAAATAAAAGAGCCAGCACAGATTAGAAGATATGGTTGCAAGGCAACCCAATTTTGAAATAGTTTCCAAGAACCGATCATCAAAATTGCATAAAATATCTATGCTAATGACATATTTGTATATGACAAGAAATTGTTTTGCTTCCATGTGAGCTAAGGCAAAAGCAAGTGGACATACGTATAAATAATGAGAATCTTTGTTATTTCCACTAGTCTCAACTGAACATCAACAGAGACATAACATAAAATCTGATAGGCTAGGGCATCATAAAGAAATATAATGAACCAATAGCATTCAACAGAACCAACAAAGAAGCATAATATGAAGCAGCCCAACTAATACTACTCAATAAATAAAAAAAGAACAGCCCTCCCTCCTTTGACATTCCCTCCATTCGCATACAAAATTTTAAATAATGTCCAGCCCATCAGAAACTTAATAAAATAAATTTGATGCGAGTCTACAGTGGTTTATTTACACGTCAAGTGCCATTTGACTGGATTAACTATGGTGTAGAAGGCTGTGTAAAGAAAATTCATCAAGACAATGTTCAACAATCAGAAAATGCTAGAAACAAATGAGCATCAAGAATTGGCCCCCCAAGAATTGCATGTTAACATGCACAGAAATCTATAAAGTAGGCATAAAATAATGTACTATTAATGTTTCTAAGAAAGAGGATAACAGAAACTAGCATATTAAAAAGTTACATGATAAAATACATGGCTCAACATAAGGTTATCGCCTCTAAAGCATCCACACAAATGGCCATAAAAATGTGTCAACTGGGATGACAATACTGATGAGTTTTATTATCGCCATCTGTTTCACAATTACGTTATCCAAAAAATATACAAAGGCCCAACATAAGGTTATCACCTCTAAAGGATCCACACAAATGACCATAACAATGTGCCAACTAGGATGACAATATTGATGAGCTTTATTAACCTATTCCATCTGTTTCACACTAAGGTTTATCCAAAAAGAATTCTGACAATATGCAGCAACTAGCCTGGAAGTAGTTCCTCAACTTCACAAACAATTTTTTCATATTAACTAACTAGGATACTAAAGAGATGAATGCATTAGAACAAAGTAATCCATAGGGAATTTTTTATTGTAAAATCTCATGCCCATTACAGAACTGGAAACCCAAAAAGAATTCTGATGGGTGTTCAAAACCATGGAGTCTTCAAACAAGTTCTAATGGATTTTACAGCTAGGTCATGGAGAGTGATCTGCTTTAGAGGCTGTGAGGACAAAAAGAAGGGGACAGATGGAATCAATGTTGGTTTGCAAAGACATGCAACTTCCACATAGTTAGCTAATGGAAACGAATTAACTGAGGACTTTGGTTTTCAATTTATGTCGAATGCTATGTTAGAGACAATAGTATAAGTGTGGAGATATTGATGCGGGAGACACAAGAAGATTATTATTTAGTATTATTTATGTTTGCAAGCCCATTGTATTTTTATGTTTTAGGTCTATTAGTTTATTATTGGGCTTTTAGTTATTGGGCTTTTAGTATTTTAATTTAAAAGTAAGGTTATTTTTGTAATAAGACAATTAGGGTTTCCTAGCCAATTAAAACTAGAGTTTAGCAATCCTATATAAACAACCTATTGTACTCCTTGAGGGGAGTTGATATTTTGATGAATGAAAAAAATGGCCGTTTGGTCTTTCTTTGGTCTGGTGCTGACTCCAGGTCTACCCTAGGTGCTGACTCCTAGTGGTTTCTCCGCTTGGTGCTGACTCCAAGCAAGGCCTAGGTGCTGACTCTTAGGTCATATCCCTTTATTTTATTGTTATTTCAATTTTGTTCTGGTTGTCCTGCGTCAGTTTTGGTATCAGAGCAAACACCGATCCGTTGAAGAATTACCGCAGGAAAGAATAAAAAAAAAAAAAAAAAAAGTTGTTGTCCTATAGTTGTGCTACCCATCAGAAGACCCTCATTGCAGAGATTTCTCTTTTCAGTTTTGAACCCACTCAATTGAGGAGCCAAGCCCGTGACTATCAAGTGCAGTAAGTTAACCATTGACAAGGTGAGCTATGGTAATATCTGACGCACCTTATTTTGATGGTGATGATACTTATCCACGAGATTTTGTCAACTGGATAAATGGGATGGAGCAATTCTTTGAGCAAGCAAATTGGGCAGATAATAAAAAGGTTAGGTATGCCAAGTTGAAGTTAAGAGGTCACGCACAAAGGTTTTGGGAGAAGCTTGAATATTTCCGCTATGTGGATTATGAACCTGCCATCAGTGTGTGGGAAGATATGAAAGAAAAACTTTGTGATGAGTATTTGTCACCATACTATCGAGCTAAGTATCTACCACAATCTCAATCTCAGTGTGGTACTTTTCAAGTTGAAGCAAATACGATGAATTCTCATCATCCTCATCCTATTTCATATCCTCAGCGCACTTTTGAACAATCTACCAAGGAATTATCTAACAGGGGAGTAACAGACTTAACTGTAAAGCTCATGAAAGATATTCAAGACAAGAATGCTCAATACAAGAAGACTCAATCCGACTCAATTGGGAAACCAAGGACACTAGATCACAATGAACTTCTTGCTGCCCCAATAGAAGACAACATTGATGATGATATCTTGGTCATTGAGAATCCTCCAGCAACACCAAAGTCTAATGTTGACAAAGACATACATGCCTCAACAAATGTTGCTTTAACATGCATGCAAGGAAATGAATCTATTGAAGAACAGCAAGATGAAGAGATGGTGCCTAAAGAGAGTATTATGTTAGGGGGTGCACATGATATGAAAGTTGAAGTTATTGAATGTGCTTCTGATCAACACTCCACAGTCCTTGAAGATCTACATCTTGGTGAAGTCGAAGAGGTTAAAACTACAGTGCTTCCTATGGTTCATAAGGTTCAAGACAAGATTATACAAATCCCACACATTGATTTTGTTATTCCAACTGAGTTTGATGTGGTGGAATTCACGGTTTTTCTTTTCCCTGTGCTCCCTAAGGTGATTCCAGATTTGAAGCAAGTGTTACTTGTCAGCATCCTAATCCTTCAATACTTTAGAACTCGAGGTCGAGTTTTCTCCAACCAGAGGAGAATGATGCGGGAGACACAAGAAGATTATTATTTAGTATTATTTATGTTTGCAAGCCCATTGTATTTTTATGTTTTAGGTCTATTAGTTTATTGGGCTTTTAGTTATTGGGCTTTTAGTATTTTAATTTAAAAGTAAGGTTATTTTTGTAATAAGGCAATTAGGGTTTCCTAGCCAATTAAAACTAGAGTTTAGCAATCCTATATAAACAACCTATTGTACTCCTTGAGGGGAGTTGATATTTTGATGAATGAAAAAAATGGCCGTTTGGTCTTTCTTTGGTCTGGTGCTGACTCCAGGTCTACCCTAGGTGCTGACTCCTAGTGGTTTCTCCGCTTGGTGCTGACTCCAAGCAAGGCCTAGGTGCTGACTCTTAGGTCATATCCCTTTATTTTATTGTTATTTCAATTTTGTTCTGGTTGTCCTGCGTCAGATATACCATTGAAACTCTTATTCCATCAATTGTTTAATATATGGAAAAATAGAGAAGCCACAATGACTGATAATTAACTTCATAATAATCTCCCTGTTACCAATACACAATTAAGAGCCTGATCTATTGACAGCTTTCTCCGTTTGTTATATTCAATAAAGATTAATGAGATGGGCTTGAATAGAATGATATGACCTTTTTCAAAGAATCAAAAAAATTGAGGTAAAATCTTAGGATAAAGCTTTACAATGAAGCATAGGAGTTAACTGGTTGGAGATCGGAATGGAAGGTGAAAGTTCCTACAGAGGTATTTCTTTTATTGGACAGTTGTACGAAGTTAAAAATATAAAATAAATAAATAAATAGAAGGTAATACAAACATGATTAATTGGTGTTGTATGCAAAAATAAGAGGGGAGACTGTAAATCACCTTTAAAACTCCAGATCTTACCAATTCACTCTCTCTTCCTTTTCTTTAGGGGGGGGGGGGGGGGTGTTGCATTGATCTGGTACATCCCACATACCAGGAAAAAGCCCTTTTCAATTATTTTTTAATGAAAATTTTAATGCTTACCCACCCCCACCCCCACCCCCCCACCCAAAAAAAAAAAAAAAAAAAAATACCAAGCATCGCAACTCATAGCAATTAATCGCATTGCTACTCCTCAATTTTCAAACCAAAAACAGATATCAACTTAAGGTTTTTAATAGTAAGAACCTGTATGAGGTAGGTCGTCGACACTTGTGATTCCCTACCATGCTGAATGACTAAGATGAGGAGACTGCATAAGCATGTGTCCTATTTTCATTCTTGTATGCAGGTTTACCATATAAACCACCAGGCTTTGACAAAAAAAATGAAAAATGATGAGTGCACATTTAAAATGGTTGCACAGAGATTTTGAACAAAAATAGATCCTGGAAGTTGCTCAGTGACATCCAAATAATTGGTTTGAACCACCACGTCCAACATAGCGGTCTGCACCACCCCTACCACCACGATTTGTAGTGTTAGCAAAGCGAGATCTGGAATCCAGTGTGTCCTTACTCTGAAGCAATAAGAGAAAGATTAACAAATAAGACTAACAAGAACCACGCTAACCACCACGGTGAAAACTAAGGAAATAGTAGAACTGTCATAACAACCAAAGACATTATGAGCAAAATGTTATAGAACCAAATAGTGCAAGGCAAATTAAGATTGTGTGAGAGAATGGAAGAATAAAAGAAAATTTATGAATGCCCAAAAGGCTGCTATATCAGTCTCCCATTCCCTTATATACCATAAAATTTGTTAGGTAACAAATTTGTTAGAAAATTTCAAAAGAAAGCAAAACCCCATGCATAGGATATCAAGGATTTGTCATGAAGTCAATCATTTACTTCCCTTGTTCTTTCTCCTCATAGTACTACTTACATAAGTTAAATTATTGAACACCTTTTAACAGTGACACAACCTTTGAGGCTATATGCATGAGAAGAGAACTACTTTAAAGTCTGGACTTTGAGGAGTAACCCCCACCACACAAGTAAAACCAAAAGCAAAAGAAACCAAATAAACCCAAAAGAACCTATCAGAAAATGAGCTGCTTCTCACAGTTTCTGCCTACAAACCCCAAGTCGAAACCACAGACTCGGGAAGTTGAAATGGCTGTTTTTCAATACCACGCTTGCCCTGCAAAAAAGTAGACACAAGTAATTGCACTAGCAAAATAGAATGACAATTCTGCAAGAGTAAAAACTTTCAAATTTAAGAGAGCCCGAGCATTAAGCACAATGGAAAGTTATCTGTAAATTCAAAGCAGATTACTTAGCAACTCAAATGTAAACAAATCCCCAACAAATATCATGCAAAGCTACTCTGTTATAAAACTAAAAAAATTAAATTTCCCCACATATGGCATCATACAAATATCTACACCCCCCACCCACACTAGCAAATACATGAACAAAGAAATCATTTAAGGGTGCCCATTGCCAAACACCTATAAGTCCAGTCTCCATGACGTCACAGCAGCTCCCCTGCAAGAACCAAATATATATACATATAAGAGAAACCTTATCAGCTTGATCTTTCTACACCCTATTCTATAAATCCCACAAGTTCACTATTTCCACAAGTCATGCATGCGCATTTTAATTTTTAACCAACAACTTGGGGTCTGCGGAGGTTGCATCCCACACCTGGAAATGAATAAAATATATGTAAGCACAATAACGAGAAGTATAATAAGAAGAAACAACAAAGCACAAGCAAATATCCCTACCTCAACAACATCACAAAGAAAAAACTCCATGCTCCACTCAATTCAACACACAAACCCTAACTTCAACTATCAAAAACCAAAATCCACTAAACATTAAGCAAACTTTACCATCACAGATTCCAATATCCCATACATTTGAAGCATACATCATTAAATAAGGGTACTTTAGGAAAATCACATAGTACATCCCAAAAAAGAAAGGACAAGTAACTTGGGATGGAATACAAAAAGTCTGCAAAGACGATTGATAGATTCTAAGAAAATCTCTTTAATAAGAAATAGCCCTCTTGCAGAATATACCAGGATCCATAGGAATGTAGGTGCACCATATTGGCCCAAGCAAAAATACAGCACGATAAACACTTGTACTTCACATTTAAAGAATTTCAACCTACAGTCCACTGGACTGAATGAAACACAGTCAAATCTGATAATTCAGCTAAAGCAGAAACATCACTTCAAAATCAAATATAAATTACTCAATGAACTCCTGAATGTGCTAAAGCATCTGAAAAGCAAAATACTGTTAGAGCTTTACACTATCTAGTAACAGAACAGAAACCAACACAAGATGTATTAATAATACAGAGGCAACCATCATGAAAGAAACACACAATTCACCAAATGTTCTTTGTCTGCACAGAAGCTGGATAATAGTTAAAGCAGAAAATAAAAATTGCCAGCAAGATAAGATTAATCAGCAGTGGGAGAGGGGGGGGGGGGGGGGGTGATGAAACAGCATCCGCAAAAAATATTTAAGGAGTCATGGTCATACTCCATATCCAACTTCTGGTGGTTATGAAAAAAAAAATGATCTAACCTTTTAGGGTGTTGATACAAAAAGGTCTCTATACTGCATAGAAACCATTTCTCTTGCTCCAGCACTTGCGAGCATCTCTCTTAGTAGCTACAGACCACTTGGGTTTTTCCCGTGTTTTCAACCCAAAATTTGCTTTCACAGCAGCTTAAAGAATGCAGTAAATGCTAAAGTACTGAATAATGACTATCATCACTGCCTTAAATTTATTCAGAAAAAATAAATAAATGAAGTAGTCAATCTCAAAAAAAATGGTTTTGCTAACAATAGCACAAAGTTGATGTCACATACAGTGAATCGATTAGCAGCTGATAAATTTATAATAATAACAATTTGGAAATACAAATTTGAAGCTAGGACCCTCCACCCTATCATGTTTTCTATCAAGTCCAAACACATGCAAACAGAATCAATTATTCATTGGGGAACAGGGCGTGGAAAAGAATCAATGATTCATTGGAACACTTATAAGCAATAGCAAATTGAATTTTAAGGGTCAGAAAAGACCAAAAGTAAGATTATCCAATACACTAAAGCTAGAAGTTAATATCCCCTAATACTGTGCAGATATCCTTACATGATCACATTCTAGAAGCCTAGATCCACATATCACAAGTAGACAAAAAATGTTCTCAAACTTGACCAAACTTTGAGTGCAAAACATTACTGCCAGACTTACAAAATGTTTTTTTTGTAATAATAAAGCATTTGATTGTCAAAGAAAGATGCAAGAAATCATTATTGGTTCATTTCATTAGATGAGAATGTTACCTGAGGGTTCAGCAAGTTGAAAACTATCAGATTGCGAACTGCAGGGCAAACAACCATCAGGAGATGCTGCACTGTAAAAGAATAACAGTGGTCAGGGAGTTGTTGATTACTCACAGGATTTGACTGCCTTGTATCCCAGTACCTAATAATTGGAAGGAAACCAACAGAACAATTAGCAGTCAAGGGCACAAAAGCATCAAGGTGCAAACATAACAGATCAAGCACATGCAAAACAATATATAGTGCAAAAGAAACCATATGTTGGATAATTATGTCATAACTAGTATGTGCCAAAATATGTTCAAGTATATAGAATATTAAAAAAATTCAAAATTAGCAACAAAATCAGTAAAAACCACACCTATGAAAGCACAAAAAAAACTCATTAGTCTAAACCATATGAAAGCACAAAAGAAACCCATTAGTCTAAATCAACAGCCACGGCTTCCGTGCCAGTAGCAGCATGGAAAACCCCCTCTCTAGGAAAATCTTGTTGCAGTTCAAATCTGGCAGTCACTTACCCGAGAAAATCTTCAAACCCTTTTCTTGAATTTCAAAGAAAAGTGTTTTTTTTTTTTTTTTTTTTCCAGTTGTTGAAGAACCACTTTCTATTTAAGGATAAATTAGAGCATCCAGGAAGAGAGAGAGAGAAAGGATCAGATTTTAGAACGATCATATTAATCAATAAACTTCATGCCACAAATTTCAGAGGAGAAACATAGAAACTAAAAGAAAAATCTTCCAAAACATCAGGAACATGAAAATTAATTCAAGTCCGTATACATTTGAAAGGATATTCCACACCAATTAGAATAAAAAACCAAGAAAGGCATTCAAAATTACACAAAATTTAAAAGTCTAGTTAATAAAAATCAATAACATTCAAGAACCAGGAAATTCCAAAAAGCAAGACCAAAGAAAATCCAAAAAGAAGTTTTCCATTACAAACAAGAACCAAATCTACAGAAACTTGCAATTCAATTCAAACAAATCAGAATCCAAAAAAAAACCCATTAGTCTAAACCATATGAAAGCACAAAAAAACCCATAAGCCTTCCTAGCTGACGGGCATCATCAGCCAGCGGCTGCATGAAAAACCCCCTCACCAGATTTTTTGGGGAGAATCTTTTGAATACATGCCATGTACAAGGGCCCTGCTCTTTTGTGCAGTTTGAATGTATTTATTACTTACCCAGGAAAAAAAAAATTAAAAGATATAGCTGAGACTCAAAACAGCAGGAGAATTTTCAAGATTAACAATAAAAAAACAGCTACAAGGACCATGGAGATGGGAAAAAAAGTAACAGGAAAAAAATAATAATAATATAAAGCCAAAAACATCCAACAATGAAAATTTGTTGACAAGATAAAGGTAGCCATACAGCTACACAAAGATGATTTTATTATTCCTCATCTCAGAAAATCATGTGATTTTCTCAATTCCAGTTGCCGCAATAAAATCAGGAAGCTGAAATGGCTGTTTCCCAATACCACGCTTGCCCTAAAAAAAAGTAGACACAAGTAATTGCACTAGCAAAATAGAATGACAATTCTGCAAGAGTAAAAAACTTTCAAATTTAAGAGGAATTCAGCCCGAGCATTAAGCACAATGGAAAGTCATCTGTAAATTCAAAGCAGATTAATTAGCAACTCAAATGTAAACAAATCCCCAATATATCATGCAAAGCTACTCTGTTATAAAACTAAAAAAATTAAATTTCCCCAGATATGGCATCATACAAATATCTACGCCCCCCACCCACACTAGCAAATACATGAACAAAGAAATCATTTAAGGGTGCCCATTGCCAAACACCTATAAGTCCAGTCTCCGTGATTGTCACAGCAGCTCCCCTGCAAGAACCAAATATATACATATAAGAGAAACCTTATCAACTTGATCTTTCTACACCCTATTCTATAAATCCCAAAAGTTCACTATTTCCACAAGTATGCATGCGCATTTTAATTTTTAACCAACAACTTCGGGTCTGCAGAGGTTGCATCCCACACCTGGAAATGAATCAAATATATGGAAGCACAGGACAATAACGAGAAGAATAATAAGAAGAAACAACAAAGCACAAGCAAATATCCCTACCTCAACAACATCACAAAGAACTCCATGCTCCACTCAATTCAACACACATAAACCCTAACTTCAACTATCAAAAACCAAAATCCACTAAACATTAAGCAAACTTTGCTATCACAGATTCCTGTATCCCATACAAACGAAATCACACCAAAAAAAAAAAAAAAAAAAAAACCTGTTGAGGATTGTTGGAATCATCGTCATTAGCGTTGCTGGAGGGGGCTTGGGAGGCCTTGGAGTTCTTCTTCTCCTTACGGCGGCGGCGACATCGCCGTTCAGTATCACGAGACTTCTTGGTGGGGTTACGATTAGGGTTAGGGTTAGAGGACAGATCTCCATTGGCAACGGCACCATTGGAGAGTAGTACAGTTTCCGCAGCCATAATTATAACTTCCTTCCTATCCTCGCTTCACTTCAAATCAGAGAAACGTAGAAGATGAATTTGAAGAGAGAGAGGATCAGATTTTCATTGAAAATCTTTGAACCCATTTTCTTGAAATGAATGTCTGTTTTTGTGGTAAGGAAAAGGAAAACCACTTTCTTGAGGGAAAATTTCCTGCGTTTAAAGATGGGTTGAAGATCAAGATGGGTTGGGTTATCATGCCCATTACAGAACTGGAAACCCAGAAAATATAGAAGTGAACAACACCCAGAAAATAAATCAAAGGAAAAGCTAACCTGCAAAATCTACAAAAGCAATTCCAATAAAAAACAGAACTTGAAAACATTAAGGAATTGATACAATACCTTGAATGATATTGTGTCCTGTATAGCAAAAAGTAGTTCATATGGATTAATACATCATTCAAAAGCAAAAACAAAATCCCTAAATATCAAAACCCGCAATCCACCCACCTACAGAGGTTCTGTTTGATAAGCTCAGAGAAGGGTTGTTCCCCCCGCAATTAGGTGGATTGGGTGTTCAAAACCATGGAGTCTTCAAACAAGTTCTAATGGATTTTACAGATAAGTCATGAAGAGTGATCTGCTTTAGAGGCTGTGAGGACAAAAATAAGGGGACAGATGGAATCAATGTTGATTTGCAAAGACGTGCAACTCCCACATAGTTAGCTTATGGAAATGAATTAACTGAGGGCTTTGGTTTTCAATTTATGTCGAATGCTATGTTAGAGACAATAGTATAAGTGTGGAGATATACCATTGAAACTCTTATTCCTTCAATTGTTTAATATATAGCAAAATAAAGAAGCCACAATGACTGATAATTAACTTCATAATAATCTCCCTATTACCATTACACAATTAAGAGCCTGATCTATTGACAGCTTTCTCCGTTTGTTATATTCAATAAAGATTAATGAGATGGGCTTGAATAGAATGATATGACCTTTTTCAAAGAATCAAAAAAATTGAGGTGAAATCTTAGTATAAAGCTTTAAGCATAGGAGTAAACTGGTTGGAGATCAGAATGGAAGGGGAAAGTTCCAACAAAGGTATTTCCTTTATTGGACAGTTGTACAAAGTTAAAAATATAAAATAAATAAATAAATAAAAGGTAATACAAACATGATTAATTGGTGTTGTATGCAAAAATAAGTGGGGGGGGGGGGGGGGGGGGTGTGGGTGGGGAGGGACTGTAAATCACCTTTAAAACTCCAGATCTTACCAATTCACTCTCTCTTCCTTTTCTTTCAGGTGGGTGGGGGAGGGGTTTGCATTGATCTGGTACATCCCACGTACCAGGAAGAAGCCCTTTTTCATTTATTTTTTAATGAAAATTTTAATGCCCCCACCCCCCCAAAAAAAAAAAAAAAAAGAAGAAAAAAAACTGAGCATCGCAACTCAGCAATTAATCGCATTGCTCCTCAATTTTCAAACCAAAAACAGATATCAACTTAAGGTTTTTAATAGTAAGAACCTGTATGAGGTAGGTTGTCGACACATGTGATTTCCTGCCATGCTGAATGACTAAGATGAGGAGACTGCATAAGCATGTGTCCTATTTTCCCTCTTGTATGCAGGTTTACCATATAAAACCACCAGCCTCTGACAAAAAAAATGAAAAAAGATAAGTGCACATTTAACATGGTTGCACAGAGATTTCAAACAAAATAGGTCCTAGAAGTTGCTCAGTGGCATCCACATAATTGGCTTGAACCACCACGTCCAACATAGCAGGCTGCACCACCCCTACCACCACGATTTGTAGTGTTAGCACAGCAAGATCTGGAATCCAGTGTGTCCTTACTCTGAAGCAATAAGAGAAAGATTAATAAAGAAGACTAACAAGAACCACGCGTTAGTGAAAACTAAGGAAATAGTAGAAGTGTCATAACAAGCAAAGACATTAGGAGCAAAATGTTATTATAGAACCAAATAGTGCAAGGCAAATTAAGATCATTTGAGAGAATGGGAGAATAAAAGAAAATCTAACAGGGATAATGAATGCCCAAAAGGCTGCCATATCAGTCTCTCATTACCTTATATAACATAAAATTGTTAGGTAACAAATTTGTTAGAAAATTTCAAAAGAAAGCAAAACCCCACGCACAGGATATCAACGATCTGTCATGAAGTCAATTATTTACTTCCCCTGTTCTTTCTCCTCATAGTACTACTTACATAAGTCAAATTATATTGTGTTTGGGATTAATGAACTCCTTTGAACTTTGACTCTGGATCAGAGCAATTTATAATCATTTAAGGACATACCCCAAAATGGAAAGAAAAAAGAAGCCACAACAAAGAATATCTAAGAAAAAGAAAGAAGAAGAAAAGGAATTTATTGACATGATTGCTTTGAAAAATATGATTTTTCTAGTTTAAAACATATTCTCTCTTACTTGGTACCACAGAGGCACCAAAATCATCTAGAACAAGAAAGTCCAATAAAGCCCATTCTACAGATTATGGGTGTCAATTTGTTGTATGGTTTTAGATTAAAAGAAGAAAACTCTGGAAATAAAAGTTACCATATGCGAAGTGAGTGTGGAACTATAAAGATCAAGAAAAACATACCAATTAACTCGTAAAAAAATCCATAAAAAAAAAAGGAAAAAAAAAAAAAAAAAAAAAACAGAAAATGCAGATAAAACACCCCCATAGCTTATAATGCTAACCGATCATAAATAAACCACTCAAGCTTCTAGCTTCCTTCACAGACTGAACAAACAATTTACACAGTGGCAATATAGATTGAATAAGTCCATGCCCTGTTATTTCAAATTTGTAAGGTCTCCCTCCTAATCCTGCACATATATAAATAAATTGAAAAAAAAAAAAAGGGCAGATAGAATAATGTCATTGAAGATAGAGAAAAAATAATTAGGAAAATAAATAGGTAATTTGAACACTATAAATAAAAAAAAGCCAGCACAGATTAGACGATACAGTTGCAAGGCAACCCAATTTTGAAATAGTTTCCTAGAACCAATCATCAAAATAGCATAAAATATCTATGCTAATGACAAATATGCATATGAAAAGAAATATTTTCGCTAACTATGTAAGCTAAGGCAAAAGCAAGTGGACATATGTATAAATAATGAGAATCTTTGTTATTTCCACCAGTCTCAACTGCACCAATGGAATTAAGCTGTTGAGCACCTGCAACGACTCTAGAAATCTCAACTGCCCCGACCCCACCATCATGTATCATATTTGTATTAGAAAATATCTCCCTACATTTTACTGTTTCAATGAAACGGAATCTATGCCTCAGAACCAAAGTAAACATGCATGTGTCAAGTTCCTACCGTTATGAACTCAAATAGAATATAAAAATCACCATAAGAAAAGAATTGGGAAGAGAAGTTAAAAACAAAGTCCAAAGTTAACTATTATAATTTGTCTTTTTTTCCCTTGTTAGTTAACAGTGCAGGTAATTCTATAAAATTAACATGTTATATCTTAGATTGGCACAGAAACCAACACAATGTCAAGGTTTACACATAGCTTTTAATAAAATGACAACACCTAATTAGGAAGGCAAAATAATTCATGCTTGAACAAAGAAATATTAAGGAATAATACTTGACCCCTTACCACAATCAACTTGGAAGAAAAAAGTAGTTCATCCAGATTAATCCAACATCATTCAAAGCAAAAAACGTCAACCAAGAAGCAAATTCAATGAAAAGTTCAATTGGGTAGTCAAAGCTCTACAGGGAATGAATTAGAGAATCTCGACCACAAATGAAAAGAAAAACAAAATTCCTAAATATCAAAACCAATCCACCCACATTACCCAAACCTAAATAACATTTAATGCTTAATAAAAAAGGAACAGGAAAAAAAATTTACCGGTAGCAGTTCCACGAAAAAGCATATCCAAACGGGCTCTAAAAATTACACAATCTTAATTCCAAATCATAAACATGACAGATTTATATATATATATATATAGGAAACAAGCATACAGTCCGCTTTTGTTACATTCCAATGGACATCCTAATTAAAAGATCATATAAGAGGTAGGGAGTCACTAAATTATTTTGGCATATAGCAGGGAAACAGCATGGGAATAAATATTTAAGAGAGTGAGAGATCAGAGAAACCACCAAAACAGTAGACAACTAGTATCTCTCTTTATTTTTGCAAAGAATGGGAATAAAAATGTAAGAGTGAGGGATCAGAGAAAAAATTAAAAATAAAAAGAAAGTTGATTATTGTAATGAACAACAAAACATTAACTACCAAAAACAAAATCACCTACAAAATATATTACAGAAAATATTACAGAAATCTAGTAAAATATTGAAGCTGAAAATAATGTTTACGTTGTCAATAATGAAAAGACTCTAAAACCCCACAATGAAGAGATATGCCTAATATCAAGACGGAAACACAGACAAAGCCCCAAAAGCCACTCTCTGTGTAAACCCCAACAAAACCCAACAGCCATATATCAAATCCACAAAGCTGTATGTATAGAGTACTAGTAATTAATTACATGCAATAATGCCTAATTAGGCTTAACTCATGCCAAGTTTGGGTATTTTCCTTTTTTTTCTTGCTCTTTTTTTATTAGTTGGTATCAGCGAAAACCAATCAAAAAAAAAAAAAAAGGAAGCAAGGCCAAGAGAGCTAGAGTTCCAATCTTTTTGTGTCTATCAGAAAAGAGTTCAGTGGAACAGTGACACAACCTTTGAGGCTATATGCATGAGAAGAGAACTACTTTAAAGTCTGGACTTTGAGGAGTAACCCCCACCACACAAGTAAAACCAAAAGCAAAAGAAACCAAATAAACCCAAAAGAACCTATCAGAAAATGAGCTGCTTCTCACAGTTTCTGCCTACAAACCCCAAGTAGAAACCACAGACTCGGGAAGCTGAAATGGCTGTTTTTCAATACCACGCTTGCCCTGCAAAAAAGTAGACACAAGTAATTGCACTAGCAAAATAGAATGATAATTCTGCAAGAGTTAAAAACTTTCAAATTTAAGAGGAATTCAGCACAAGCATTAAGCACAATGGACAGTCATCTGTAAATTCAAAGCAGATTAATTAGCAACTCAAATGTAAACAAATCCCCAACATATATCATGCAAAGCTAATCTGTTATAAAACTAAAAAAATTAAATTTCCCCATTCTACGCCCCCCCCACCAACACTAGCCAAATACATGAACAAAGAAATCATTTAAGGGTGCCCATTGCCAAACACCTATAAGTCCAGTCCTCATGATTGTCACAGCAGCTCCCCTGCAAGAACCAAATATATACATATAAGAGAAACCTTATCAACTTGATCTTTCTACATCCTATTCTATAAATCCCACAAGTTCACTATTTCCACAAGTCATGCATGCGCATTTTAATTTTTTACCAACAACTTCGGATCTGCAGAGGTTGCATCCCACACCTGGAAATGAATAAAATATATGTAAGCACAGGACAATAACTAGAAGAATTAGAAGAAGAAACAACAAAGCACAAGCGAATATCCGTACCTCAACAACATCACAAAGAAAAACTCCATGCTCCACTCAATTCAACACACATAAACCCTAACTTCAACTATCAAAAACCAAAATCCACTAAACGTTAAGCAAACTTCGCTATCACAGATTCCAATATCCCATACATTTGAAGGATACATCATTAAATAAGGGTACTATAGGAAAATCACATAGTACATCCCAAAAAAGAAAGGACAAGTAACTTGGGATGGAATACAAAAAGTCTGCAAAGACTATTGATAGATTCTAAGAAAATCTCTTTAAAAGAAATAGCCCTCTTGCAGAATATACCAGGATCCATAGGAATGTAGGTGCACCATTGGCCCAAGCAAAAATATAGCACGATAAATATTTGTACTTCACATTTAAAGAATATCAACCTACAGTCCTCTGTACTGAATGAAACACAGTCAAATCAGATAATTCTGCTAAACCAGAAACATCACTTCAAAATCAAATATAAATTACTCAATGAACTCCTGAATGTGCTAAAGCATCTGAAAAGCAAAATACCGTTAGAGCTTTACACTATCTAGTAACAGAAAAGACAAAACAAGATGTATTAATACAGAGGCACCCATCATGAAAGAAACACACAATTCACAAAATGTTATTTGTCTGTACAGAAGCTGGATATAGTTAAAGCAGAAAATAAAAAATGCAAGCAACATAAGATTAATCAGCAGTGGGAGGGGTGGGGGGGATGAAACAGCATCCGCAAATAATATTTAAGGAGTCATGGTCATACTCCGCATCCAACTTCTGGTGGTTATGAAAAAAAAAAAAAAAAAAAAAGATCTAACCTTTTAGGGTGTTGATACAAAAAGGTCTCTATACTGCATAGAAACCATTTCTCTTGCTCCAGCACTTGCAAGAATCTCTCTTAGTACCTACAGACCACTTGGTTTTTTCCCATGTTTTCAACCCAAAATTTGCTTTCACAGCAGTTTAAAGAATGCAGTAAAAGCTAAAGAAAGTACTGAATAATGACTATCATCACTGTCTTAAATTTATTCGGAAAAAATAAATAAATGAAGTAGTCAATCTCAAAAAAATGGTTTTGAAAAAGTTAATGTCACATACAGTGAATCGATTAGGAGCTAATAAATTTATAATAATAACAAGTTGGAAATACAAATTTGAAGCCAGGACCCTCCACCCAATCATGTTTTCTATTAAGTCCAAACACATGCACACAGAATCAATTATTCATTGGGGAAACAGGGTGTGGAGAAGAATCAATGATTCATTGGAACACTTAAAAGCAATAGCAAATTGAATTTTACAGGTCAGAAAAGACCAAAAATAAGATTATCCAATATGCTAAAGCAAAAAGTTGACATCCCCTAATACTGTGCAGATACCCTTACATGATCACATTCTAGAAGCCTAGATCCACATATCACAAGTAGACAAAAAAGGTTCTCAAACTTGATCAAACTTTGAGTGCAAAAACATTGCTGCCAGACTTACAAAATGTTGTTTTGTAATAATGAAGCATTTGATTGTCAAGGAAAGATGCAAGAAATCATTATTGGTTCATTTCATTAGATGAGAATGTTACCTGAGGGTTCTGCAAGTTGGAAACTATCAGATTGCAATCTGCAGTGCAAACAACCATCAGGGGATGCCGCACTGTAAAAGAATAACAGCAGTCAGGGAGTAGTTGAGTGCGCACAGGATTTGACTGCCTTGTATCCCAGTACCTAATAATTGGAAGGAAACCAACAGAACAATTAGCAGTCAAGGGCACAAAAGCATCAAAAGTTGCAATCAAGAGCATGCAAAACGATATGTAGTGCAAAAGAAACCATATGTTGGATAATTATCTCATAGCTAGTGAGTGCCAAAATATGTTCAAGTATATTGAATATTAAAAAATTCAAAATCAGCAACAAAATCAGTAAAAACCACACCTATGAAAGCACAAAAAAACTCATTAGTCTAAACCATATGAAAGCACAAAAGAAACCCATTAGTCGAAATCATCAGCCTTGGCTTCCATGCCACCAGCAGCATGGAAAACCCCCTCTCTAGGAAAAATCTCGTTGCAGTTCAAATCTGGCAGTCACTTACCCGAGAAAATCTTCAAACCCTTTTCTTGAATTTCAAAGAAAAGGTTTTTTTTTTTTTTTTTTTTTTCAGTTGTTGAAGAACCACTTTCTATTTAAGGATAAATTCAGGAAGAGAGAGAGAGAGAAAGGATCAGATTTTTGAACAATCATATTAATCAATAAACTTCATGCCACAAATTATAGAGGAGAAACATAGAGACTAAGGATCCGTTTGGTTCCCGTAAAATATTTTCCGGAAAATACTTATTTTCCGGAAATGCTATTTTCCGAAAAAGGAAAATATTTTCAAGTGTTTGGTTGTATTATGAAAATTGTTGTGGAAAATATTTTTATGTGTTTGGTTCTATTAGGAAAATACTATTTTCCTACCATTTTTTCACAATTTCCGGCAACAAATTCCGGCAACAACAACACAACAACAACAACAACAACAGCAGCAGAAAATTCCAGAACAACAACACAACAACAACAACAACAGCAGCAGAAAATTCCAGAACAACAACACAACAACCACAACAACAACAACAACAGCAGCAGTTCATCAAAAAAAAAAAAACGGCAACAACACAAACCCACGGACAATCCACCATACACACCACCGCAACGGAAAAAAAAAAAAAAAAAATCAGAGGAGGACGACGAGATCGAGAGGGCAGCGCGATCGAGACGATGACGAGATCGGAGATGATGATCTGACCCAGAGGAGGACGGCGTGATCTCGGCGCGATCTCGCAGGCATGAACTTGGCGCGATCGAGAGGGCGGTGCGATCGGTGACGAAGGAGGCGACGAGATCGGAGACGACGTAGGCGACGAGATCAAGGACGAAGGAGGCGACGGCGACGAGGATGGCGATCTGACCGGCGAGGACTTGCTTCAGGTGGAGTGCGCTAGGCTCACCGTTTCTTCCTTCCTCTCTCTCTCTCTCTTCGTGCTCTGTTGCTCTTTTCCGGAAAATTAGATTTGAAGTGAAAATGAAAGGTGAAAATTTTTTTCAGCCTTGACCACCGGTCAACGGAAATTAATTTCCGGAAAATGCGTTTTCCGTGCACAACCAAACATCCGGAAAATGGTGAAAAGCATTTCCGAAAATGCTTTTCACCCGATTCAAACGCAGCCTAAATGAAAAATATTTTAAAACATCAAGAAGATGAAAATTAATTCAAGTCCGTATACATTTGAAAGAATATTCCACACCAATTAGAATAAAAAACCAAGAAAGGCATTCAAAATTACACAAAATTTAAAAGTCTAGTTAATAAAAATCAATAACATTCAAGAACCAGGAAATTCCAAAAAGCAAGATCAAAGAAAATCCAAAAAGAAGTTTTCCATTACAAATAAGAACCAAATCTACAGAAACTGGCAATTCAATTCAAACAAATCACAATCCAAAAGAAAAAAAAAAACCCATTATTCTAAACCATATGAAAGCACAAAAAAACACCCATTAGCCTTCCTCTCTGACGGGCATCATCAGCCAGCGGCTGCACGGAAAACCCCCTCACCAGATTTTTTGGGGAAAATCTTTTGAATACATCCCATGTACAAGGGCCCTGCTCTTTTGTGCATTTTGAATGTATTTATTACTTATCCAGGAAAAAAAAAATTAAAAGATATAGCTGAGACTCAAAACAGCAGGAGAATTTTCAAGATTAACAATAGAAAAACAGCTACAAGGACCATGGAGATGGGAAAAAAAGTAACAGGAAAAAAAATATATACATAAAGCCAAAAACATCCAACAATGAAAATTTGTTGACAAGATAAAGGTAGCCATACAGCTAAACAAAGATGATTTTATTATTCCACATCTCAGAAAATCATGTGATTTTCTCAATTCCAGTTGCCGCAATAAAATCAGGAAGCTGAAATGGCTGTTTCTCAATACGACGCTTGCCCTGCAAAAAAGTAGACACAGGTAATTGCACTAGCAAAATAGAATGATAATTCCGCAATAGTAAAAAACTTTCAAATTTAAGAGGAATTCAGCCCGAGCATTAAGCACAATGGAAAGTCATCTGTAAATTCAAAGCAGATTAATTAGCAACTCAAATGTAAACAAATCCCCAACATAAATCATGCAAAGCTACTCTGTTATAAAGCTAAAAAAATTAAATTTCCCCACATATGGCATCATACAAATATCTACAGCCCCCACCCACAGTAGCAAATACATGAACAAAGAAATCATTTAAGGGTGCCCATTGCCAAACACCTATAAGTCCAGTCTCCGTTGTCACAGCAGCTCCCATGCAAGAACCAAATATATACATATAAGAGAAACCTTATCAGCTTGATCTTTCTACACCCTATTCTATAAATCCCACAAGTTCACTATTTCCACAAGTCATGCATGCACATTTTAATTTTTTACCAACAACTTCAGGTCTGCAGAGGTTGCATACCACACCTGGAAATGAATAAAATATATGTAAGCACAGGACAATAACGAGAAGAATGAGAAGAAGAACAACAAAGCACAAGCAAATATCCGTACCTCAACAACATCACAAAGAAAAACTCCATGCTCCACTCAATTCAACACACATAAACCCTAACTTCAACTATCAAAAACCAAAATCCACTAAACATTAAGCAAACTTCGCTATCACAGATTCCAATATCCCATACAATGATACAAACGAAATCACACAAAAAAAGTAAAAAAGAAAAAAAAGAAAACCTGTTGAGGATAGTTGGAATCATCGTCATTAGTGTCACTGGAGGGGGCTTGCTTGGGAGGCCTTGGAGTTCTTCTTCTGCTTACGGCAGCGGCGATGTCGCCATTCGGTATCGCGAGACTTCTTGGTGGGGTTAGGGTTAGGGTTATGGTTAGGGTTAGAGGACAGGTCTCCATTGGCAACGGCGCCGTTGGAGAGTAGTAGAGTTTCCACAGCCATAAATATATCTTCCTTCCTATCCTCGCTTCACTTCAGATCAGAGAAACGTAGAAGATGAATTTGAAGAGAGAGAGGATCAGATTTTCATTGAAAATCTTTGAACCCGTTCTCTTGAAATGAATGTCTGTTTTTGTGGTAAGGAAAAGGAAAACCACTTTCTTGAGGGAAAATTTCCTGCATTTGAAGATGGGTTGAAGATCAAGATGGCTTGGGTTATCATGCCCATTACAGAACTGGAAACCCAGAAAATATAGAAGTGAACACCCAGAAAATAAATCAAAGGAAAAGCTAACCTGCAAAATCTACAAAAGCAATTCCAATAAAAAACAGAACTTGAAAACATTAAGGAATTGATACAATACCTTGAATGAGATTATGTCCCATATAGCAAAAAAGTAGTTAATATGGATTAATACATCATTCAAAAGAAAAAACAAAATCCCTAAATATCAAAACCCCCAATCCAGCCACCTACAGACGTTCTGTTTGATAAGCTCAGAGAAGGTTTGTTCCCCCCGCAATTAGGTGGATTGGGTGTTCAAAACCATGGAGTCTTCAAACAAGTTCTAATGGATTTTACAGATAGGTCATGGAGAGTGATCTGCTTTAGAGACTGTGAGGACAAAAATAAGGGGACAGATGGAATCAATGTTGGTTTGCAAAGACATGAAATTTCCACATAGGTAGCTTATGGAAACAAATTAACTGAGGGCTTTGGTTTTCAATTTATGTCGAATGCTATGTTAGAGACAATAGTATAAGTGTGGAGATATACCATTGAAACTCTTATTCCATCAATTGTTTAATATATGGCAAAATAAAGAAGCCACAATGACTGATAATTAACTTCATAATAATCTCCCTGTTACCATTACACGATTAAGAGCCCGTTCTATTATTGACAGCTTTCTCCGTTTGTTATATTCAATAAAGATTAATGAGATGGGCTTGAATAGAATGATATGCCTTTTTCAAAGAATCAAAAAAATTGAGGTAAAAGTTCCAACAAAGGTATTTCTTTTATTGGACAGTTGTACAAAGTTAAAAATATAAAATAAAAAATAAAATAAAAAAGGTAATACAAACATGATTAATTGGTGTTGTATGCAAAAATAAGAGGGGAGACTGTAAATCACCTTTAAAACTCTAGATCTTACCAATTCACTCTCTCTTCCTTTTCTTTGGGGGGGGGGGGGGGGGTTGCATTGATCTGGTACATCCCACATACCAGGAAAAAGCCCTTCTCATTTATTTTTTAATGAAAATTTTAATGCTTACCAACCCCCCCCCCCCCACCCGCGCTCCCAAAAAAAAGAAGAAAAAAAACAGAGCATCGCAACTCATAGCAATTAATCGCATTGCTGCTCCTCAATTTTCAAACCAAAAACAGATATCAACTTAAGGTTTATAATAGTAAGAACCCGAATGAGGTAGGTCGTCGACACGTGTGATTCCCTGCCATGCTGAATAACTAAGATGAGGAGACTGCATAAGCATGTGTCCTATTTTCCTTCTTGTATGCAGGTTTACCATATAAACCACCAGGCTCTGACAAAAAAATGAAAAATGATAAGTGCACATTTAACATGGTTGCACAGAGATTTCGAACAAAATAGATCCTGGAAGTTGCTCAGTGACATGCACATAATTGGCTTGAACCACCACGTCCAACATAGCAGTCTGCACCACCCCTACCACCACGATTTGTAGTGTTAGCACAGCAAGATCTGGAATCCAGTGTGTCCTTACTCTGAAGCAATAAGAGAAAGATTAATAAAGAAGACTAACAAGAACCACGGTAACCACCATGGTGAAAACTAAGGAAATAGTAGAAGTGTCATAACAAGCAAAGACATTAGGAGCAAAATGTTATTATAGAACCAAATAGTGCAAGGCAAATTAAGATTGTGTGAGAGAATGGGAGAATAAAAGAAAATCTAACAGGGGTAATGAATGCCCAAAAGGCTGCCATATCAGTCTCCCATTACCCTATATACCATAAAATTGTTTGGTAACAAATTTGTTAGAAAATTTCAAAAGAAAGCAAAACCCCATGCATAGGATATCAACGATCTGTCATGAAGTCAATTATTTACTTCCCTTGTTCTTTCTCCCATAGTACTACTTAAATTATATTGTGTTTGGGATTAATGAACACCTTTGAACTTCAACTCTGGATCAGAGCAATTTATAATCATTTAAGAACATACCCCAAAATGGAAAGAAAGAAGAAGCCACAACAAAGAATATCGAAGAAAAAGAAAGAAGAAGAAAAGGAATGCATTGACATGATTGCTTTGAAAACTATGATTTTCCTAGTTTAAAACATATTCTCTCTTACTTGGTACCACAGAGGCACCAAAATCATCTAGAACAAGAAAGTCAAATAAAGCCCATTCTACAGATTAAGGGTGTCAATTTGTTGTATGGTTTGTGGAACTATAAAGACCAAGAAAAACATACCAATTAACTAGTAAAAAAATCCAAAAAAAAAAAAAAAAAAGAAAGAAAGAAAAAGAAAACGGAAAATGCAGATAAAACACCATAGCTTATAATGCTAACCGATCGTAAATAAACCACTTAAGCTTCTAGCTTCCTTCAGAGATTGAACAAACAATTTATAGAGTGGCAATATAGATTGAATAAGTCCATGCCCTGTTATTTCAAATTTGTAAGGTCTCCCTCCTAATCCTGCACATATATAAATAAATAGAGAAAAAAAGGGCAGATCGAATAATGTCATTGAAGATGGAGAAAAAATAATTAGGAAAATAAATAGGTAATTTGAGCACCACTATAAATAAAAAAGCCAGCACAGATTAGATGATACAGTTGCAAGGCAACCAATTTTGAAATAGTTTCCAAGATCCGATCATCAAAATAACATAAAAAATCTATGCTAATGATATGTATATGAAAAGAAATATTTTCACTAACTATGTAAGCCAAGGCAAAAGCAAGTGGACATGTATAAATAATGAGAATCTTTGTTATTTCCACTAGTCTCAACTGCACCAATGGTAAAAAGCTGTGGAGCACCTGCAACCACTCTAGAAAGCTCAACTGCCCCGACCCCACCATCATGTATCATATTTGCATTAGAAAATATCTCCCTACATTTTACTGTTCCAATGAAACGGAATCTATGCCTCACAACAAAAGTAAATGTGCATGTGTCAAGTTCCTACTGTTATGAACTCAAATAGAATATAAAAATCACCATAAGAAAAGAATAGGGAAGAGAAGTTAAAACAAAGTCCAAAGTTAACTATTATAATTTGTCTTTTTTTCCCTTGTTAGTTAACAGTGCAGGTAATTCTATAAAATTAACATGTTATATCTTAGATTGGCACAGAACCCAACACAATGTAAAGGTTTACACATAGCTTTTATCACCGAATTAGGAAGGCAAAATAATTCATGCTTGAACAAAGAAATATTAAGGAATAATACTTGGCCCCTTACCACAATTAACTTGAAGGAAAAAGTAGTTCATCCGGATTAATCCAACATCATTCAAACCAAAAAAACGTCAACCAAGAAGCAAATTCAATGAAAAGTTCAACTGGGTAGTCAAAGTTCTAGAGGGAATGTATTAGAGAATCTCGACCACAAATGAAAAGAAAAACAAAATTCCTAAATATCAAAACCAATCCACCCACAATACCCAAACCTAAATCACAATTAACCCTTAATAAAAAAGGGACAAGAAAAAAAAAATTACTGGTAGCAGTTCCAAGAAAACGCATATCCAAACGGGCTCTAAAAATTACACGATCTGAATTCCAAATCATAAACATGACGGATTTATATAAATATATATATATATATAGGAAAGAAGCATACTGTCCGCTTTTTTTATATTCCAATGGACATGCTAATCAAAAGATCATATAAGAGGTAGGGAGTCACTGAATTATTTTGGCATATAGCAGGGAAACAGCATGGGAATAAATATGTAAGATAGTGAGAGATCAGAGAAACCAACAAAACAGTAGACAACAAGTATCTCTCTTTATTTTTGCGAAGAATGGGAATAGAAATGTAAGAGTGAGGGATCAGAGAAAAAATTAAAAATAAAAAGAAAGTTGATTACTGTAATGAACAACTACCAAAAACAAAAGAAAGTTGATTAACTACCAAAAACAAAATCACCTACAAAATATATTACAGAAAATATTACAGAAAATCCGGTAAAATATTCAAGCTGAAAATCATGTTTACGTTGTCAATAATGATAAGACTCTAAAACCCCACAATGAAGAGATATGCCTAATATCAAGATGGAAACACAAAGACAAAGCCCCAAAAGCCACTCTCCATGTAAACCCCAACAAAACCCAAGAGCCATATATCAAATCCACAAAGCTGTATGTATAGAGTACGAGTAATTAATTACATGCAATAAATAAATAAAGAAGCAAGGCCAAGAGAGAGAGAGAGAGAGAGAGAGGGAGAGTTGTAAAGAAAGGTTACCCAAATCTAAAACTAGCTAGAGTTCCAATCTTTTTGTGTCAAGAATCAGAAAAGAGTTCAGTGGAACAGTGACACAACCTTTGAGGCTATATGCATGAGAAGAGAACTACTTTTAAGTCTGGACTTTGAGGAGTAACCCCCACCACACAAGTAAAACCAAAAGCAAAAGAAACCAAATAAACCCAAATGAACCTATCAGAAAATAAGCTGCTTCTCACAGTTTCTGCCTACAAACCCCAATTAGAAACCACAGACTCAGGAAGCTGAAATGGCTGTTTCTCAATACCACGCTTGCCCTGCAAAAAAGTAGACACAAGTAATTGCACTAGCAAAATGGAATGATAATTCTGCAAGAGTAAAAAACTATCAAATTGAAGAGGTTTTCAGCCCGAGCATTAAGCCCAATGGAAAGTCATCTGTAAATTCAAAGCAGATTAATTAGCAACTCAAATGTAAACAAATCCCCAACATATATCATGCAAAGCTACTCTGTTATAAAACTAAAAAAATTAAATTTCCCCATATATGGCATCATACAAATATCTATGCCCCCCACCCACACTAGCAAATACATGAACAAAGAAATCATTTAAGGGTGCCCATTGCCAAATACCTATAAGAGTCCAGTCTCTCTGATTGTCACAGCAGCTACCCTGCAAGAACCACATACATATACATATAAGAGAAGCCTTATCAACTTGATCTTTCTACACCCTATTCTATAAATCCCACAAGTTCACTATTTTCACAAGTCGTGCATGCACATTTTAATTTTTAATCAACAACTTCGGGTCTGCATAGGTTGCATCCCACACCTGGAAATGAATAAAATATATGTAAGCACAGGACAATAACAAGAAGAATAATAAGAAGAAACAACAAAGCATAAGCACATATCCCTACCTCAACAATATCACAAAGAAAACTCCATGCTCCACTCAATTCAACACACATAAACCCTAACTTCAACTATCAAAAACCAAAATCCACTAAACATTAAGCAAACTTTGCTATCACAGATTCAAATATCCCATACATTTGAAGGATACATCATTAAATAAGGGTACTTCAGGAAAATCACATAGTACATCCCAAAAAAGAAAGGACAAGTAACATGGGATGGAATACAAAAAGTCTGCAAAGATTATTGATAGATTCTAAGAAAATCTCTTTAATAAGAAATAGCCCTCTTGCAGAATATACCAGGATCCATAGGAACGTAGGTGCACCATATTGGCCCAAGCAAAAATATAGCACGATAAACATTTGTACTACACATTTAAAGAATATCAACCGACAGTCCTCTGGACTGAATGAAACACAGTCAAATCTGATAATTCTGCTAAACCAGAAACATCACTTCTAAATCAAATATAAATTACTCAATGAACCCCTGAATGCGCTAAAGCATCGGAAAAGCAAAATACCGTTAGAGCTTTACACTATCTAGTAACAGAATAGAAACCAACACAAGAAGTATTAATACAGAGGCAACCATCATGAAAGAAACAAAATTCAAAAAATGTTCTTTGTCTGTACAGAAGCTGGACATAGTTAAAGCAGAAAATAAAAAATCCAAGCAACATAAGATTAATCAGCAGCGGGAGAGGGGCGGTGGGGATGAAACAGCATCCGCAAATAATATTTAAGGAGTCATGATCATAAGATTAAAACTCCACATCCAACTTCTGGTGGTTATGAAAAATAAATGCTCGTAACCTTTTAGGGTGTTGATACAAAAAGGTCTCTATACTGCATAGAAACCATTTTTCTTGCTCCAGCACTTGCAAGCATCTCTCTTAGTAGCTACAGTCCACTTGGGTTTTTCCCGTGTTTTCAACCCAAAAAAATTTGCTTTCACAGCAGTTTAAAGAATGCAGTAAAAGCTAAAGAAAGTACTGAATAATGACTATCATCACTGCCTTAAACTTATTTGGAAAAAATAAATAAATGAAATAGTCAATCTCAAAAAAATGGTTTTGCTAACAATAGCAAAAAGTTAATGTCACATATAGTGAATCGATTAGCAGCTGATAAATTTATAATAATAATAACAAGTTGGAAATACAAATTTGAAGCCAGGACCCTCCTCCCTATCATGTTTTCTATCAAGTCCAAACACATGCAAACAGAACCAATTATTCATTGGGGAAACAGGGTGTGGAGAAGAATCAATGATTCATTCGAACACTTAAAAGCAATAGCAAATTGAATTTGAAGGGTCAGAAAAGACCAAAAGTAAGATTATCCCATACGCTAAAAGCTACCCTTACATGATCACATTCTAGAAGCCTAGATCCACATATCACAAGTAGACAAAAAAAATTCTCAAACTTGATCAAACTTTGAGTGAAAAACATTACTGCCAGACTTACAAAATGCTTTTTTGTAATAATAAAGCATTTGATTGTCAAAGAAAGATGCAAAAAATCATTATTGGTTCATTTCATTGGATGAGAATGTTACCTGAGGGTTCAGCAAGTTGAAAACTATCAGATTGCGATCTGCAGTGCAAACAACCATCAGGGGATGCCTCACTGTAAAAGAATAACAGAGGTCAGGGAGTTGTTGAGTACTCACAGGATTTGACTGCCTTGTATCCCAGTACCTAATAATTGGAAGGAAACCAACAGAACAATTAGCAGTCAAGGGCACAAAAGCATCAAAAGTTGCAATCAAGAGCATGCAAAACGATATGTAGTGCAAAAGAAACCATATGTTGGATAATTATCTCAGAGCTAGTGAGTGCCAAAATATATTCAAGTATATAGAATATTAAAAAATTCAAAATTAGCAACAAAATCAGTAAAAACCACACCTATGAAAGCACAAAAAAAAAAAAAACTCATTAGTCTAAACCATATGAAAGCACAAAAGAAACCCATTAGTCTAAATCATCAGCCTTGGCTTCCGTGCCAGCAGCAGCATGGAAAACCCCCTCTCTAGGAAAAACCTTGTTGCAGTTCAAATCTGGCAGTCACTTACCCGAGAAAATCTTCAAACCCTTTTCTTGAATTTCAAAGAAAAGTTCTTTTTTTTTTTTTTCAGTTGTTGACAAACCACTTTCTATTTAAGGATAAATTAGAGCATTCAGGAAGAGAGAGAGAGACAGAAAGGATTAGATTTTAGAACGATCATATTAATCAACAAACTTCATGCCACAAATTTCAGAGGAGAAACATAGAGACTAAATGAAAAATCTTTTAAAACATCAGGAAGATGAAAATTAATTCAAGTCTGTATACATTTGAAAGGATATTCCACACCAATTAGAATAAAAAACCAAGAAAGGCATTCAAAATTACACAAAATTTAAAAGTCTAGTTAATAAAAATCAATAACATTCAAGAACCAGGAAATTCCTAAAAGCAAGACCAAAGAAGATCCAAAAAGAAGTTTTCCATTACAAATAAGAACCAAATCTACAGAAACTTGCAATTCCATTCAAACAAATCACAACCCAAAAAAAAACCCCATTAGTCTAAATCATATGAAAGAACAAAAAAACCCATTAGCCTTCCTCTCTAACGGGCATCATCAGCCAGCGGCTGCACAGATACCCCCTCACCAGATTTTTTTGGGGAAAATCTTTTGAATACATCCCATGTAAGAGGGCCCTGCTCTTTTGTGCATTTTGAATGTATTTATTACTTATCCAGGAAAAAAAATTAAAAGATATAGCAGAGACTCAAAACAGCAGGAGAATTTTCAAGATTAACAATAAAAAAACAGCTACAAGGACCATGGAGATGGGAAAAAAAGTAACAGGAAAAAAAATAATAATATAAAGCCAAAAACATCCAACAATGAAAATTTGTTGACAAGATAAAGGTAGCCATACAGCTACACAAAGATGATTTTTTTATTACTCATCTCAGAAAATCATGTGATTTTCTCAATTCCTGTTGCCACAATAAAATCAGGAAGCTGAAATGGCTGTTTCTCAATACCACGCTTGCCCTGCAAAAAAGTAGACACAAGTAATTGCACTAGCAAAATAGAATGATAATTCTGCAAGAGTAAAAAACTTTCAAATTTAAGAGGAATTCAGCCCAAGCATTAAGCACAATGGAAAGTCATCTGTAAATTCAAAGCAGATTACTTAGCAACTCAAATGTAAACAAATCCCCAACATATATCATGCAAAGCTACTCTGTTATAAAACTAAAAAAATTAAATTTCCCCACATATGGCATCATACTAATATCTACGCCCCCCACCCACAGTAGCAAATACATGAACAAAGAAATCTTAACCCATTGCCAAACACCTATAAGTCCATTCTCCGTTATTGTCACAGCAGCTCCCCTGCAAGAACCAAATATATACATATAAGAGAAACCTTCTCAGCTTGATCTTTCTACACCCTATTCTATAAATCCCACAAGTTCACTACTTCCACAAGTCATGCATGCGCATTTTAATTTTTAACCAACAACTTCGGGTCTGCAGAGGTTGCATCCCACACCTGGAAATGAATAAAATATATGTAAGCACAGGACAATAACGAGAAGAATAAGAAGAAGAAACAACAAAGCACAAGCAAATCTCCGTACCTCAACAACATCACAAAGAAAAACTCCATGCTCCACTCAATTCAACACACATAAACCCTAACTTCAACTATCAAAAACCAAAATCCACTAAACATTAAGCAAACTTTGCTATCACAGATTCCTATATCCCATACAAACGAAATCACACAAAAAAAAAAGAAATAAGAAAAAAAGAAAACCTGTTGAGGATCGTTGGAATCATCGTCATTAGCGTCGCTGGAGGGGGCTTGGGAGGCCTTGGAGTTCTTCTTCTGCTTACGGCAGCGGCGGCGACGTCGCCGTTCGGTATCGCGAGACTTCTTGGTGGGGTTAGGGTTAGGGTTAGGGTTAGGGTTAGGGTTAGGGTTAGAGGACAGATCTCCATTGGCAACGGCGCCGTTGGAGAGTAGTAGGGTTTCCGCAGCCATAATTATAACTTCCTTCCTCTCCTCGCTTCACTTCAGATCAGAGAAACGTAGAAGATGAATCGTGAGAGCATTTTTTCAGAGAGAAAAAGAAAAGTGAAAGAAAGGAGGAAAGTGAGACTGGGAGAGACAAAGAGAAATGACTAGCCCTTTTATATATTAGAATTCAATCAGACAAAAATGCAAAACTGACCCTCTAATTTTTACTCTTTTTTTATTTCAATCCTCTAACTTTTAGTTTTGTCAATTTAGTCTTTTAACTTTCAATTTTTGTCAATGCAGGATTTCTTCAAAGCTGCTGTTAACTTTCAAAAAAAAATTTTAATTTCGAAATTAAAAGAAAAAAAAAATCTGTTAAAAAAAAACATTTAAGGGGAATGACTCGGTTTTCAGAAGGGAACACATTTAAGACGAGGAATCAAAACCACTACTGCTCCGATTTCGAATTGCTGGTCAAAAAACTAGTCGGCGTAGAATTCACCACAAACAAAACCAACCTAAGCCTAGCAGGCTTAGTCGAACCGCGAAGTAGCCGATCGTACTCCAACATCATGTGCTCGAGATCCTCATCATTCATCACAGAAATCAAAGCGTCGAGATCTTCGCCAGGGAATTGGTACTTGAAGCAAAGATCAGTGTCATTGCAAATCGAAGAAAGATTAGACTTGATAGCATTGAACTTGATGCTGTGATCAACGGCTAGGATTTTGGTTTCTCCGTCGACATAAGCGAGCTAGTTATCGTGAGGCCTAGGTTGAATCTTACCATTGTAGCTACACATGAATTTGACTTTGTAGTTGGAATAAACATGTTTTTTATTTTTTTTTTTTTCTTTTTGCATCTTTATTACTTTTGCTGTTGGGGAGGTGGGTTCATTAAATTTTAGATCCCACCAGATTGTAGCAATAGAAAGATTAAATGTTTTTTTTATTTTTTTTACAAAATTTTTTTCTTTTAATTCCGAAATTATATAAAATAAAATATAAAAAAAAAACTGAAAGTTAACGGCAGCCTTAACGGAATCCTGCATTGACAAAAATTGAAAGTTAGAGGATTTAATTGACAAAACTGAAAGTTAGAAGACTAAAATGAAAAAGAGTGAAAATTAGAGGGTCAATTTTGCATTTTTACCATTCAATTACTAGCTGTTGCACACGTGCGACTACCTTCTTTCATATATACCCAAAATGATTTTCAAAAAATAAATACTGATTTTTCTTCTTAAAATAAATACTGATTTTCAATTTTTTTTTTTTGTGAATAAAAAATCAGTGTTCTTTTTTTCACCCCTTTCTTCTTCTTTGCGCTTTCAAAATACTAATGGATGGAAGAACTATTTAAAATTTCTTTTGGAAAGTAATGAAAATAATTCATTAAAGAATTTATGTTCTTATGTTTTCAAAAATTAAAAGAGTTGTTTTCTATACTATTTTAAAGGCTTCCTCTATTTAAATCGGATTTTTTTTGTTCCAAAATACCCTTACACTTGGACAAATTTGGAGGACAATCTTGTAATTTTTAACAACCCACTACAAAATAACTTACACATCCACTAATCCACTACTAAAACCTAAACAATAGGGTTAGACGTGTAAAATTGGTAATTTAAAAACTCCTAAATTTTTGCCAAATTTAAAAATAAAAAATAAATAATGTTTTTCTTCCCACCTCTACATTTCTCTCTATTGTTATTTCTAATTGAAATAGATTTTTTATCAGTTGCACTTCAACAATATACGCATAATACTCATCAGATTTTCATCACACTCCTAAGTTTCTTTTTTGTGATTTGAAAATGTAGTAAGCCTAAATTATAATGGATGTAAATTATTAAAATTTACCTAAAAAATAGAAGAGCCTTAGAGCACAGACGTGAGCACGTGCTCAAAGGCTAGTATTTGTTTGTGGTTTTCCTCGCCCAAAAAAAGAAAAAAAATTGTTTTATTTTTGTGTCTTAATATCAAATAAAGAATATTCATGATGAACAAACTCACTTAATGCTAAATTTAGGCTTTGATTTGTTTATTGCTTATATTTCATATAAGTGAACTACATATATTTACTAAATATTTATTCCACCTTCTCTTAAAAGTTACCATGGCTTTAAGTAGAGTTTGTGATATACTTTTGTGTTAAAACATCTCTCTCTCCCATGTGTGTGCACGCACTTTTGAGTAGATTTTTTTTTTTTGGGTAAAAGAGAGTATAATTCTAGCTATTTTTATGAATTCTTACTATACAAAAAAGTGTCAAATCTAGATTGCCTTTTTTTATTTATTTAAACTTATCAATATTATCAAATGGCTAATCATTATCTATTGAATTGCAATACTAATCACCATCTTGCAGTGTATTCAGTAATTGATAGTGAAGGATATCTCAATAATGAATGTGAATGATTTTTATTTATGTGAGAGTAACAAATGATACAATATAGACAAATAATTAATGTGCGTTTTTGTCTTTTAGGGTTTTTTTTTTTTTTTTTCATAAGTTGAGTTGGTTTGAAATTTTAATAGTTAGTTGTTGATAGTTAATAAAGTTGGTTGATTGTAGTGTTGTGCTAGATGCATTGTCTCATCTTGTATGTATGTGCATATTTTTTTATGTTAAAATGGAAGATGTGTTTGTGACGGATAATTTTATGTTATTCATTGAAAAGAACATCAATACAATATTTTGTACAAATTCAATTATAAATAATTTCTAAAACTTATAACATTTAAAAGACTGTTGAGTCCCTTTTTCATAAATGATTACATTGTTAATACTCAATACTAAATGAATGTTATTTGGAGTTTTATAATGATTTTGTTTTTAAACTTCACCTCCCCTAACTTAAACTCTTGGCTCCGTTCCTAGTAAGAGACTCAGTATCTATCACCACCACCCCACCAAAATCAAAATCAAAACCCACTACCATAGAGGGAGAGAAAAGGAGAGCGTTTTTGGTTTAAAACATTAATATTATTATTTTCGTGTGTGTTCTAATAAGTATTACTGTTTACTCAAAAAAATGGAAAATAAAAAACAAAGTATAATGGTTGTGGCAATGCTGTAGTTGTATTCTGGTTATGTAATATATTATAAACCTGGTTTAAAACACTAATATTATTATTTTCGTGTATGTTCTAATAAGTATTACTATTTACTCAAAAAAATGGAAAATAAAAAAACAAAGTATAATGACTGTGGCAATGCTGAAAAGGGTTTTCCTCCAAAAATACATGGATCGATATTGATGAAGAAAAAAAATGATTAGAATTGTAACACTTTCTCAACAAATTTTAAGTGACAAGTTGTTACTAGTTTTAATTTGAATCTATAATTGAAATTATTTTTTTACCCACCAATAACAATATCCCACATAGCATTTGTTGTGAAAATATTGTAGGCAAAGTATTTATCTAAAACAAAAGGCTTCGAAGGACTAATTTGTAAAAAGTACCTAATACGTTAATATGCCTAAGGTCCTCACGTGTGACAACGTGAATACTCCCACGTGTTCTCAATGTGTTGATATGTTGGGAGAAAAATAAATATCTTTCTATTAAAATATATCATTTATTTACTTTAAAATATCATTTATCATATATTACTTTAAATATACTTTAAATATATCATTTATTAAAGTAAAACTTCCTCCTTACTTTACAAAAATAAAGTAATAATTGACACAAAATCTAAAATATAATTGAAATCTCCTAGAACACTAAATAAAAAATAAATAAATATATTGTAACACTTGAAATCTAATGGGACAGTAAAAAAAAAAAAAAAGCAATGGGACGGTTCATACAAAAAACAAAAGAAATTTGTAATAATTTTGAAATTTGTTTAAACAATTGGTACTAAAATTAAAGGGAACTTCATGCTAGAGATCCTGTTCTTCCTTAGATAATAAATGAAGGTTTTCCAATTTCTCTTTGCTTATCTCCTCTTTCTTGAGTTTCCACAACCACTCTCTTGTATTTGCACCTTATCTGTATTGATGGCATTAACATAATACTACAGAATTATATGCAAGCGTAATATAGCAGTAGCCAAAACAAATTCATCACAAAATAAACAAACAAATTGATATGATTCTATAAGGGAAATGTTGAAATCTATGTACAAATATTTGGCACTCCAATTATGGATCTATTGGAAGATGTCAACAACATTGAATAAAATCCAAAATTTTAATTTAGAGCAAAAAAAAAGACAGTAATTACTAAATCAAAAGAAACAAAAATTTCGTGCTTTATTCAATCAGGTAAGAATAAGATTAGAGGTAATTTGCCACTTTCTTGAGCTGATGAGGATAATTTAAAGATGAACAAAGGAAGGGGTGCCAAACCTTTCTAATGAAGGGGGGGACGACCAACCCATAGGTCAACGGGTCAGGTAGCCCCTGATCCCGATGACCCGTCCTTCTAGGGTTGGCTTACGTGGGGCCCACTCGCACATCCTAACATGGGAATTACTTGCACATCACGGCTAAAAACCCTACCATACATCTAGATCTTCCCTATATGGAAAGGTAATCCCGAGTATCTTTGAACCTCTCTCTCTACAAGGAAATTCCCCTACATCACGGGATTGGGGCCGGTTCCTTACCACTATAAAAACCGTGAGCCTTACCTTCCTTGAGGTACATGAATTCTCCCTAGCTCTTGCACTCTTGAGTTTTGAGAGATTCTTCTATCACTAACTTAACCTTCGAAGGGTCTTTGGCCAGTACCCTACTGGTGCCCTTTGATTGGTTCTTCTCTTTTGTTCTTCGGGTACATCCATTGGCACTTACGTGGATGATCACTGACAATTTTTGTGCATCATTAGTTAGCACCGTCTGTGGAATGAGTGATAAGCCATATTGCCATTTCAAAGACAAAGAGTTGTATGGTTTTGACATGATCAATAGCCACCACCAACCAAGAGACCAGAAACCCGCCCAACACATTGGAGAGATAAGTGCAAACCCTCCTTACAGCGGTTGAATGGCTCACTTAGCAGAACCACGAGTTGGAACGATAGTTGAAGCAACAGAATGATCGGGAGCCAAACAATCAAAATGACGAGCAGGAAAGGGATGAACATGATAATGACCATCCCCCAACAAATGATCACTAAGAGAGGGACGATCAGGAGGAAAGTAATGCCATCAATAGGCAGGACCAATAGGACGTCAGTCGTCCCTCTGAGCTGGAGGTCGGCACGTTGTGCACGATGTAAGAGATGCAGATGATGATAGAGAAGATAGATATGATGATGAATGCCTTGAAGGGTCGGGTGTCCACTAGGTTCGACAAACTAGTCCATTGTACCGATTCTCCTTTCACTGCACTAGTCACATCCTTCCCCCAACCAGCCAAGTTCAGAATGCCACAAGTAAAAGCGTACGATGGGTCGAAGAACCCTCTCCACCACCTAGAGTTATTCAAAACCCTCATGCACTTGCAAGGGGCCTCGGACAAAATCATGTGCAGAGCCTTCTCCACCACACTCAAAGGGCCAACCCGAGTATGGTTCAACAAGATAGCCCCCAATTCCATCTTAACTTTCAAGGAATTAAGTGGTCTCTTTGTCACACATTTCATTGGAGGTCAGCGACACAAGAGTCTTCAGCAAGCATCTTGAATGTCAAACAACAGGACGATGAGAGCCTCAGGTCATATGTCACTCGGTTCAATAAAGAGGCACTACTGATCAACAAAGCAGACGACAAAGTCCTGGTCATGGCCTCTACCAATGGGCTTCGATCGGGAAAATTCTTGTTCTTTGTTTACAAGAATGATCCGAAGACCATGACTGACATGTTATGCCGAGCCACGAAGTACATGAATACAGAGGATGCCGTAATTGCCAGAGAGGGCGGACCAAAGAAGTGAGAGAAGCATGACGACCCCCGTCCTGACAGGGGAAGAAAGGCTACCCAAACAAGTGATAGAATGGATGAACGGAGGTCAAGGCCCCTGCTAGGGTGAATGACCAACTTCACTCTTTTTAACGCACCACTCGATTAGGTCCTGATGCAGATTAGGGATGACCCGGCCTTGGGGTGGCCCGATAGCCTGAAGGCCGACTTGAACAAAAGTCCATGGAACAAATACTGTCGTTTCCATTACGACCATAGGCATGACACCTCTGATTGCTATAACCTAAAGCAATAGATAGAAGCCCTCATTAGGCAAGGAAAATTGCAGTAGTTCGTAGGGCGAGAAAGGACAGGAGAAAAGCCACTAAGGGACTAAGAGTCAAATCGAAGAGCTGAGGAACAGCCTAGGGCCTCACTTAGAGAGATAAGAGTGATCATCAGGGGCAGCACAATGATCGAATCCTCGAGAAAAGCAAGGAAGACCTACCTATGGACAGTACAAAATGTCCAGCTAACCGGTCATCCACCTAAGCTTACTTGGATGGATGACTCGATGATCAAGTTCACTGAGGAGGATGCCCGACGAATCCACCATCCTCATGACGATGCCTTGGTGATCAATCTGGCCATTGCAGACTTCAATATGCATCCTGGTGGACAACGTAAGTTCAGCTGACATCCTTTATCATCTAGCCATCCAACAAATGAGGATAAATAGGGAAGGATTCATGCCATTAGATGTCCTTCTAGTAGGCTTCGGCAGAACAAAGGTCACGCCTGTCGGATCCATTATGCTGCCGGTCACCATCAGTACCTATCCTCAACAAATCATCAGTACCTATCCTCGGGGATCAAATGGTGACCCAGGAATGCTATGTAGCCATGTTGGAAATGGACGAATAGATGACCACCATGAGCATTAAAGAGCGATGAGTGAACGTAGAATCGATGGAGGGATTGGAAACCATCTCCCTATACGACAAACATGCAGAGCAGGTTATTCACATTGGCACGCAAGCCAGCCCATCGGTCCGAAAAGGACTGATCCTTTTCCTATAAGACAATCTAGACATCTTGCTTGAACTTATGAAGACATGTCCAGGATCACTTAAATACCATCGTCCTCAACTCAACGTTTCCCCATCCTTTCCACCTGTTCGACAAAGAAAGAGGGTCTTTGCATAAGAAAGGGACAAGGCCATAGCTGAAGAAGTTCACAAGTTGTTACGTGCAGGCTTCATTAGGGAAGTCTACTACCCCGAATGGTTGGCTAATGTAGTAATGGTTAAGAAGGCGAATAAGAAGTGGAGAATGTGTGTAAACTTCAATACCCTGAACAAAGCTTGTCCAAAGGACAACTACCTTCTCCCACGGATCGACCTCCTTGTAGATTCAACGATTAGGCACTAGTTGTTGAGTTTCATGGACACCTTCTTTGGTTACAACTAGATTAAACTTGAGGAGTCTGACTAAGAAAAGACATCGTTTGTCACAAGCCAGGGCCTATTTTGTTACAAAGTGTCATTCGGATTAAAGAATGCGGGAGCAACGTATCAGAGGTTGTAAACAAGATGTTCATCCCACAAATCGGATGGAATGTCAAAGTATACGTAGATGACATGCTAGTAAAGAGCAAAGAAGAGGACCATCACTAGATGATCTTAGAGAGACATTCAAAAATCTTCACCTCTACGAAATGAAGCCAAACCCCAACAAATGTGAATTCGGGGTATCATCAGAAAAGTTCCTTGGCTTCATGGTATCCTAACGGGGTGTCGAAGCCCCGATAAGATTTAAGTAATCTAGAGATGATCCCCTCGAAAAACGTCAAAGAGGTACAAAGCTTAAACGGAAGAGTCATAGCATTCAACAGATTCGTCTCACGAGCTACGGACAAATGCTTGCCATTCTTCATAATTCTGAAGAAAGCTTTTGAATGGACTAATGAATGTCAGAAGGCATTCGAGGAATTGAAGGCATACCTAGCATCCCTACTGCTTCTAAATCCATCCAAACCTAATGAAGAACTCCTCCTATACCTGGCCGTATCTCCCACAGCCGTCAGTTCAGCTCTAATCCGGGAAGAAGACTGTGTGCAATTGCTCATGTACTACAACAGTCGAGCATTAAGAGGGGCAAAAGAGAGATATCCCCCAATGGAGAAGTTAGCCTACGCTTTGATCACGGTAGCCCGAAAACTTAGGCCGTACTTTCAAGCACATACCATGGTAGTTCAAATAGATAAACCCCTTCAGAAGACGATGGATAATCTAGAGGCCACCGGTTGATTGGTCTTATAGGTAATAGAACTAAGCAAATTTGACATATAGTACCACCCGAGGACAGTTATCAAGGCCCATGCCTTAGTTGACTTCATTACTAAGTTCACAATGGGTGAAACTGACGACTTAGGGACAACCCCGTGGAGGGTTCAAATGGACGAGTCATCCAACAAGCATGCTAGAGGGATTAGGGTGGTCCTTCAGTCTCCCGAAGGGGACACCATTGAATGTGCCGTCCAACTCCAATTCCCGACAATGAATAATGAAGCCGAGTATGAAGCCATTCTCATAGGACTTGATTTGGCCAAAGCAGCTGAGGCCTTGTTAGTCATTCTTCACAGTGACTCCCAGGTTGTCATCGAACATATCAACAGGAATTACAAAGCCAAGGGAGAACGAATGAAAAAGTATTTCAGCCTTATTAAGTGTCGGACAAGCTAGGCATTTATGGAAGAACTCATACAAGTCCCAAGGGAAGAGAATGAGCATGCCAATCAATTATTCAAAGTTGCATTTGCAGAGCGTATGATAATGGGTCAACAGGTACTATCCTTTATTCAGCCGTTCCCTGCCATTGAGGGACTGGAGATACAAATAATTCTACAGAACGCTGATTAGCCAACCCCTATCGTCTCTTACCTTGAGAATGGGACACTTCCCAAAGACCGCGATGAATCTCGACGAATGAGAGTTCGAGTAACGCGCTTCGTGCTAATAGCGGATGTACTATACAAGAGAGGTTTCTCCCGACCATACCTAAGGTGTTTAACCTCCGACGAAGCGGACTAGGTGATGAAGGAAGTCCATGGAGAGGTGTGTGGGAACCACTTAGGGGTGTGATCATTGGTCCATAAACTCATACAAGTAGGATACTATTGGCCTACAGTGCAAAGGGATGCTTAATTCCATGTGAAGACATATAACAAGTGACAATGCTTCAACAATGTCGTAAGGCAGCCATTTGAACCACTTACCCCGATGAATGCCCCATGGCCTTTCGCTCAATAGGGACTCAACATCATGGGCCCTTTTCTAATGACAATATGACAGCTTAAGTTTCTTGTTGTTGGGATCGACTATTTTACCAAATGGGTAAAGGTAGAGCCGTTGTCAACCATCACGAAGAAGAATGTCCATAACTTCATCTAGAAGAACATCATCTACCGATTTGGGATCCCTAGGGCCTTTATCTCTAACAATGGCAAGCAGTTCGACAACGATGCATTCAAAGATTTTTGCAGTCAATTAGGAATTAAGAACCATTACTCTTCACCCGCCCACCCTCAAGCTAATGGGCAAGTCGAGGTTACAAATCAATCCCTACTCAAGATGATTAAGACTCGGTTGGAGGGGGTAAAGGAGATATGGCCAGACGAACTATCAAGCGTCTTATGGGTATATAGGACAATCACTTGGACACCCATAGGAGAAACACCTTTTCGACTAGAATTCAGGACTAAGGCTATCATCCCCACAGAAGTGGGAATAACAAGTTACAGAATAGCCCACCATGATAAAAGGAAGAATGAAGAGGGGATCCGTCTGCACCTGGACCTATTGGTCGAGGTAAGGATGACTGTTGAGCAATAAATGACTCATTACCAAGACCTTATGGCCAAGCACTATAATGCCAAGGTGAAGCTATGACACTTCGACATCGGGACCTTGTCTTGAGAAAAATAACCACTGTTACCAAGGATCCCACCGAAGTTAGGACCCAATTGGGAGGATCCATATAAAGTCATTGACTGTAATAGGAAGGGTACCTACCATTTGGAGACGCTCAACGGACAAAGGCTGCACCATCCTTGGAATACCGAGCACCTCAGAAGATACTATCAGTAGCACACTAGTAACAACCTATGTTATTGCTTATGTCATTTCTTATGTTATTGCTTATGTTATCACTTTTCTTTAAGTTCTTTGTTTAAGTCGTTGATAGACCCATTTTTTGGGCTTATCAAACAACAAGTTATCGACATTTTGATTCAATTGATTTTCAAACAAAGTTATTATTATCTACAATAAGAAAAGGTTCGTATAAAAAATGTAGCTTTGGTTAAAGGACAAACAGACGATCTAGGATGCCTTCGTGCACCTGATCAAATCCTAAGTCCTAGTTAAGGGATGGACAGACGATCAAAGATGCCCTCGTGCACCTGATCAAATCCTAAGTCCAACTTAAGGGATGGACAGATGATCAAGGATGCCCTTCCGCACCTAATAAAATCCTTAGTCCTACCTAAGGGATGGATAGACGATCAAGGATGCCCTTGCGCACCTAATCAAATCCTAAGTCTTGCCTAAGGGATGGATAGATGATCAAGGACGCCTTTGTGCACCTGATCATATCCTAAGTCTTACCTAAGGGATGAACAAATGATCAAGGATGCCCTTGTGCACCTGATTAAATTCTAGGTCCTGCTAAAGGATGGACAGATGATTTAGGATGCCTTCATACACTTGATCCTTATCAAAACTTAAAACCCTACCAAAGGGATAAAACCGACAACTTAAAGGATTAAAGTAATTCACGAGTCGTACCCCCAGTACTCAATGATAAAGTAAGTGCTTCAAAACCGATGATTGGATGAGACGTTGATAAGAAATAAGGAAAGCCGACGAGCATAAGATTACTGAAAAATATGAGTATGAGTATTAGCTTAAAACAAAGGGCAAAAATAACTTAAGGCCCAAAACAGGGGACCGCAATTATTTTTGAGTTACAAACCAAAGACTAAAAAAAAAAGGGAAAAAGTATAAGTGAAATTTCTTAAGGATCAGCATGGGAGTTGTCAGTTTGCTCTTGAGAACCCACAGGGCTGTCGGCCAACCACCAGGCCCGTCGATTACCAACACCTCTTCGTCAGTCTCCACATTGTCAAGGGTTGGCTCGGCAGTAGGAGTTGTCGGGGTAGTCAGCTTGATTTGGATTTGGGAAAAGTCCAGGTCTGGAAACATGAAGACAGCTTATTTACGGAAGTCCTCAAACCCGTCCCCATAGTAACCCCCTATTTCATCAAAATAAAAGCCTGGTACTCCTTAATGGTTTCCTCTTTCACTTTCTCTATATGCTCATGAAGTGCAGCCACCTCAGACTTTAAATTTGCATTCCTCTTCACCAGATCGTTGGTTTAGTGGGCCATCTCACTTAGCTTGGCCTTCAGATCAATCACCTCCTGACTAAGAGCCCGAGAAGAATCCTTGAATTTCTTCAAGTTATCTAGACTCCAAATGCTTCTTTAGGTGCTTGATCGACGCCTCGCATGATGAGCAGTGAATTTGTAAAGCCCGCATCCTCACTAAGCCCTGATCAAGAAGGGAAGAATCAAAGTTAGAGGGGAACGAACAAGATAAAGGGATGGGCCTATGCAGGGGGACGACTGAAATGTAAACATACCCTCATTATGTCATGAAGACTGGAATCACTCAAAGGGTCAGTCTTGCGTTTTAAGCACTCGTCCAGATCAGCATCCTGGACAATGGAGCGGGCCGTGTCCACCGTATAGCCTTTGTCTTTCACTGGCAAAGGAAGAGGAGGAGGAGTGACAGGTTATTGGGAGGTCATAAGACCCTTTCCCTTTCTATGACGAAGAGCATCAGTAACCACCTCATGCGTCTCCGAACGAGTGGATGAATCACAAATGCCTTTACCCGATGATTGAACATCAGGGGTGTGCTTCCTCTTCTTGGGGGCATGAGTGGGCTGGGTCGATGATCCCCTACTTGAGCTCTCAAGGCAACAGCTTTCTTAATCTCCTCCTGCCTATTCTTTGTTGCCTGTTTGTTCTTCGCTGACTTCATCTCTGAAACTGACGAGTGGGTTAGAAGAGGTACAAATTTAAACTCAAGCAAAGTAAGAGCGACGATCAAGAATACTTACGAACTCAAGAGAAACGATCCAACCGTCGAGTTTCTTCAAAAGGGACGGGTCCACCACAAAAGGCGTGTAATGTGTCTAAGTTAACAAGCTTTTCCAAGACTTGTCCTCAAAAGGTATCTCAAAAACCTTCTCCAAAAAAGCCTTTTGCTCAGGAAGGATCGTCGGGCGCATTGTAGCTAAAACAAGCAGAAGGGATACGTTTGTAAAATAAAGAATGTAAAAAGACCCTATGCTATTTAGAAACCAACGACCCAGGCAAAACCGATGACTCACCAGACTTGTTTAGAAGACCCCAAGAGTGGTCATAAAAAGACCCTATGCTATTCCACTCATCGGGTTGACACACCCAATTAACCCCTTACACAAAAAAGAACCTGGCTTTTCACTGACGATTAGAATTTGGCATATCAAATATTAACCTCAGGGCAGCCTGACGACATATGAAGTTATAAAAACCTTTTGATTGAGGGATCCCTTGGGGTTTTTAACAATAAAAGACCTCTAGAGTTAATGGGTTACGATCTCCACTAAGTGTTGGTAAATCTGGTTTTGTATCTCATACAAAACACACACTGAAAGTAACAAACATGGATCTATTTCATTAATGATTGATAACATGCACTATGTAAATTTCATAATTTAAGAACAAGATAACGTACCTTGGTGTGGTGAAATTCAAAATAAAATATTAGAAGTACTTGGAAACACTTTTAATCTTCACTCTAATTCCACTTTACGCCCAAGAAGTGTGGTCTCTCAATCATTTTCAAGGGAGAATAATCAAGTGGCTTCACTCACACATACACACTATTTCACAATGATGTCTCTTTTTCTCTCTTATAAAAAATTATGTATGTCTCCCTTTATATTTAATTGATTATTTAATTGGGCTGGCCTATTGGGCCTTTCCAATTGGGTTTTAGTGTATGGCTTGGAGTGGGACCAAAAGGGACTAATAAGACACTAGCTCCAATGGGCCTTGAGCTTTTGTCAACTCTTGAGAAGTCCAAAATTACTATTAATTATATTTAATATCATTATATAAATATAATTGCACTATAGGCCTTATTAATAAATTATATCCCAAGACTTTATTATATATGCAACCCCTTCATAAAATATTCGTAGTAATACAAAATCATGAATGTAGACTACCACTTTGAAGATTATTATATCTTAATCCTTGAGTACCGGGTTTAATCCTTTAAGTTATTCATCATATATTTATGAAATTAGATTTCATAAATATATACTTTAGTAATTCCTTACTAAAGTAGTTAGGCCTAACACTTTGAATAACTAAACCCATTAAACTTATCTCAAGGGCATATTTTTTTTATCTCCGTTAAGAGATTATGAATTCCATCTTGAGAATATATATTCTATCAACACTAGATTTGGCTACCCAACATATTGAGGTTTTGATCGTGACTTTAGATCTCACTTCTGATATAATAAAGTAATCTACAATTCATGATCATGTCCATTATTCTCTCAGAATTAAGAATTTATGTAAATAGAAGTCGTGAGATTTATTATTCATTTGACAGTTGTTAGGAGAATAATAAATCTCACAGCGGTTCAGTTCAATATGTCTTAACTTTTAAGACATATTAATACATCAATTAGAAGTCTCCACTTCTATGATCAAGACAAATCATCTTAGTTGATATGTTATAGTTTTCGCAGATGAAATGCCCAATTTCATTACCGACTACGAACTAAAACTTTGAGTTTATAAAGAACTTGTGACTTATATCTTCTGTGACTAAATCACATAAGTCACATACTATGCATCTCATAGACTATATGACAATGTCCAAATATTTATGTTATCATTATTTTAGATAATAATAAAACAAATTTATTAGTAACAATATTAAGTCATACATAATGTCATACACAGTATCATATAATAGAATTTAAAGGCACTAATAATAACACTGAGGTTACCTTATAGCACCTCAACTCCAATAAAGATCCTTTAAGCATTAGGGGTTATCTGGCTAACAGACACGCCCATGAAGGAGGCTAACTGATGATGTAAGGAGTAAAGAGGTAGACGAAGCCCTGCTATGAAGGTGGTCTCGTAGAAGCCTACATCAAACGACTTTCCGTCATAACACTTCTCCCCTATGACACCCTTCCTAATGGGCACATTATCTGGTATTTGGAAATGGGACACATTATCTCAAGAGTATTAGGAAGAGAAAGGCACTTTCTGCTACTTTGAGAGACACCGAGCCTGAAGATGATTCCGACAATAAGGATGACGGAATCTTGAATGCCTTCACTGCCATTGTCAATCCTATTGAGGGGATTGTTGAAGATTTAGATGAAGAAGAGGAATTGGTGGAGTCCAAGTTTGAAAAGATGGATGAACAAGATGACATCCACACAGCTTATGCAAAGTTGTACAAGGTCTTAGAAAAGCATGAGAAGTTGTATAGATTGACCACCAAGAAGCTTAGTGATGTGGAGTTTGAGCAAGAAGAGCTTTTTACAAAGTTTGATGAATCTAATCAGACTATTGGAGCATTGAGGTTTGAGAACAACTTTTTGGCTGAGAAGATTAAAAAACTTGAGGCAGAACTGTTCTAAGTCAGAGTTTAGCTAGAAAGGACTTCAAGTGCAAAGCTTGCCGAGATGCTCAATATTCAAAAATCTGTTTTAGATCAAACTGATTTAGGGTATGATTTCTCCTCTTCTAATATTGTTTCTACTAGTTTTACTGTTTTTGTTCCTCTTGTTAATAATGTTGAAATTGAGAACAATAATGTCAAAATAGATTTAGCTAGAGAGACTAAGGTCCCGTTTGATTTCTTCAAAGCTTGGCTCTTAAACTGTAAGGAGCTAGATTACCTACGATCCTTGTCGAAACCCTTCCCATTGGCATTTTTCATGAACTTCTTGAATTGGCTAGTGATGTAGGATTTCATCTTAGAATCTTCATCGTTTGAAGACTTATCGGTATCACTGCTCTTGGCCTTAATGCCATGTTCTTGCCCTTACCCGACTTGCCAATTCTAGTTAGCCCTAGCTTGTAGGTCTGCAGATTGCCAACCAGTTCTGCTAAAGGAATCTTGTCAATATCCTTTGATTCCTCGATCGCCGTGATTTTTGCTTAGAATCTTTCGGGTAGAGATCTAAGCACTTTCCTCACAATTTTGGGTTCAGGAATGGTTTCCCCAAGATTGAAGGCTGAGTTCACTATGTCCCTGAACTTGGCATAGAATCATCAAAGGACTCATCCTCCTCCATTTTGATTTCTTCAAAGCTTGTAGTGAGCATCTGAAATTTTGAATCTTTGATAGCTTTGGTTCTCTCATAGGTTGTTTGGAGAATGGTCCATGCCTCCTTAGTAGTTTCAGTAGAGGACATCTTCTTGAACTCCTTATTAGTGATTACACTGAATAAAGCATTCAATGCCCTCTTGTTGAAGTTTGTCGTCTTGATCTTGGCATCATCCCAATCGCCTGGCGCTTCCTTCGGCTTAGTCTAGCCTATCTCAACAGTTTGCCACACTTTATCATCTAAAGATTGTAAGAAAGCTCTCATGCGTACTTTTTAGTATGTACAGTTAATGCCATCAAATAAAGGAGGTATAATCAAAGACTGTCATCTATCCATGACAAACAGGGGTCAATGGATCAACACAACAAAGATTAACCCTAATCAGAGTGTGCCTGCTCTGATACCACTTAATAGGCCAAAAACGAATTAACCCCTTATGATGAATTAATTAATTAATTAGTCAAGTTTAATTAATTAATCAAATTAACATGCAAACACGTGGTAGCACAAACAAATCACCAATTAAACTAAGTATGCAGTGAGAAATAAATTGAAATGGTGATTGTTTACAAATGGAGAAAACGAACACGGCAAAAACCCCACCTGGTGATTTTAAAGTCACCACTTCTGAAATTTCATTATTATCACAACAAGCGATTATAAGTAAAGGAATCTCAGTACCTTATACTAACCTACAGTTAAACCCTTATCCAATACCCAATTGGACTTATTCTGTAGTGACAATTTTTCTTTTTACTACACGACTCCCAGTACGTGACTAACCAATTGCGCGGATCCTAGTATGCGACTTCAATCACCAACTAGAGAAGGTTGTTGGCTGCAAAGTTCTTCAGTTCATCCAGACGATGAAGATCAAGAAGATGCTTGGTTACAAAACCCTATGATGCACAAACACAGCAACTTCTTCACAAGAATGATGAACTAGGGCAAAACTCCGTTTCTGGTCATAATTTGCTTAAACAAACTTTGCTTAACACTTGTACAACTTGTGTCCTCTTTTATGGCCCTTAAAATTATCCTTTTATATGTCTAAGATTGTGAGAAAAAAAAGCCCAAACGCATAATCACAAATTAGAGTCAAAACAGATCTGAAATTATGTTTTCCATAAACCTTGACAGATGGCTAGCTGTCGAGCTAGCTATTGAGTTTTAATGACATACACTTTTCAGACTTGAATCTTGGACAGACTTGTATGGTTTCAACATTTGATCTTGAAACATAGTTTCTTGAAGTATTAAACACATTCTAGCTCTACCAAAATACAAGTAAAGTGCGTTTTGTTAAAAGATTAGTCAATTACATAAAATAGTGACATATGTTCCTAACAAGTGAATCACATATGTCCTAACAAGGTGGATGTTGGTCCTCACGTACAGTGGCATGATTTTTGGTGTGGAGGGCAACTACTGACAGAGTGTTTTCTTGAACTCTACTGTTGCTCGTGATAAGGATGTTTCAATGGCAAATTGATCACTTGGCAAAAATTACCATTGGGGCATTACTTCGTGAGATTAGTCAAAGATTAGGAACTAGAATAAGTAGTAATATTCATAAATATCCTATATTCTGAGCATTGGCGAAATAGGGAAGATTTAAGGTGTTAAATATCATCTTCTTAGAATGCCTTGGTTGTAAATCCTATTATAGTCTGTGTTGAACCAACCCTCCAACTTGCTCATATTTTCCCTAGAAGAGCATATGGAAAATTAAGGTCCAAACCAAGGCAGCTTTCTTTCTTTCGACAGCGGTTTTAGGGTAAATTCTCACAATTGATAATCGTAGAAAGAGGTGAGTCATTATTATTGGTTGGTGTTGTATGTGTATGATGGCTCGAGAAACATTGGATCATGAACTTTTTCGTTGCCCTATAGCCCGTGACCTTTGAAGTTTGATCTTTTGATCTTTTCTCTCTTTTGGGTTCAATGGGTGATGCCACAAACGGTTGCAGGCCTATTAGCTTGTTGGAAAGGCCAGTTTGGTAGATGTAGAAATATTAATTTGGGACATGATATCGCATTGTCTTTTGTGGAGCATTTAAAGGTTGAGAAATGCTAGACATTTTGAGGATTGTGAGAATTCTATTCTATATCTGAAATTTTCATTCGTCAAATCTCTATTTGAGTGGGTGAATGCTTTTGGTCCTTATTCTTGGTCCAATATGCTTAAGATGATTGATAGTTGTTCTTTTTGTACTTAGTGCTGGTATACCTTTAGGACACAACCTGTGTAAATTTTACTTTTTAAAAAAAGAAAAAAAAAAAAAAGGAAACACCAGCAATCTCCAACTAGGTCATATATATTTTTTAATGGATGAAACAACATATGGACCATAGGAGAGGAAGAAGGAAATGAGTAATTAGAAAAAGTGGAGAGCTCAATATTTCTAGCTTACGTTATTTTGTCTAAGGTAATACATGAATTTTGGCCTGCAATAGTCTTCAAAGTGTTTTGCTTATTCCATATTCTTTTATTTATTTATTTATTATTTTTAAATGTTTTCCCCAAGGGAGAGAGGGAATGTGAGATTTGAAGCGGTGACCCTTGCTTCATAAGGTGTGGTCCTCAGCTGACTGTGCTACCCGTTGAGGTTGTACCATATGGTTGATGTGTGAAAATGTTCACTGAGTTAAGGCCTTTAAATTTGTTAATGGATATCTTATTATGAAGCATGATGTAGATTTTTTAATGTATCTTCAAATTAGCTTCGGATAATATAATCTTACACCTATAATAGTTCAGTTGAAAAACTTCCCTCTAAAAGGAATGGAGGCAGATGGTACAAGTATCCACTGATTTAATTTTTAAATTGGCTTTGTCCTTTATTCCACCTTATCCTTTTTTGTGGGAGTCATTTTACTTATTTTTAATGCAACTATATTGTCTTATGCATGCTAAAAGTTGGGGCATGTTCTTCTGCAGATGAAAACTCATTGTGGGGAAGTGAGTGCTGTTTTCAATAAGAGGTTTTCTTCTTTTGCTTTATATGAAGGGAACGATATTGAAGATTGTCTTCCTTATCAAGTTTCTTCAAAATATCGCCCAAGAGACCTTGACAAGACTTTTATAAAAGGCTAAATGGTTGGTTGATTTTCAGCTTGCTCGAAGGGGGTAAAATTAAAGATGACGGGTCCATTTAATTAAACATAACGGTGCTAGACTAGAGGGCTAATAGTGGACGGATCCAAGATGCATGTACGTAAGGTGGACGGATCTCAGGGCCACGTGGCATCCACATGGTTTAAGTGACTTCCAAGTAATCCTAAATGGAAACAACCTGCGTTCTACAATTAACTCTAGCCCTTAGAGTCCTAATATGGATAGGATCCTAACATGAGAAGAATCCCGTAATATATGCCCATTAATGGTGATCTTCTCCATAAGGAAAAGCCTTCCCACGCAAGAAATGGAGGTCGGTTCTACACTACTATAAAAGCCTAAAGGCTCTCAGAAAGCAAGGTATGCATAATTCATTCCAACTTTGGCACTCTAAAGTTGTGAAAACTTTTTTAACTTAACCTTCGAAAGTTCTTTGACTAGTACCACACCGGTACCCTTCTAGGGTTTTGTTTGTCTTTGATTCGCAGGTCTTGCTTCAAGCATGTGAATATTGTGTGGCTTATTGACAATTTTCGGCATCATCAGTTGGCGCCGTCTATGGGAACTTGCGATTTGTAAGCCATACTATCTTCTTGAACAAAGAGTTGCATGGTGCTCACTCACTTGATGACAACCATTAACGACGCTCAAGGAGACGAACCACACATGACCGCCCTCGAGAGACAAGTTCAAACTCTCGCTGCGGTCGTGAAATGCCTCACCAAACAAAACTATGACTTGGAAGAACAATTGCGCCAAAAGAACACAAACTTTAATACTTAGTAGGAAGACCAAGAAGGCACCAGTGTTGAGAGGAGGAACCAAGAAAGGTCGGAAGGTAGCAACACCCCAAGTAGACCAGAATGACAAGACACGGGCCAGCCATCCATCACCAATATGGTCCCACCTCACATAGTGGCCGAGATGTAGATGATGAAGGAACGGATGGACTTTATGATGAGCGCCCTTAGAGGACGGGTATCTAGTGACCTTGATGACTTGGTCTATCGAACTGATTCACTGTTCATAGCGTCTGTCACTTCATTCCCCTTCCACCAAAGTTTCGTATACCGCAGGTGGATAGTTACAATAGATCTAAAGACTCCTTAGATCACTTGGAGTCTTTCAAAACCCTAATGCACTTTCAAGGGGTGCCAGATGAGATTATGTGCAGAGTATTCCCTACCACGCTGAAAGGACCCGCAAGGATCTGGTTCAGCAGTCTAACGCCCAACTCCATCAGTACCTTCAAGGAGTTAAGCACCCAGTTCGCCTGATGAGTATTAAGTAGTGGGAGGATGAGATGCTATGATCTTACATAACTCGCTTTAACAAAGAGGCCTTTTCAATTGACGAAGCGGATGACAAGATACTCCTGGTAGCTTTCACTAATGGGCTACAGAAGGGTAAATTCCTATTTTCTTTTTATAAGAACGACCTAAAGACTATGTCAGATATACTTTACAGGGAAACCAAGAACATGAATGTGGAAGATGCGTTATTGGCCCGAGAAGAGAAGCCCAAGAAAAGGAAAAGACAGGAAGACATATGGCCAGACAGGGGGCGAAAGATGGCTAGGATCGAAGAATGGCGGGAGGATAAACGCTCCAAGCCCCCTACAGGGAAGTTCATGAGTTTCACCCCGTTAATTGCCTCGATCGACCAAGTCTTGATGTAGATTAAGGACGAAAGAGCCCTAATAAGAGGTCTAGAGACAAGTATTACCGCTTCCACCGTGATCACGGCCATGACACAGCTGACTGTTATGACCTGAAGTAACAGATTGAAGCCTTTATCAGACAAGGAAAGCTGCAGAGTTTCGTCAGTAAGAAAAGGATGAACCCATCTCAAGAGCAGGCTCCCCGACGAGAGAATAAGCATTCTAGGCTGCCTATAGGAGATATAAAAATGATTATAGGGGCACGACGGTTACTGGGTTATTTAAAAAGGCCTGTAAGACTTACCTCAAGATGGTTTAGAATGTCCAGTTGATAGGTTCCATACCAAAGATAGTGCGAATAGACAACCCCGTCATCAAATTCTCAGAAGAAGATGCTTGACCTCTTCACCACCTACATAATGATGCATTGGCCATTAGCATACGAGTACGGGATTACAACACGCATCGGGTTCTGGTCGACAATGGTAGCTCAGCTGGCATCCTTTACTACCTAGCATTCCAACAGATGTGGATTGATAAAGAGCGACTAGTTTCGACAAACATTTCGCTCGTTGGTTTTGGAGGAACAAGGGTGTTCCCTCTTGGTGCAGTCACATTATCCATAATGGTGGGCGACTACCCCCAACAGATCACTAAGGACATAACATTCCTTGGGGTCGACTGCTCATCCGTTTACAATGCCATCTTAGGATGACCTACCTTCAATTCATGGAAGGCTGTAACCTCAACCTACCACTTAATGATCAAGTTCCCTACAGATTATAGGGTAGGGGAGCTTTGCGAAAATCAGGGGGCTACGCCGAATGTTACATAGCTATGATGGAGATGGAAGACCACCTCCAGGCCATGAACATAGAAGAACACTGGATGGTGACAGAGCCTATTGAAAGGCTTGAAGAGATACTTCTCGACGACTTCAAGAATGATCAAGTGACGAGGATTGGTACCCTCGCCATCTCGACAGTCCGCTAAGCATTAACAACTTTTCTCAAAGATAACTGGGATGTGTTTGCTTGAAGCCATGAAGACATGCTGGGAATAGACCCATCGGTCATGGTACACAGACTGAATGTGTCACCCTCCTTCACACCCATCCATCAGAAGAAGTGGGTATTTGCCCTAAAACGAGACCGAGCTATAATGGAAGAAGTTCACAAGTTACAAGAGGCGAACTTCATTAAAGAGGTTTACTACCTCGACTGGCTGGCAAACATAATGATGGTCAAGAAAGCTAGCGGGAAATGGAGGATGTTCGTAGACTTCGACCTGAACAAAGCGTGCCCTAAAGATAGCTACCTTCTCCCTTGGGTTGACGTCTTGGTTGACTTTACGGCTTAACACCAATTACTAAGCTTCATGGACACTTTTTCAAGCTACAACCAGATTAGAATGGATGAAGTAGATCAGGAGAAGACTTTGTTTGTTACCAGCTAGGGCCTCTTCTACTATAAAGTAATGCCATTTGGCATCAAAAATGCGGGCGCGATGTATCAGAGGCTCATGAACAAGATGTTTGCATAGCAGATTGGGAGAAATGTCCAGGTCTATGTTGACGACATGCTGGTGAAAAGCTGGAAGGAGGATGATCACTTGGAGGACCTTAGGGAAACATTTGACACCCTTCGTTCTTACAACATGAAGCTCAATCCAGGCAAGTGTGCCTTCAGAGTGATGGCAGGAAAGTTTCTAGGGTTCATGGTGTCTCAAAGAGGTATCGAGACCAACCCAGACAAGATTTGGGCCATAATAGAGATGGCACCCCCAAGGAACGTGAAAGCAGTACAAAGCCTTAATGGTAAAATAGCAACGCTGAACAGGTTTGTGTTAAGGGTGACGGATAAGTGTCTACCTTTCTTTCGCACACTGAAGAAATTTTTTGAATGGATGACTGAGTGTCAGTAGGCATTCGTGGACCTGAAAACCTATCTCTCGTCCCTTCTGTTGCTGAGTCCTTCCCAGCCCAGGGAAGAACTATTCCTTTACCTAGTAGTATCCTTGGCAGCCGTTAGCGCAGCCTTAGTCAGGGAAGAAGACAAGGTACAAAAGCCCGTATACTACATGATTCGATCACTCTGAGGCATAAAGGAAAGATACCCACCACTGGAGAAGCTTGCCTTCGCTTTAGTTACTGCAGCTCGTAAGCTCAAGCCATACTTCCAAGCTCACACGGTGATCGTATTGACTAACAAACCTCTACAGCAAGTAATGAGTAATCCTGAAGTTGTAGGACGAATGGCATTATGGGAAATACAGTTAAGTGAGTTCGACATACAATACTGCCCGCGTACTGCCATTAAGGGACAAATGGTCATCAACTTCATTGCAGAATTCATTAACGTAGAAGGCCAGGGGGTAGAAGAGGTCCCACAATGGAGCATCCACATTACGAATCGTCCAATAAACAAGCAGGTGGAGTTGGTGTGATACTCCATAGCTCGAAAGGAGATAAGATCGAATGCATGGTTTGTTTGGATTTCCTTACGACAAATAACGAAGCAAAGTACGAAACCTTGATAACAGGGTTGAACCGTGCTGGGGCCGCGAGAGCTGAAAATCTGGTCATATACTGCGATTCCTAAGTAGTAACCAGTCAGGTTAACGGAGACTACAACTGCAAGAATGAACGGATGAAGAAGTACCTCGAGCAGGTGAATGATCGGGTTAACAACCTCTGAGTAAAGTTTGTTCAAATCTCGAGGGAGAAGAACGAGCACATTGATTGACTTGCTAAGGTTGCTTTAGCAGAGCACATGGTCATCCTCGGTCAGGTATTGTCCTTCGTTCAAATGTCATCATTAATAAACGATACACGTGTGTAAGAGATAAGCTCCGAGAACTATTAGATGACACCAATAGGCTCCTACCTAAAAGACGACATGCTACCAGGTGGCAAGGAGGCTACAAGGAAGTTGAAGGTTCAAGCAGCTCGCTTCATTCTGTTTAAAGACGTTCTTTATAAGAGAGGCTTCTCTCGACCGTACCTGAGATGCCTCGTCCCCGAAGAGGCAGACTATGTCATGAGAGAAGTCCACGAATGAGTTTACGGAAACCACTCTGGATCATGATCGTTGGTACATAAACTTATTCGGGCCAAGTATTATTGGCCAACCATGTAAAAGGATGCCCATGCATATGTCAAAGCGTGCGACAAGTGTCAGAGATTTGGCAACCTCATAAGGCATCCAACTAAGGAGCTCACTCCAATGACGGCCCCATGGTCGTTCGCTTAGTGAGGGTTGGATATCATGGGGTCGTTCCCAACGACGGTCAGACAGTTGAAGTTCCTAGTAGTCGGCATAGACTACTTCATTAAATGGGTTGAAGCAGAAGCCTTAGCCATAAGCACTGAGAAAAATGTGTGAAACTTTGTACGGAAGAACATCATTTGCAGGTATGGTATACTAAGAATACTAATCTCGGACAACGGGAAGCAGTTCGACAACGAATTATTCAGAGACGTTTACTCATAACTAGGGATCAAGAACCACTACTTCTCGCCAGTTCACCCGAAGGCCAATAGACAGGTTGAGGTCACGAACTGATCCTTACTCAAAATCATCAGGACTCGGCTCGAGGGGGCAAAGGGTGTATGGCCGGATGAGTAGTGTATTGTGGGTGTACAGGACAATGGCAATGACACCTACAGGAGAAACCTTGTTTTGACTAGCATATGGAAGCGAGGCGGTCATCACGACTGAAGTGGGACTCATAAGCTACAGGGTAGGTAATTATAATGAAGGCAAGAATGATGAAGCTATGCGCCTACAACTTGATCTGGTGGATGAAATAAGAGCAATAGCTGAACAGAGATTAGCACGGTATCAGAATCTCATGGCCAAGCACTACAACTCCAAGATCAGGCATAAGGACTTCTAGGTCGGAGATCTCGTCCTGAGGAAGGTGATAGGCTCTACAAAAGACACCTCCTAGGGGAAGCTAAGACCTAACTGGGAAGGACCATACAAAGTTGCATCATAGCATAGGAAGGGAACTTACCACCTAGAGACATTAGACGGGTAAAAGCTACATCACCTATGGAACATGGAGCACCTGAAGAAATACTACCAGTAGGCGCAACAACATGAACAATAACACAATACTCCTCATTACCAGTTTATTGCTTTTTAGTTAAAATTTTATTCATGGTTTCCTTTTAACCCAAAGGGCAGGTTTTCCTTTAGAACAATTTTGTACACACATGTTTACCATGTAATAAGAGGAGTTATTTAGAAATATCATGTGTAACATCTACATGTCCATGTAATTCATTAAAGTCCAACATAGTGGATAGATTCATGTAAGGGATGATAATTATGAAGTCCTTAAAATGGACGGGTTCGACAATCCGTTGAATCAAAAATACAATGTCCATAAGTGGACGAATTCAACGACATGTTGAATTAAAAATGTCTGTAATGTGGATGGATTCAATGACATGATGAAGTGAACCTACTTGAAGTCCACAATGTGGACGGGATCAACAACCCGTTGGACTAAAAAGTACAAATTCAAAAGAGTACGGGTTCATCCTAGAGGATGATAATTATAAGGTCCATATAGTGGACGAGTTCAACATCATGTTGAATTAACATTATAGGGCCATAAGTGGATGGGTTCATCCAAGAAGATGACAATTATGAGGTCCATTACGGGTTTAACAATACATTGGAACAAAAATAATTGTCCAACATAGTGGACGGGTTCATCCAGGAGAATGATAATTATGAAATCCATAAGTGGATGGATTCAATGACATGTTGGATCAAAATTGTCCTTAAAGACAATGGGCTCAACGATAGGTTGAATTAAAATCGCCGATAAAGAGGACGGATGCAATGACATCTTAAATCCACAAGCATAAGTTGAATGGATTTTTCCACAAGCACAAAAGTAGATGGATAATAGAACAAGTAATTGAATATTACTTAAAGCCTATAAAAGGAGATGTTTATATACAAAAAAACGACGGTTAAATTAAAACGTAAATGGTTCTTCAAAATCCTTACAATTTAGCCATTAAAAAAAAAAAAACTACTGTTGAATGGGGGTTGAAAGGTTTTAGACTTTTAGAACAATCAGATTTTTTAGCCTAGATTAATTAGCCAAGTTGTTACTTAGTCAAATTATACAATACTAGGTTAAAGCAATCAAATAATCATATCAAAATAATAAAGCAGCGGAATAATAAAAGACACAATGATATGATCAACCAAGAAACCATACGGTAAAAACCTGGGGAGGATTTGACCTAAATATCCTCAAGGTAAACCTGAATTCACTATGCGAAAGAATCGAAGTTCATACAGAAGGACTACAAGCTCACCGCTTGACTTCCTAATGCTACCCACCAGTAGAACTTACTGACACGACCACGTGCAAACTCCGAATCCACGAACTCCTTCTTTCTTGGATTCTTCAATCAGCTATAAGCACCCACGCTTGATATTCTTTAAGTTTCAATGGTAGCAACCAAGTTGATCATCAAGATATTGATACTATCTCTAACTTAAAAATCCTAAGTTTTGTGTAAAGGAAAGCTCCTCTAGATCTCACAAGAGATTTACACAAAACAGCAATGTATGAGCAACAATACAACTGGAGCAACTCTAAAAACGTGGCTAGGGTTTTACCTTATATACCTAGGGCAAAAACATAAAACCCTAAACGTTTAATGAGTTAGGGCTGAGTTGGAAATTCTGCAAAAAACGCAATCTAGTCGACTTTCGATCGATCGAATCTATTCTTTGATTGATTGAGCCAGACTGAAATGCCCCAATGCATCTACAGTCTCTCGATTCCAACTTTACAATAATTAAACAACTTTGAGCACACTATAACAGGACTAAACATATCGTTTTGATCATGATTTGCTAATATTATAAATTAGAGTTCTAAATACATAAATTTCTAAACCTTTAGAACCTAACAAACTCCCCCTTTGGCAATCCGTGACAAAACCCTAATTAAAAGCTCAAAGTTTTACAACTAAAAAGCTCTTTACAAAGATAATGCTCATAAACTCAAATTCAACCCTAACTACTATCCATCGGTTGCAAGTGTAGACAGCAGCTTAGTTGAATCAACCTGTATATTCCTGAAATACTCAACAAACACATAAACGCATGTGTGACAGAAAAGAGTAAAACAATAGGTATAACATTCTTGTAAGATTCACACAATACAAAATAAAGACATATATGAATGAACAACTCATAAATATAAATCAATAAGCAGTGAATCACAAAGCAACAAGAATCAATGAATATAACATGTATATCAATCAATGTTACTCCCCCTAACATGAATATCCCCAAAAATGATATACAAAGTGAAGCACCTAGATACAACCTAAAAACTCCACAAGCTCCTCTCAAACAAAAAGTAACAAAAAAGTCTCCTCCTAACTACAAAACTCCTCTACAAGACAAAACTCCACTCCCCCTTTTTGTGACGGAATGCCAAAGGGCAATCACAAGTCGCCATCAAAAGGAGATGGTGAGGGTGAATGAAGACGCGCAAAGTCGGCTCGGAGAGCACGAATCTCATCTAGTAAGTCCACCAAAATCTGACTATGAGCCGCCTGAATGGTCATGACAGTCTCCAGAGAACGACGAACATCAAAGTCGGTCGAAGGAGGTGGAGGAACATCAGCAGCAGCAGCATCATCACCAACTGGATCAAAAACATCCTCACCAGCAAGACCTGTAGAAGAAGAAGGAGGAGGTGCGTTACTAGACGGCTCAGACCTAGGGTGTTTAGAACCAGCTCTAAGATGAGTGGCCCTCTGTCTTAGAAAAGACGCACCTATGGGAGCTATCACATGAACGGGCTCAAAGGAAGGGAAGCCACTAAGATCAAGATAAATCAAAATCCTATAAATAAAAATAGGATGAACAAGAGCATGAGAGGTAGATGAACTCCTATAAACATCGTTCAAAAAACGAAAAAAGAGATGGGGAAAACTAATAGGAGTATCAGTAACTAGGGCGTACAAAAATACACACCTCTCAAGAGGAATGGTGTGAACATGAGAAATGGGCCAGATGGAATGACAAGCTATCCTAAAGAACAGATAGTGCAACCCGGAGAGCTCAGCAGAAGTGATCCTAGGATCAGAACCCCACCAGACAGAAGTCCTAGTGATGTAAGACAAAACGTCGCTCAACTCGGGAGACTCGTCATACGGATAGACAGGATTCTAGACCAATGGTACCCCTAAAGCATCAACCACTACCTGAGGAGTAATGGTGTACTCTACGCCTCGTATCCAACTCTTTACTAAAGTGTTGAAATCATAGATGCGGATAGAGATGTTCGAAAAGAACTCTCTAATCAAGGCAGAAGATGGAGGAGGATCAGAAACATCCAACAAGGGTAACCAACCCCGACGCTCAAAGTTTGCCCTAATGGCAGGATCAAGTTCATCTAACAGAACAGAACGTTCAGCCCAAATCTTTCTCCTAAGATTTAGCTTCTCAAAAAGCTCTTGGTTTTTCTCACTCGGAAACCTCTCACGGTCAAAGGAAGGAGGGGATGGAGAAGAAGAGGGAATAGTCCTACGGGCTCTAGTCTTCCTAGGCATGATGCTAAGGAAAGGACAGAGATACAAAGTGAAAACCAAAAGAACACAAGAAAACAAAACCAAGGGCAGACTGCAAATTAGCATAAAAATCAATAGAATGAAAATCTATATGATGCATAAACAAATACAATGCCATGATGCATGTACGAATGTAGTAAACAATTAAGTTCAATTGAGATTAAATTGACAAAATTGGCTTGAACAGGGAATTTCTATCAAAAACCCCAAAAATTGAAAACCACTTGTTGAAATTTTTAAACAAATTGATGAATTGAGCATTACAAAACACAGTACATAGATTATAATGCTTAATTACATCAACACAACAAGCCAATTTTATCAAATTCTACTCAATTTAACAAAAGCCCCAAATCGAATCAAGAACAAACCCTAGATTTTTCAATTTTTCACCAAACTCAAAATTGATCAAATTAACAAGTAAGGATCATGTTTATGATGTGTCCCCATAAAAACCCAATGATCAATTGCACAAAATAGGGCTTGAATCAACAGAAAATCCCAAAAATACTAAGTCCAAAAATCTCCTTCAAATGCATGGATTTATGCATGAAATAATGAAAATAAATTCAAAAAGAAGGGTAAAAGAGTCTTACTGGCTTGAGGAAAGAGATTCTTTGTAAAAAATCAGGAGGAAAACGACAAAAAATTGAAATAGTTAAGCTTGCCAAGTCGGAGAGAGAGAAAAGACTTTTGAAAAAGTTTTGAAAAAGTATTTGAAAAAGTCAAGAACAGTGTTTTTAAAAACCTGATTCGTGACTTTCGATTGATCGAAAAATACATTCGATCGATCGAATGAGACAGTCATTTTTCAACAAAATAAAGCACTTTTTCGATCGATCAAAAATCAGACTGGATCGATCGAAATGGGCAGAGGCTCACTAAATTTTTGAAAAATCTCAGATTTGAAAAGCACAAACCATATTTTGAAAATAACTCCTCAAAGTATTAAATTATAGGAAAAAATGCATGAGTATGAGATGGAATGCTTTTTCAAAAGCCCAATTTTTAATCCCAGTTTCTTCAAAGACAATTTCAGTCATTCTTCCTTTCAAATTCACAAGCAAAAAAAATGTTTTGCATAATTCTCAAAGTATCTTCAAACTTGGTTGGTCAGACCAAAAACACACATAATAACATGTACAAAGTTTAGCAAAGAGTAACTTGTGTAGTGTGTGTAACTAGCATAAACTTGAGATACATGTGAGGTGATATGTAAATAGCAATCAAACACAAAGTCTACAAAATCCATCACATAGAATTTAAAAGAGATTATCACCTAAAGAGTTACATCCTATAACTCCCACATCTCCTAGAACAAAAACTTGCAATCATGTAAGTTTCTTGTATTTTTGCCTCATTTTTTTTGTTTGTGAGACGGCATCAAGCCTAATAGTACACACCAATTTTATTCATGTGAGATGGCATCAATCTTAATAGTACACACCAGTTTTAACATTAAGCAATTAAGTCGAGGCAACACCTTATGTTCTTTTTGTGCATGTGCTACACTTTCTCGAGCACAAAATCTTATGATATGCACTAAGGTGTTCATGACTGGCTAGTGAACAATGGTGAGATGGTTATTTATGCCTTTCTCAAAAGGATCAAGTCCGTCAGTCAAATAGCATGTGACTTCAAGATTAAGACAAAATGATTAAAAACCATACACATCTTTCCCACACAACATGCACTACAAAGTTTCAACTAGTCAAGTGTAATAAATAAGCTCATCAAAGCTAAACAAGGTACATAGGACATGATATGTGTAAATAAATTGACCAACCTTATTTTCAAAAACCAAGAAAATAACGTTAAACACATTTTTGCTTTCTCCTTTTCTCTTTTTTTATTTTTTTTTATTTTTTTTATTTTTTATTTTTTATTTAAGAGAAAACAAAAAAATCCTAGAATGAAATGCATGAATGTAATGCAATGCAAATCCTAGAAACAAAACAAAAGAACCACAAAAAAAAAAAAACAAAGAACAATGGTCACAAAGGAATGAGCAATGAAGCACAAGGACCATGTCAAAAAGACTCAATTAGGTCGAGTCTTTTGCATTCAAAACCTTTTACATGCATCACGAGTATTGGAGTTCTTATTCACATTCGAGTGATTTCCAACTCCAGGATTGGAATAAAGGTTCAAAACCTTTACCAATTCACCAATAAGTGCCATAGGATCTTGTGCTTGAGACACAGACACTTTTGGTTTGTTTGCTCTCTTAGCAGCTTGAAACTTGTAATAGTTAGGACGAATGTGTCCAGACTTACCACAAAAATGACAAACCCAAGTAAGTTTACCATGCATCTTGTCCTTAGAAAGGGTAGGTTTAGTTTCTCTCAAATCAACCTTAATCTTCTTAGGAGGTGAAACTTCTATAGGTTTGACTACCTTACTTACAGGTGATTTGACAGTTTCACTCACAACCTCACTCACAGAAGGTTCAGAAGAAGATGAAGAAACAAAATTCGTGGAATGTGGTGCAGAATCAAAGATGCTTTCAACATAACCTAACCCAGATTTATCAGAAGGATTCTTTTGAACATTCAGCATGTGATCAAGTTTAGAACTAACAGATCTAGCAACAGATAAATCATGTTCCAAAGTTTTAACTTTATCAAGCAAAAAAATGTTCTCAGATTTATCTTTGTTCAAAAGGTCATTAGTATCAAACAGTTTAACAAACAAAATTTTCTTTTCAAGCTCAAGGGATTCAATTTTCTTCAGGCCAAGTTCTACATTCATAGCATCCCTTGCAGCAATTTTGCAAAGTTTATTGTAGGCCTCTTGAAGATCTGTATCCTCAGAGAGTTCCCCATCAGAAGGGTTCTCTTCAACAGATATGCTTTCATTGACTACAGCTGTAGTAGTGAAAGCAATGAAATTTCCATCCTCATCACATCCGGACTCATCATCAGAAACCTCATTATCGCTAAGGGTTACAGTCATAGCTTTACCCTTAGTTCTAAAAAATGTAGGACATTCAGATTTCACATGACCATATCCTTGACAACCAAAACACTGAGGACCTAAAGAATTATTTGAAGATTGACCAACTTTTTTTCTAGGTTTTTCAAAGTTATTAACTTTAGTGGGATCATTCTTCCTAAAATTTCTAGGTTCAGCAGTGTATGTACCTCTTGCCTTTTTGTTAGGATTTTTTAAGAAAGTTTTTGAAATTTTTGGCAAGATAGGCAATCTCTGTAGCAGAGAGCTCATCATCAAATCCACCACCATCAACATCATCAACTGACTTAAGAGCCATTGATTTGGATTTGTTCACTTTAGGTAGGTCAGATTCATAGGACTGAAGAGATCCTACAAGCTCATCAACAGGGATGGAGTCCACATCCTTACTTTCAATGATGGCAGTCACTTTGGGTCTAAAGTCTTCGGTTAAAGATCTAAGTATCTTCCTAACAATTTTAGGTTGATTATAGATTTCACCCAAATTAAAAGCAGAATTAACAATATCATTCAGTTTGGCATAAAATTCATCAAATAATTCATCATCAGACATCCTAATGTTCTCAAACCTAGAAGTTAATTGCTGCAGTTTGTTTATCTTAACTGTCTTTGTGCCTTCATGCACAGTTTGGAGGATTTTCCAAGCAATATGAGTAACCTTAACATTAGAGATTCTCTTAAATTCCTCCATAGAAACAGCATTGAAGATGGCATTTATAGCTTTGCTATTAAAGCCAGCTGCTTCTTTTTCAGAAGTTTGCCACTCACTCACAGGAGTAGTGGGCTTCTCCCATCCGTACTCAACGGAATTCCAAACTTTCTCATCAATGGATTTCAGGAATGTTTTCATCCTTACTTTCCAATAAGCATAGTTATTCCCATCAAAGTGAGAAGGAACAACAAGAGAGTGTTCATGCTCCATGACAACAGGGGTCAAGGATCAGCTCAGAGATCAAGAAATCTCAAACAAAAGAGCTACCTGCTCTGATACCACTTGAACGGTTTTAGACCCCTTAGAACAACCAGATTGGTTAGCCTAGATTAATTAGCCAAGTTGTTACTTTGTCAAATTATGCAATACTAGGTTAAATCAATCAAATAATCATATCAAAATAATAAAGCAGCGGAATAATAAAAGACACAATGATATGATTACTCAGGAAACCACACGGTAAAAACTTGGGGAGGATTTGACCTAGCTATCCTCAAGGTAAACCTGAATCCACTATGCGAAAGAATCGAAGTTCATACAGAAGAACTATAAGCTCCCCGCTTAACTTTCTAATGCTACCCACCAGTAGAACTTACTGACACGACCACGTGCAAGCTCCGAATCCACGGACTCCTTCTTTCTTAGATTCTTCAATCAGCTACAAGCACCCACGCTTGATATTCTTTAAGCTTCAATGGTAGCAACTAAGTTGATCATCAAGATATTGATACTATCTCTAACTTGAAAATCTTAAGTTTTGTGTAAAGGAAAGCTCTTCTAGATCTCACAAGAGATTTACACAAAACAGCAATGTATGAGCAACAATACAACTGGAGCAACTCTAAAAACGTGGTTAGAGTTTTACCTTATATACCTAGGGCAAAAACATAAAACCCTAAACGTTTAATGAGTTAGGGCTGAGTTGGAAATTCTGTAGAAAACGCAATCTGGTCGACTTTCGATCGATCGAATCTATTCTTCGATTGATTGAGCCAGACCGAAATGCCCCAATGCATCTACAGTCTCTCGATTCCAACTTTACAATAATTAAACAACTTTGAGCACACTATAACAAGACTAAACATATCGTTTTGATCATGGTTTGCCAATATTACAAATTAGAGTTCTAAATACATAAATTCCTAAACCTTTAGAACCTAACAAGGGTGTTTTCTTCTTTCTCCTCCTCCACTTGAACAACATCAGAGTGACGGGCACTGTCTGCAACGGGCTTGATTTGGCTTTCAGTAATAGTCCCTCTGTCACCATGAGGGTCATCGACAGGGGCATCATTAGCAAACAATTCGTCTGTACCCTCGGAATGGACGAGTTGAATTGAGGTTTGGGCCTAGGGTTCAATAGTGACATGAGGTACATCTAGATTAGGATAAAAAGTCTTAACTTGACGAAGGGCGTCATCAAAGCCTTCAGGAAAAGAGCTTCCGAGCTCTGCCAGAAGGGCGTCAGAGTCACGGTACTCACGTATTGCTTGCTCCTTCACTTGACGAAGCTAGTCCTTGGTGTCATGGATTTCTTTCTCTTTGTCCTTTAAAACCCGCTTCAATAACTTTGCCTACTTCTCCAGCTCATCCCTAGCTCCCTTTGATAAATCAAGCTTCTTCTCCTGGATTGTCTTTCAGGCCTTCAACTCATTCAGCTCATCCTTCATCGAGTTCGCCTTCGTCCTAATACGGTCTAGTGCCGTCTCATGGTTCAGCCAACGACCTATCAGCTCCTTCATCATTAACATTGCCTAGAAACAAAAGGGGTTAGTAAGAAAGCAAGTTGAAGGGAAGAAATAGAAAAAAGAAAAAATAAAGTGGACGAACATGATTACCTGAGCAATGCTAAAAAGCCCCGTCTCCCCTATGGCTTCAATAGCATGGTTGCTTAAGTCCTCATAGTCGTCGGATGTAATGATGGATGAGAGTTGCTCCAACACATACTTTGAATCCTCACAGAGGAGGACGGGTGGTTTTTCAGTGACGGAGGGGCCCTTCATAAGACCTTTGACCTTTCCCAAGCTAAGGGGAGTGACCGTCTTCTTGGTTTCGGCCTTCAACCCCACGACGGGATCAAGGACGGTCTTGGGTTTCTTAGGAAGATGGTCAGACTTTTCTGGTTGTTTCCTTTTGGTAGACGGGTTGGTCGAACTCGACCCTTTGGAGGACTGACCTTCTTGTTGTTTTTGCAAAGCAGCTTGCTGTTTAATGTAGGCCATTCTCCTGGCGGCATCCATTTCTGCACGAAGGGGACGAATGTTAGGAGTTCGATTATACTAAAACCAAAGAATACTATGGTGACAGACTTACGCTGGCGAATTTAAAGATCGTAGTGACAGGCGGTTGTTGTAGGCTCTGGTCCACTACAATACCAGTGGAGAGTGTCTAGGGTAACCAATTTGGCCCACGTCCTTTCCTCTAGCTTGGTTTTGCTGAAAATTTTCTCCAAAAAATTCCACTATTCTAGTGAGACTTGTGGACGGTCCTGAACTGTAAAAGGAAAGGAAGAAGACGGTTAAAGTAACATCTAACCAATAATTAAATAGTTTAATTGTAGACGGATGCATACCGGACGAGGGCATTATGCCCCATGTGGTGTTTATGGGCATGTATTCATTATCACTAGGATGACACATCCACTATTGGGCATAAAGCTATATATGCCCTTTGACTGAGCAATCTCAACCGGATGGTAACAGTTAAAGAATTCTTGCACCGTCAACCTTCGTGCTCTATCAGACATGGCCTCATATAAGACTTCCGCGCCAAAGAAGACCCTCCAAGCATTTGGGGAGATCTGGGTGATGGTCAAACCTAGGTATTGAAGGAGTTAACGATGAGGTGAACTTAGGGGGAATCTGAGCCCTGCCTTCAGCATCTGCTCATAGATCTCGACGCCCTCAACACCCTCATAGTAACATTTCTCTGACTTATAAGGTAGACGGATGGGTATGTTGACGGGTATCTGGTACTTCTACCTAAGTGTCTTGAAGTGAGGTTCTTTGATTGTAGAAACAAAATCGTTAACTGTCCATAAGGGTAGCATTATGAACTCCCTAAGTCCATCAGGACCTACGACGGATTGGATTGGGGGTTCATCGTCGACTAGACCATCACTAGAATCACCCTTTGACCTATCCATCTCTAAACCCTCATCCCTTGAGGGAGAGGTGGCTGATGGATTCCTCTCTTCACTTGAAATGTCTGGGTCTTTCTGACTTGACAGAAACACTTCATCGTAGCCCACCCTATTGTGGACACATAATTGGTTACTTGATGCACTAGACATCTGTCACCTACACGTGACGGTAAACCCTAAGACACTGATGGATCTAATAGATGACGGGAGTCGAAAGTCTAAAGGATGACAAATTTAAAAGAAGGAGAAGAGTACTTACCGGATAAAGATAAGCGACAAAAAAGGAGTAGATGACGGATGCACTAAGTAGATGGTATGCTTGTTTGTCAATGGTGACGATAGCACTCTGATCATAAGATTTCTATGGAAAGTAAGAAGTGAGGGATAAAGAGGCAGGTTTATATAGAGGGAACGGCACGGAAGACGAAGGGACACTTCATTCCAAGAGATGGACCACTAAATTGACGCCACGTGTCCCTACGACATTAATGACCCTAGGCCAACTTGTCAAGCTGGGTGTGTTTTTATCAGAAGGCAAGTTGAACCGTCACTCCACGTGTTTGTCCACTCAAAGATCGCAGACCCATGGAGTGAGGGGGCAATTGAAAAGGGTAAAATTAAAGATGACAGATCCATTTAAATAAACACGACAGTGCTAGACCAGTGAGCTAATAATGGACGGATCCAAGATGCATGGACACAAGGTGGACGGATCTCAGGGCCACGTGGCATCCACATGGTTTAAGTGACTTCCAAGTAATCCTAAATGGAAACAATTTGTGTCCTATGATTAACCCTAGCCAGTAGAGTCCCAATATGGATAGGATCCTAACATGAGAAGAATCTCGTAATATACACCCATTAATGGTGATCTTCTCCATAAGGAAAAACCTTCCTACACAATAAACGGAGGTCGATTCTACACTACTATCAAAGCCTAAAGGCTTTCAGAAAGCAAGATATGCATAATTCACCCTAAGTTTGGCACTCTAGGGTTGTGAAAACTTTTCTAACTTAGCCTTCGGAGGGTTGTGAAAACTTTTCTGAGTTTGCCGGTACCACACCGGTACCTTTCTAGGGTTTTCTTTGTCTTTGTTTCATAGGTCTTGCTTCAAGCATGTGAGTATTATGTCGCTTACTGATAATTTTCGGCATCATCAGTACTCTTTAAGAATACATTGATGTCACTAAACAACGATTTCAACTCTCTTTCATATTTATACTATCTCCTTAAATTCATGGTTAATTTTGTCTTCTTGACACACTCTTAACATGTCTTGCAACTTCTTCATTTCCTTCCTTTTTGTTACAATGCTGGAATTGAACTGTGCATTTCATCTTGATGCAAAGCTCTAAACTATGCATTTGCTTTGTAGGGCTGACTAAGTTCTTGTTTTTGAGAGAAATCAAACAAGAAGAATGCGTTAATTTGATATGCAAGGTAATTCAACAAAAAATCCATACCTTTTTCTTGGAGATTGAAGTTGAAATGATGAGCAACAATGGAGGTTTTTGTGAGCAACATGGTGGGTTTAAGAGAGGAACAAACAAGGAAGACAATGAACAGTCACAAAAGTTCAACGAAAAATTGAAAAATTTTAAAAACTGACCAATTTGCGCAAAACACACGATTTTCACGACTGAGTTAAGTCGCGTGCAAGTCGCCAGGTCAAGAAGAATGCGATTTTCACGACTGACTTAAAAACTTTTTTCTAAGTGTTTTTCGCGACTAGAAAGTCCACTCACAAGAGAGTCACGAAGGAAGCCGCGAAAACTTCTGAGTAACCTCGCGACTAGAGCTTCCACTCGCCAAAAAGTCGCCAAACAGAGTTGCAAGAAATCTAAAAACCCAGAAATTTTGAAAAATTTCTGAGTATTTTTCGCAACTAAGACTTTGACCCACTAGTGAGCCACGAAAACTTCTGAGTAATGCTCACGACTGGGGGCATGCGACTGGACTGACTCGGGACCAAGTTGCCAAAACAAGGCAACACAGTTTTTGAAAATTTGACAATTTTTGTAAAAACAAAATACTTTCCAAAAATAGCTAAAACACTTAAAAATCTTTTTCTGTTTGATCAACAAAAATTGAGTATGTGAAACACATTTAATCAAGTACAATCACACAAATGAATAAGACATTCATTGAAAATAGACATGTGTGATGTATGTGGGTACCAAAAATGATATAGTCCTTAGTCTAATGTGAAGTTTCAATGATCAATTCAACAAAAGCATACACAACTAGTACTAGATAGAGTGACCCATCTCAATTATAGAAATATGCATATATAACCTCCCACTTAAACTTGATAACATAACTTTGAAACTTTTCATTTGGGTTCATATACATCATATCATTTGATCTTTTTGAATCAATACATCTCATTGTGAGATCGATACTTGAAATTTTTGATATTTCAATTTGATGAGTAAGCCTTTGGCTTTTTGGGCATCCTACATTTTATTTTAGGCCGCTTTCCTTTTTTTTCTAGTCAAATACTAATATGTGCGACAGACTTTTGCAACTCATTATCTCTTTTCATTTGGAGATTTACATTTGTTGAGCTCTTTTAAGCAAAAAAATAAATAAGTATAGGCACAAGTCTATGCATGTCTCAAGATCAATAAAACCATTCACTAATCATTTATGACAAGGTTGAAGATCTATTTACAACAATCACATAGATGCCAAGATTTCTTCCACAATGATATAAGTGCATAGGGAACAAGCTACGCTCGTAAATGCACAAAGTCATTTGTACAAAAGTATAAGACAAAACATATTTTGAGACAAAACTCAACAATGTCGATCAAACTTTTTAGATTTTCTACTTTTTATGTGTTTTTGGATTTTTGACACAAAAGTAAGAAAAGACTAATCAAAGACAACAATGTAAAAACATTTAAAACAATTGCAAACAAACAAACAAACACAATTTTTCAGCATAAGCTGGACTAAAAACAAAAAGCACATAACCAATCAAAGTTACAAAGTATAGGAAGTATTAATGCATGAACATGTTGTAATGCTTATGCATGAGTACCCCTCTTCACCCACACGTTACGTGCGTTTGGGGTGATATCCCTATAGGATTGGGTATGAGAGTTAGGACTTTCAAACATTCTAGTGAAGCTTTCCAAGCAAGTGGTGAATGCACCGATCATTTTTATCACATCTATCACATTGGGATCACCATTTTGACCTCTTGATGACTCAACAACCCAAGTCCTCTTGTCATTTCTTAGTCCTCTTGACCTTTGATTAGTTGCTTTCTTTAATGCTTTAAGCTTATGACAATTTGGTCTAGTGTGTCCTTGAAGTCCATAATGATGCAAAAATGGTTCGTTCTCGAACCTCTTTATGATCTTGGAAAAGATTTTCCTCTAGTTTCAGGTTTGATCACTGATTGGTTACGAGGTTTATTCAATACCCGTTGGTCAATCACATTCTTCTTCTTTTCATCCTCTACTTTCTTAGGTGTAGAGGCAGCCACTACTGATTCTTTGGCTTGCATAAACTTCACTTCCTTGGTGATTTTGACAGCTGAACTACTTTTTCTGGTATATCCCAACTTGGATTTGTCTGAGAAATATTTTTGAGAGGAAATGACATTATCTAGCTTCTTGGTGGAAACTTTCTCTACCTTGGCATTTGCTTGAACTACCTCAAGCTCAATGAATCTAATTTTTATGTAAGTTTCCGACAACTTTCCATTCGGCTTCTCTATCTCACACTTGGCCTCCTTATGTTGCACTAGGAGACTTCTATAGTCCTCCTCTATCTTTTTCATCTTTTTCATGACTGCCTTGGCCACATGCATATTCTTTTGATTTCTCAAGGAGTGAATTGAAGTTTTCTTGAAGACCCTCTGTACTCTCATCTTTTTCAACATCCGATTCTTCTACAATTCCCATTGATTCCTCATTACCATGCTCTCCAAGCTCTTGTACAAGTAAATTCAAGTCTTTCGAAGACTCATCATGAGCAATAGTCATAAAAGCGGAGTAATTCCCTTCTCCGTCACAGCTCTCCTCAGAATCAAAATTGGATAAATTCGAGTCACTAAGAGTTGTAGCATATACCTTGCCCTTCATTCTTAAATAATTAGGACATTCTTTCTTGAAGTGTCCATGCCTGTTGCACTCGAAGCAAGTGATTCCTTGTGTAGATTGGGATTCCTTTCCATCTTTCCCTTTGAATTCCTTTTTCTCCTTCTCGAAACTTTGGAATTTCCCTTTATCACCAAATTTTCCATTGTTCTTGAATTTCAAGAACTTTGTGAAATTCTTCACAAGATATGCCACATCTTTATCGACAACATCCTCATCCAATTAATCGTGAGCTTCAACCTTTTCATTAATTGTCTTAAGAGCAAGAGATTTGCTCTTCCTTTATGTGGGCAATGACAGTTCATAGGTCTGAAGTGAACCAATCAGTTCTTGGACTTTGATATCATCAAGGTCCTTACTCTTTTCAATCGCTGTCACCTTGGCACGACAGCTTTTTGGCAATAACCGAAGGATCTTGCTCACTATCTTGGAATCCTCAGTTTTCTCCCCTAAATTAAACTTACCGATGACCACCTCATTCAGCTTGCTATAGAAAAAGTCAAATGACTCGTCCTCACTCATTTTCAGCTCCTTAAATCAAGTGGTCAGCATCTGCAACTTAGTGTCTTTCACTTTCTTTGTTCCTTTATAAGTGGTCTCTAATATCTACCATGCCTTCATAGCAATAGAGATGTGAGATATTTTGTGGAACTCATCTAGAGATACACCACAAAAAATAGTGTTAAGTGCTTTGCTATTTGCATTAGACACCATGAGGGTTGCCTTATCCCACATAGATTTGGCAGCCTCCGGCCTAGTCCATCCAATATCCACTGCATCTCAAATGGTTTCATCCATTGAACACAAAAATGCTCTCATCCTAACTTTTCAAAAGGCATAGTTGTTACCATCAAAATATGGTGGTGCATTTAAAGATTGAGATCGGTCCATTTTAATACGGGGTCAAGGATCACACCACGGTGTTTAACCACAAAGAGTGCACCCGCTCTGATACCAATTGAAAGTTTAAATAACGTGTAAAACACTACGAACGTTTAGACCCTCAATTTACGAATTACTAATTCAAGCTTAATATCAAACAATGTATGTGCGGAAAATGAACATAAGCCTATAACAGAATTGTTAAACAATCTAAACTAAATAAAATCACATCCACATTAGAAATTAATCGGCAAAGATTAAGGGAAGAGAGATGCAAATACAAAGATAACACAGCGATGTGTTATCGAAGAGGAAACCGAAGTCCTCGGTGTAAAACCTCTTTGTCGCTCTCCAAGCGGTCAATAATCCACTAAAGAATGAAATTGGGATACATGAACAGTAGAATACCTTCCAAGCCTAATCTATCCAATGTACCTAAGCCCTCTCAGCTTCTTGCTCCAACGAGGTTGCGCCAAACTTTTGTCTTCTTTAGCTTACCGGATTTCGCTATAGCCTATAGCATCAACTAACAACTATTGATCCCTTCCTAACTGCTTCCCAAAGCACCAAAAAGTTTTCTCACAGATGTGGGTATGGTGAGAAAATGATTTGGCCAAGAACTTCTCAAGGATGTAATAATGGAGAGAGTGAGCGTAGAGGAATTTGAGGAGTCTCTATGTAAAGATTGTGGATGAGTCAATCTTGTTTTCTCTAAGGTTTCTCTCTCAAAATTCTCTCTAGAAGCTCTCTATATTTCGTGGGTATTTATACTGGGGTAAGAAAGGAATGCGAAGAGTCAGTTTTTCCAAAACAGAGGTGGTTGGTGACTTGGACTCGCGACTTAACTAAGTCACTAGTTCAAGATGTGAGCTAACTGAATGGCTTGTCTGGACTTTTTGTCCTGTAGTGCTATAGTTGGCATGATGGTTCAGCTTCTCTGCATGTTTCACTCATGTGCTTTTTCTGACGGCTTGCCAATCGCAAGCCACTTGCGAGATCTAGTCGCGAGTCCCTACTTCACTACACAATTCTTGAGTATTTCTTCACACTCTCTCACACACTACCCTTACATAATTCCCACCTAAATACAGGATTTCTATATGCTGAATTATAAGCAAATTTGGCACGGAATACAGCCAACAAGATGGTTGATTAAATTCAACCTTACACTATCCAAAAGTATGTGTGTACTTCCCTTCTTGTGTTGCTCTCCCCCTTACTATATGCTTTCCCCCTTTTTGGCATGAATAGCTAACGGCTCTCCTTTAGTTTGCACTAAATAGCATCTAGCTGTATCTTAATGGCCGTGAGTTGCATTTGGACTTGATTTTTGGTGGAGTAGAGAACATTTTCAAATTCGGCAATACACAGATGCAGACCCTCAAAAAAAATACCCAACCTGTCAACTTTAGGGCTAGATTGTTCATGTTGAATGCTAGTCGTCTGTAGTTCAGGAGTAATGGGAGAAGCAGTCTTTGTATGTACAGGTGTAGCTAGCCATGACCAGATGGAGTGGCATGAGGGCAAGATTCACTCTTAGGTGCTTTAGAAGAGTGACTCTTACTTGCTTGAAGAGAAATCATGGATAATGGTAAAAGACGTGCTAGTACTTTTCCATCTGTTGGTGGAAGAACACCTTCAAGAACCATGATCTTCATGAGAAGACTACAAAAAGAAAGACAAGTTCGTGCTGCCATTCGAGCTGCTGTTTTCCCAATGGTCTGAAAAATGTGGGCACAAATGTCAATCGAAACTCCGGTGATGAGATCACATAGGAATTGTGCTCGTCCAAGGTTAATGAAGCTGGTGTTAGACAGTGGGTAGAGGTTGAAGAACATGATCAAAGTGAGAGTCTTTAGTTCAAGTGCAAACTTTATAGTGCCTATGGATGTGCCTTTGCTTGAAATCTCATGATTAGGCCTAAGAAATTGAAGAATGTCTTGTACTTGAGGAAGTCTATCATCATATGGAGTGAGGTCTACAGTTGCTGGCCTATTGATTCGAAAAACCTTTGCAATGTAGTCTGGATTGATGCTGAACCCATTTCCTCGTACCTAATACTTCAACTCAACTCTGATGTATCTATCAGTTGAACAGAACTCCTTAAAACCAATTCACCTATTGGGTCCTTGAAGTTCCCGAACAGATCAGCCCAATATTTTGCTTCAAAGATCCTAGGAATAAATGTTGTTCCCAAGGTATCAAATTTTACAACCCTTTCCACCACAGTAGGAGCATCTTTAAAAATGCTTGAGAAAGTTTATGAATCGAGGGGAGTCCTAAATCTCTCACTGTTTGAATCTTGAGACAAACGTCAAGTCCGTTTTGAAATAGGGGATAATGGAATATCAATCACAGGCTCTTTTCCTCGAGAGGAACGGTGAGACATCTGCAAAAGAACATACATACAACAGAGAACTAAGTGCAAAACCACAAGACACAAACATAAATTTGATTAGATCCAAGTTAGTCCATGAAATAAGCACACATTGTTATTTAGAAAGACATATCACTCAATCATGGTAAATGAACCAAGTATGCAGTATTTAAGCATGAGTAACACTAGTTCATGTGGTGTGCAAATGTGATGAACGTGTAGGCACAACTAAGCACAATGTAATCTATGAAATCCACAGAATCACAAGTAACTGTCTTTGAGACATTTTACTATTAGAATGATATGCACAATACAGCATAATCATGATATACTACTAAAAAATGAAAAGCAAATATGAAAACATGTAAAACAAGCATCATATTATCAAAAACAACAAATCTCATTCAACAAACTCAACAAAATAAACCCAACCCATATTTGAACATTACATCTTTCAAATTCCAACAACTCAAAAAATAAGAAATCAAAGGCTGTAAACATGAAATACTTTGAGAAAAATAGAAAACTCATACCTTTTCTTGAAGTTTGAAGAAGAGATGATGATGAAAATGGTGGATTTTTGGAGAGAACACGATGAGTTTGTGAGAGAGAGAGAGAGAGAGAGAGATAAACGGACTAGACAATGAACTGTCAAAGTGAATGAGGAAAAACTGAAAAGTTTTTAAAAAACTGTCCTTAAAGCACAAAACAGGCGATTTTTACGATTGAAATGAGTCACGAACAAGTCGCCAAACTATGTCACCAAAAACCCTTGAGACAAAATTTGAAACTTTTGTCAAAGTATTTTTCGCGACTGGAAGGTCCACACGTGAGAAAGTCTTGAAGGGAGTTGCGAAACTTTCAAAGTAAACCTCGTGATTGGAGCTTCCACTTGTGAACACGTCGCCAAACTAAGCCGCGAGAAATCTAAAACCCAGATTTTTGAAAAAATTTGTAAGTCTTTTTCGCGACTGGGACTTTAACTCGCTAGTGAGTTACGAAAACATTTTGTGTAAACTCGCAACTGGGGTATGCGACTGGCTTGACCCGCAAGGCAAGTCACCAGAACAGGGCTGCACAATTTTTTGAAATTTTGACATTTTTCAAACCAAAATACTTAAAAAAAAAAAAAAAAAAAAAAAAAAAAACTAAAACACTTAATTTTTTTTTTTTTTTTTTTTTTTGTGTTTGAAAAACATATAATTGAGCATGTGCAACATATTTAATCAAGTACAATCACATAAATGAATAATACATTCATTGAACATAGACATGTCTGATGTGTGTGAGTACCAATGATGAGATAGTCCTTAGTCTAATGTGAAGTTTCAATGATCAATTCAACCAAGTCATACATAATTAGTATGAGAAAAAGTGGCCAATCTCAATTATAGAAATATGCACATATGACCTCCCACTTAAACTTAATTACATAATTTTGAAGCTTTTCATTTGGCTTTATACACATCATATCATTTGATTTTTTTAAATCAATAAATCTCATTTTGAGATCGATGCCTGAAATTTTTTATATTTCAATTTGATGAGTAAGCCTTTGGTTTTTTGGGTATCATATATTTTCATAAAGGTCACTTTCCCTTTTTCCTAGTCAAATACTAGTACATAAGACGGCTTTTATAGCTCATTATCTATTTTTCTTTTAAGATTTACATTTGTTCAGCTCTTTAATAAAAAATAAAAGAGTGGAAAGATATATAGGCACAAGTCTATGCAAGTTTCAAGATTAACAAAACCATTGACTAATCATTTATGACAAGTTTGAAGATCTATTTACAACAGTCACATAGATGTCAAGATTTTTTCCACAATGATATGAGTGCATAAAGAACAAGCTACACTCGTAAATGTACAAAACCATAAGTACAAAGGTACGAGACAAAACATGCTTGTGACAATACACAATTATACCGATCAAATTTTTTGGATTTTCTACTTTTTATGTATTTTTTAGATTTTTTACACAAAAAAAAAAGTAAAGATTGATAAAAAAAAATGCAAAAATATTCAAAGCAATTTACAAACAAACAGAAGATGCTATACATATAGCCAACAAGGTAGTGTGTGCCCTACAATAGAGAAATCAAATCAAGATAAAGAGGTAAAGCATACATCACACATGAGATTCAAGGAATTGTACCAACATTGATGGTCTTATGGAGTGATTCAAACTATAGACCATCAATAGCCTTGGTGAAGATGTCCGCCTTTTGATTGTCTGTATGTATGAATTCAAGACATACAACTTTATCTTCCACCAAATCTCGGATGAAATGGTAACGTATCTCTATGTGTTTTCACTTTGAATGTTGAACCAGATTCTTCGAGAGATTTATAGCACTGGTGTTATCATAGAAAACACACATTGTATCTTGAGGGATCCTGTAGTCATGAAGTAGCTTTTTCATCCAAAAGAGTTATGTGTAGCAACTTCCAGCAGCTATGTACTCTACTTCAATCGTAGAGAGAGACACGAAATTTTGTTTCTTGCTCATCCAGGAGACAAGATTGTTTCCAAGATAGAAGCAGCCATTTGAAGCACTCTTTCGATCATCCACACTTCCAACCCAATCTACATCTGAATAACCTGCAAGGCAAGCATTAGAGTCCTTTGAGTATCACAAGCCATAATCTGGAGTTCCATTGACATATCGTATGATTCGCTTTACCATAGTCAGGTGGGATTCCTTTGGAGCAGCTTGATATTAAGCACAAACACCCACGCTAAAAGCAATATCCAGTCTATTGGTCATAAGATAGAGTAAACTCTCAATGATACTCCTATACAAGGTTAGACTCACTTCTACCCCGAAAAAATCAACATTAAGCTTTGTAGTTGAACTCATGGGAGTAGAGGCATACTTTTTGGAATCTAATCCAAACTTCTTAACAAGATTTCTAGCATATTTTTCTTGTGAAATGAATATACCTTCCTTCTTTTGTTTGACTTTAAGACTCAAGAAAAATGTAAGCTCCTCCACCATACTCATCTCAAATTCTTTCTTCATCTTCTTGGAGAACTCTATAGCTCAAGCATCAATGGTGGCTCTAAATACTATGTCATCAACATATACTTGAGCCATGAGAAGGTAATCTCCATCATTCTTAACAAATAAATTCTGGTCGGCATACCCTCTTTTGAACCCTTTATCCAGGAGGTAATGGGTAAGCCGATAATACCAAGCTCTAGGAGCTTGTTTCAAGTCATAAAGAGCTTTCTTCAATCTCAGCACATGGTCTGGGAAGTGAGGATCTTCGAAGCCTTTGGGTTGTCTAACAAACACTTCTTCATTCAAGTAGCCATTTAGAAATGCACATTTCATATCCATTTGGTAGAGTTTGAAGTTCATAGTGCATGCAATTGACATAAGAACGTGGATAGACTCAAGTCTTGCCATGGCAGCGAAGGATTCATCAAAATCTACTCCTTTTACTAGAGTGTATCCCTGAGCTACTAGCCAAGATTTATTTTGGATAATCTCTCCATCTTCATTGGTCTTGTTTTTAAAGATCCATTTGGTACCGATGACATGAACATTTTTAGTCCTAGGAAGAAGTTCCCATACGTCATTTCTCACAAATTGATTCAGCTTTTCATGCATTGACTCAATCCAATTTTCATCTTGAAGAGCTTCTTCTACCTTTTTCAGCTCAAACTAGGCAAGGTAGCAATGGTATATTACATGATTGGCTAGAAGTATGTTTCTCTTTCTAAGGCGAAGACCTTCATCTAAAGACCCAATGATGTTACTGTCTGGATGGATTTTAATCACTCTTGATGATGGCTTTTTTGATGTGGACACTTCATCATTTCGGGAGATAAGAGGATGAACTTCCGGAGGAGTGAGAGGACTTAATGTTCTATACATTGATCTTGTTTCCATTCTCGAGTTCACGGGAGTTGATTCCTTTTCCAATGTAGGTCATTCAACTTCAATATCAAGAGCTTCGACCTTAGCTGTGGGTTCTTTGATGCTTAGACCTTCTCCATCATCAATCATTCTACCTTTGCTATAGCATCATTAATTTCTACATTGATGGATTCCATTACCATCTTTGTTCTCTTGTTGAATACTTTATATGCCTAGCTAGTAGTAGAATACCCAAGGAAGATGCCTTCATCACTTTTTGCATCAAATTTTTCAAGGTTCTCCTAATCATTTAGAATGTAATACCTGCTTCCAAACACTCGGAGTACTTCACTTTTGGCTTCTTTCCATTCCAAATTTCATAAGCGGTCTTCTTTGTTTCTACTCGAAAGAATATCTTATTACCAATGTGACATGAGCTATTCACGGCTTCTCTCTAAAACTTTTAAGGAATTTGCTTGTTGAGTAGCATAACTCTTACTATTTCTTGAATCACCCGATTTTTCCTCTCAACCACCCTATTTTTTTGAGGAGTTTGGGGGGCTGAAAATTTCTTTTTGATCCCATTTTTCTCACAAAAGGACTCAAATCTTGCATTCTCAAACTCCTTGCCATGATCACTCCTTATCTTGACAATTGGAACCCCTTTCTCGTTTTGTAGTCTCTTGCATAGAATTTCCAATTTCTCACATGCTTTTGATTTTTCTCTAAGAAATTTCACCCAAGTGTATCTTCAGAAATCATTAACAATGATCATAATGTACCTCTTTTCTCCTAAACTTTCAGTTTTTGTAGGCCTTATTAAATCAACATGAAAAAGCTCTAAACAATGTGAGCTAGCAATCATATTCACCTTGTGATGACTTACCTTCGTTTGCTTTCCCATTTGGCATGCACTACAAATTGTCTTCTCTATCTTTCCAAACTTTGGAAGTCCCTCAACGGCTTCAAGTTTAGATACTTTAGCTACTTGTTTGAAATTTGCATGCTCAAATCTGTGATTCTAAAGTTCTAACATGTTAACACGAGCACTTTTACAAGAAATTGGTGCCATAGGAACTACTCCGTAGCAATTATCGGCAGTCCTATTTCCTTCCAAGACTTGAATCCCTTCTTTATCAATGATTATGCACCCCTTCTTTGAGAATTGAACAAGGAAGTCTTCATCACATATTTGAGTGATGCTTAAGAGATTTGTCTTCAGCCCTTTGATGTATAAGACATCCTTCAATAGAGGTAATCCCAAAATCTCAACAATCCCTTTGCCGAGAACTTGAGTATAACTCCCATCGCCAAATGTCACATAGTCACTAACCTTTTCTTTGAGTGACTTAAATAGTGATTTATCTCCTGTCATATGACGAGAATATTTGCTATCAAGATACCATAAACATGAATTAAATACTTTCAAAGAAGTGGGCATAAATAAGCAAGCATGGGACAAGCACTCTTGACCTTCAAACAAAAACTTATCTTCATTTTCCACGCTCTTGTTAGAGTGAATTTTCTTTTTCAGATTATCAACCTTATCACACAATATTCTATTTCTTCTTTTATACTTCTTAATCAAAGAATTAGACTCATATAGACTATTGTGTAAGATGTGATTATCATTTTCAAATTATTTCAGCATGTGAACAAACATCCTAGCATGTTTCTTTGTTTTTAATAACTCTAGGAGTTCATTGTTAAGACACCTTTCAAATATACTCATAGAGTCATTATCACAAACATTTAAACTACAACAACTGCACCCGTAATTAAACCACAGCAAAGGGTCTAGGATTGCACTTAGGTAATTAAACCACAGCAAGTGCACCCATACTTAGGTAATTAAACCACAACAAGTGCACCCGCTTTGATACTAATTGAAAGTTCAAATAGTGTGTAAAACACATATGAACGTTTAGACCCCCAATTTACAACTATCCAACATAAGTTTATAATCAAACAATGTATGTGCGAAATATGAAAATAAGCTAAAACAGAATTGGTAAAACAATCTAAATCGAAATTAATCACAATCACATCAGTAATTAAAAGGCAAAACTTAAGTGAAGAGAGATACAAACAAAAAGATAACACAACGATGTGTTATCGAAAAGGAAATCGAAATCCTCGGCGAAAAACCTTTCTGCCGCCCTCCAAGTGGTCAATAATCCACTAGAGAATAAAGTTGAGATACATGAATAACAGAAAACCCTCTAAGCCTAATCTACCCAGTGCAACTAAGCCCTCCAAGCCTCTTGCTTCAACAGGGTTACGCCAAATCTTATCTTTTCTACCTTATCGAATCCCACAATAAGCCCATTGCATCAACCAAAATGAATTGGTCCCTTTCGAACGCCTCCTAAGTACCAAAATGCCTTCTCACAGATATAGGTATGGTGAGATAAGGATTTGACTAATGTACCTCTCAAGGATGTAGCAATGGAGATGGTGAGAGTAGAGGAATTTGGAAAATCAAAGAATGAAGATTATGGATGAGTCAATCTTGTTTTTCTTTAGGGTTTCTCTCTTAAAATTCTCTCTGAAAGCTCTCTACATTTCGTGGGTATAAGGGTATTTATAGTAGGGTGAGTGAGGAATGTGAACAGTCAATTTTCATCAAACAGGGCATTCTGGCAACTCGAGCTCACGACTGGAATGAGTCACGAGTTAACTGCCTGACCAGTTTGGAAGTTTTGTCTTGTAGTGCTCCAAAGCGTGACCTTTTAGCTTCCCTGCATACTTCACACGTGTGCCACATTGGGTGACTTTCCTGCATACTTTACATGATTGAATAAATTCAACCTTGCAAAAGTGAATATGAACAATGTACAAAGTGGGAGTTCAAACAAGACTAATAAGCACTTAAAAGTTACCAAAAGTGGGTGTGGTTTCAAGAAGAACAACTCAGAGAATCCCAACAAAGACAAGAAGAACCGGGCTTCTTTTCATTGTGGAAAGAGAGACCATTACATTCATAAATATAAACTCTTAAAGAACAATAAAAAGGATAAAGAAGGTAATGCCAATGAAACAAATGTCATTGAGGACATTATTGCTATGGTAAGTGATATACATATTGATATGATCATTAAAGTTCATATGGCTATTATTATAAATCCTTTCGATTGATAGATCGATTTGAGTGTAATGGTGCACATGTGCAACAACAAGGAACTATTCAAGACTTATAAGGAGTCTTCCGTAGAACAAGAAGTGTAAATGGGCAACCACGATAAAGCAAAAGTTCATGGAAAGGGCACTGTTAAAGTCAAAATGAGTTTCGGCAAGATGCTGATCTTGACCAATATTTTTCATGTACTCGATATTAAGAAAAATCTTGTATCTACCAATTTGTTATGTAAGAGTGGTGTAAAAGTTGTACTTGAATCAAGCAAGTTAATCTTGTCCAAAAATTAGATATTTGTAGAAAATGGATATGCTACCAATGGCATGTACAAACTAAGTGTTGGGGTGTATGCACTTAAATCCAATTTATTAGCATATCATAAATAATTAAATTGTTTAATTATATAAGAATATTTATAAATGAACTAATGAGACATTATCTTAATACATGACATGCATAGTATGTGATTTATTTGATTTGGTCACAGAAGATATAAATCACAAGTTCTTTGTAAACTCAGAATTTTAGTTTGTAGTCGATGATGAAATTGGGCATTTTATCTGCAAAGACTATATAACATACCAACTAAGATGATTTTTCTTAATCATGAGACTTCTAGTTGCTATGTTGATATGTTTTAAGAGTTAAGACATATTGAACTAGACCGCTATGAGATTTATTATTTTCCTAATGACTGTCAAATGAATAATCAATCTCACGACTTCTATTTACAACAACTCTAAATCTTGAAAAAATAATGAACCTGATCATGAGGTCTAGGTTGTTTTGATATATCAGGAGTGAGATCTAAAATCATGATCAAAACCTTAGTATGTTGGGCAGCCGCATTTAATGTTGATGGAATATATATTCTCAATATGGAATTCATAATCTCTTAACGGAGATATAAAATATTCTCTTGAGATAAGTTTAATAGGTTTGGTTATTAAGAGTGTTGGGCCTAACTACTTTAGTGAGGAGTTACTAAAGTATATATTTATGAAATTAGATTTCATAAATATATAATGAATAACTTAAAAGATTAAACCGGATACTCAGGGATTAAAATGTAGCAATCTTCAAAGTAGCAGTCAATATTCATGACTTTGTATCACTATGAATATTTTAATGAAGGAGTTGCATGTATAATAAAGTCTTGGGATATAATTTATTAATAAGGCCTAGAATGCAATTATATTCATATAGTGGTATTGAATATAATTAATGGTAACTTTGGACTTGTCAAGAGTTGACAAAAAAGCCCAAGATCTATTGGAGCTAGAGTCTTATTTGTTCCCTTTTGGTCCCACTCTAAGCCACATACTAAAACCTAATTGGAATGGCCTAAAAGATTAACCCAATTAGATAATCAGTTATATATAAGGAGAGAGACATACAAAATTTCATAAGTGGTTTTCATTAAGATCATATAAGGAATGAAATGGTATGTATGTGTGTGTAAGACACTCTTATTCTCCCATTGGAAACTAATTGAGAGACCACACTTTTTGGAAATCCAGTGAAATTGGAAGATTAAAAGTGTTCCCAAGTTCTTCTAATCTTTTGTTTTGAATTTCACTGTACCAAGATACGCTTTCTTGTTCTTAAATTCTGAAACTTACATAGTACATATTATCAATTGCGAATGAAGTAGATCCGTTAATTTTTTGTTACATATGTTTTGTATGCGATACAAACATGTATTTTTCCAACACTAAGTACTATTAATAAAGAGGTTTTGGTTGTGCTTATATTATTGATTCATCTTATTTGTGACATGCCAGATTAGGACATTTAAATTTCAAATACTTGAAGTTTATGTCAAAGTATGGTATGATTTCATATAAGCATGATGATGAAAAGAAATGTGAAATTTGTATTCAAGCAAAGATGGCAAAAAAACCATTTTCTAAGTCAGATAGAAATTCTATTATGCTTGAACTTGTATATTCGGATGTTTGTGAATTGAATGGTGTATTAACTAGAGGAGGTGAAAGATACTTCATTACATTTATTGACGATTTCTCTAGATCTACATATATTTATTTTATGAGAAATAAATATGAATCTTTTGACATGTTCAAACGATATAAAACTGAAGTAGAAAATCAAAAAGATAGAAAAATAAAAATACTACAAAGTGATAGAGGTGGTGAATATTTTCATAATGATTTTTTAGCGTTTTTTGAGGAATGTGGCATAATACACCAAAGTTCAACCTCATATACACCCCAATAATATGGTTTGGCGAAAAGAAAAATAAGATTCTTGTAGACATGGTAAATGCCATGATCTAAAGTGCACAACTTCCATTTAATTTGTGGGAGAGACATTGCTTATTGCATGTCATGTGCACAATAAACTACATTCCAAAAAGATAAAAGTATCTCCATATGAGTTATGGAATGGAAGGAAACCAAACCTTGATTATATCAAAGTGTGAGGGTGTTTAGCCTTCTATAGAATTGTTGACTCGAAAATAATAAAGTTAGGACCAAGATCTATGAAAAGTGTCTTTGTGGGTTATGCTGAAAATTCAAAGACATATAAATTATTAGACTTAAGCTCTAATACAGTGGTGGAATCAAGAGATGTTGAATTTATTGAGGATAAATTTAGTAAAGATTTCATGGATACCTTAATACCCACTTAAACACAAGGAAATAACTCAAATCCTAATACTACCTTGGGTAGTACAAAAAGGATTGAAAATGGTTCTCTAAGTACATGAAGAAAAAGTCTAAGAGTAAGAAAAGCAAAGGTCTTTGGTCCATATTTCATTTCTTATCAAGCTCAATTGTATCTTTTTGAAGGTAATAGACAAGTAGTTCTAAATAAAATACCTATAATGTTTAATACAAAGAATGATCCTAAAACATTTGAGGAAGCTATGGCTCCTATAGATTCAACTTTTTGGAAAGAAGCCATGAATGATGAGGTGAACTCAATATTATCCAATAATACTTGGGTTCTAGTGGATCTACCTACCGGTTCAAAACTAACCTATTGTAAATAGGTATTTAGGAGAAAATATAATATTGATGGATCAATTCAAACCTTTTAAGCAAGGTTAGTGTAAAGTTGTTATTTACAACTATATGTTTTGTTGGCTTATATTCCGTGCTAAATTTGATTGTAATTATTTCAAATCTGTTGTATCCTGTATTTATTATGGGATTTCTTTGTAAGAGTTGTGTGATAGAGAGAGTAGTGTAAAGACTCAAGTATTTGAAGACTGAAGAAGGTTTCGCGGGTATCTTGCGACTTAACATCTTGCGAAGTATATCATGTGTCCTGCACATGCTGGAATCAAAGAGTTAGGCTAGATGGAGATAGCTGTGTCTCGCGAGTATCTCGCGAGTAAGGCCTTCCCGCGAGACACCCGTAAGGCATTCTGTTCTGCCAGCCTGTCTAGTCTGATTCACACTTTTTGTGCCTACACTATATATACCCATATTACCCACAAATGTATAGGAGAGCTTCTGAGAGAAAACCCTAGCCAAACACCTTGAGAGTTAAAGATTGTTATACCTACAATCTTTTACACATTTGTTTTGGAAATTTCCTCATATCCTACCTCTCTATTTCCATACCATTAAGAGGTTGATAGCCCAAACACTTACCATACCTTTTGAGAGTGTCAAGTGAAATTTTGGTGTTGTTAGGAAGCATTGGAAGAAGCCTAGAATGGCAGATGCAACATGGAGCTTGTTCTAAGATCCAGTGAACTAGATAAGACATGGTTCCAAGAAGTCTTGTTGGAGTAGAAGATTGGAAGGCTTAGGTACAAAGGGTAAATTAGGCTTGGAGGGTCTCTTACTCACCCTTGTATCCCAACTGATTGTCTAGTGGATCGATTTTCGTTTGGAGGATAGCGGAGAGGTTTTTCACCGAGTTATTTGGTTTCTTCTTCGATAACACGTCTTAGTGTTATCTGTGTGTGCATCTCTCTTCCCTACTCTCGTTCATTTCATTTTTACTGTTGTGTTGCTTTAAATATGGATTAGAGTAGTTGTCTTGCTTATACACTTATGTTTACATTATTTCGCACTTAGTATTAAGTTAGTGTAAAATCAACCAAGCCGTAACTTTAATTTGGGGTTCTAAACAGCTCATGTGTTTTCGATACATTTTCAAGCATTCAATTGGTATCAGAGTGGGTACACTTGCTGTGGTTTAAATACCTGAGTGTGTTCTTTAACCCCGTTTGAGATGGACCGGTCTCAATCGTTAAATGTGCCACCATATTTTGATGGTAATAATTACGCTTTTTGAAAAGTCCGAATGAGGGCATTCTTGTGTTCCATTGATGATTCTGTTTAGGATGCGATTGAAATAGATTGGATTAGACCGAAGGCCGCTAAATCCACTTGGGATAAAGCAGCTTTTGCGGCAACTAACGCTAACAGTAAAGTTTTGAATGCTATATTTTGTGGTGTGTCTCTAGACGAATTTCACAGGATCTCTCACATGACAGTGGCCAAGGAAGCTTGGGAGATATTGGAGACTACATATGAAGGAATAAAGAAAGTGAAGGACATAAAATTTTAGATGCTTACCACCAAATTCGAAGAGTTTAAGATGGGAGATGATGAGTCCTTTGATTCATTTTATGGAAAGCTAAACGAAATTGTAATTGTTAAGCTCAATCTTGGTGAGAAGATTGAAGATGCTAAGATGGTGAGAAAAATTTTGAGGTCTTTACCAGAGAGCTTCCGAGCGAAAGTCATAGCCATAGAGGAAAGTAAAGATTTGGATGAAATTAAGATCCAAGAGCTCATTGGGTCTCTTCAAACGTATGAGCTTGGACTGCTTTCTCATAAGACAAGTAAATCCCTTGCTCTTAAAACCATCATCGAAAGAATGGATGATTCCTTCGAAGAAGATGGGGTGGAAAAGGATGTAGCATTCCTTGCAAAGAACTTTCGGAAATTTCTGAAGATGAAGAATAGTGGGAAACAGTTCAGCAGAGGGAAGTTCTTATCATCCAATGGTGATAGAAGAGAGTTTAAGAAGAAAGATGGAAAGGATTCTCTGTCTCCTCAAGGCATTGTCTGTTATGAATGCAATGGCCATGGATATCTCAAGAAGGAGTGTCCAAATTATCTAAGAGGAAAGGGTAAGGCATATGCCACAATGTTGAGTGATTCAGATTCTTCAAATTCTGATTCTGAAGAGAGTTGCGATAGAGAAGGAAACTACTCTGCCTTTATGACCATCACCTATAATGAGTCGTCGGAAGACTTGAACTTGCTGGTACAAGAACTAGGAGATCATAGTGATGAAGAATCAATAGGAGGTGTTGAAGAAACTAATGCTGAGGAAGATGATAACATAGCCAATCTTCAAGAAAACTACAATTCCCTTCTTGAGAAGTCTAGAGAGTACACAAGGGTAGCCAGGGCGATTGTGAAGAAGATGAAGAAAGCTGAGGAGGGCTATAAAAGTCTTCTAGTGCGTTATAAAGGTGCCAAGTATGAAATAGAGATGATGAATGGTGAGCTAACTAAAGCTTACTCAAAAATTAGATTTCTTGAGCTACAAGTAGTGCAAGCAAATGCCAAGATAGAGAAGGTATCCACGAAGAAGCTGGATGAGGTTATTTCATCTCAGAAACATTTTTCAGACAAGTTCAGGTTGAGATATACCGAAGGGAGTAGCTCATTAGAAAATGTCGCCATAGATGTGAGATTTGTGAAAGCCAAAGAGCCAGTTGTAGTTACCCCTACCCCTGAACAAATAAAGGATGAAAAAAAGAAGAATGGAGCTGATCAATGAGTGTTGAATAAGCCTCGTACTCAAACTATGGTTAAGCTTAAAGTTCAAGGGAAATCACCTCCAAACTTGCAAAGAGGTCTAAGAATTCAACATTTTTGTCATTTCTATGGACTTCAAGGACACACAAGACTAAACTGCCATAAGCTGAAGGCATTAAAGAATGCAAGTGTTCAGAGGTTATATAGCCCTAAAAGGGACAAAAGGAGTTGGGCTAGTGGGCAATCAAGAAGTTGAAATGGTGATTCCGGCATGGTAGACGTGATGAAAATGATCGGTGCTTTCACCACTTGCTTGGAGAGCTTTACTAGACGGTTTGAAACTCCCAACTCTCGTACCCAATCCTTTAAGGATATCACCCCAAACGCACGTACCCTATGGGTGAAAAAGGGTACACATGCATAAGCATTTTCACATGTCCATGCATTAATTCTTTCGATGTTTAGGGACATTTGCTCATGCATCTTTACATGCTTACTTTGATTTGTACCATTTGCTTCTGGTATTAGCATGTTTCTCTTTCAAGCTTTTGTTTGTGTTCTGTTTTTTAGTGTGTTCAAAAATTCAAAAACACAAAAAAAGTTAAAAAATTTTCAAAAAGTTTGATCACTTGTTTTGTGTATATCACATGTGAGTTTGGCCTAGTACCTTCGTACTAATAGCGTAGTGCATTTCCGAGCTTAGCTTGTATTTATATGCACATTTATCTGGGTGGAAGATATCTTGAAAATTATGTGTGATTGTTGTAAATAGATCTTCAAGTTTGTCATGAATGATTGGTCAATAGTCTTGACGGTCTTGATACTTGCATAGACTTGTGCCTATATATCTTCCCACTTTATTTTTGTTTTTGTTTTTGCAAAAGAGCTAAATGTAAATCTCCAAATGAAAAGAGATATCGAGCTGTAAAAGCCTGTCGCACATAGTAGTATTTGACTAGGAAAAAGGGAAAGCGACTTTTATTTTGAAATGTATGGTGCTCAAAAAGCTAAAGGCTAATTCTCTAGGTTGAAATATCAAAAATGTCAAGCACCAATCTCAAAATGAGATGTATTATCAAAAAGGGATCAAATGTCATGATTTAAACAGAAGCCAAATGAAAAGCTTCTAAGTTGTGTAATCATTTTGTGGGAGGTCATATATGTTCGTTTCTATAATTGAGATAGATCACTTGACATAGTATCAGTTGTGTATGACTTGATTGAATTGATCATTGAAACTTCACTCTGGCCTAAGGAATTTTTTACACTGGATACTCATCCACAACACATAAGACTTTGATTCAATGAATGCTTATCTCATTTGTGTGATTGTACATGTTCAAATGTGATGTGTATGCTCAAATACGTGTTGATCAAACCCAAATTTTTTTTTGAGTGTTTTATTTGTTTTTGAAAGTGATTTTATACTTTCGTATCTTTTGTTTTTGTTCAAAATGCATTTTTGTGTTTGTCTTCAAAAACTAGTTCAGAGGTTGTCTCGCGAGAAGCTCGCGACTTAAAGCTTCCTGCGAAAAGGGCTTAAGGGAAATAATTTTTTTTTCAACATGTCACACAGAGACTCTTGCGACTGTATCGCGACCACCTCGCGACCAACAACTTCTCACGAAATGTTGTTTGGCCAAAACTGGTTTTTTCCAAAATCAGACAGAAGCTACCGCGACTGTCTCACGACTATTTCGCGACTTAAAACTTCTCGTGAAAGCTGATGTGCTTCAATGGCCATTCTCGTGACTGTTTCGCGACTGTTTCGCTACCCTCTAACCCGCAAAAAATGCATGTTTTTAGTTTTTAATGTAGCAGATGTGACAGTGTTTCAAAATCTCTCATTTCCCTTGCTCTTTGAACCCTTCTCAACCCAAAATCAATTTTACTAAAACCCCATCAATTGCTAGTCTCTATTTGCAAAATCTCTTCAAGGTATGAGTTTTTGATACTTTCTTTTATCATTCTATTGAGATTATGCTGATTTTAAGTTAGGGTTTTGTAAATTGGGGATTTTTTTTAAAAATGGGTTGGGTTTCTCAATATTTGTAAAATTTTTCCAAAATTTATGTTTGAGATGTGATTCATTTGCTGTAATTGTTCTTTTGTTGGCCTCTTGTGGCATTTTAAGCATGTATTAAGGCATTTTTTCATATGTTCATGCATTTTTCATATCTACTGTGCATTGTTGCATGTCATGTGTTTGACAGATTGTCTAAATGACAATTTTGTGGTGTTTTGGACTCAACTAAGTTCCAATCTTTCATGTTGGCTTTGGTTGATCATATGAATCTTTCTTTAATCATCTTATGTGTGTGTTACACACTTTGTTCAAAATGTGCCTCTATGCCATACCATGCACACTCTAGGCACCTTCTAGGCACACCCTCATGCAACAACACATGCACTATCATGCATCAACACATGCACCCACATGCACACACATGCATATCTTCTTAACCTTATGCATTTTGTCTTTATGTTCCTGGTTTATATGTTTTAGCATGTTGGTTTGAAGTATTTGCACTCGGTCTTCAGTTAGTTTTACCCTGTTGTGAACTAACTTAAATCTAATCAAGTTTTTGTGTTCTGTTTGTGTGTTTTTGCACTTGTTTCCTTGCTGTGTGCTCATTTGTGCAAATGTCTCCTTTTAAAACCTTTGTAGTAAAAGGAGGCAGCAGCAAAGGACTCGTTTCTCAACAGAAGTTTATGACCCTGACCTGTTCAGATCATATGCTACTTTTTAGACCTATAGGAACTATTTTCAAGGATCCCCATTGCTGGTTGAAAGGGCTGTGGATCAACCATCTCTCCGTGACACAAATATTCCCATATGGTTTGCCACGAAAGACTGGAACTTTTTGCTCTCGACTTTTGAGGATGCATACGAGAACATGATAAAAGAGTTCTACCAATGCTAGTGTTAACGGAGAAGAGATAAAGTGTTGGGTGAGAGGTAAGAGTTTTTCAGTAACTCCTATTTATTTGGAGGAAATCCTACACATTAATCGACCAATACTCCCCATACCACCGGTTTATGATGAGTTGAATCCAGATGAAGAGGTTCTTAAAGAAGCCTCAGGAGCTAATTTGGAATTCTCCTCAAATAGGAAATCAATTAGTGTGTCATCTCTTTCTCCCGAATTACGTCTTCTCTCAACGATCATGTGCAGCAACCTATATCCTTTGTCAAGCACCGGGTATATGAATCTCGGTGAAGCTTTATTCTTGCATGACCTGATCACGGATGATGAGATTGATGTGTGCTCTCATATCTTCCACATCTTGGCCAAGACGGTTGACCGGATTGCTTCTAGGAATTGTATTCCTTTCTGTCGCCTCATCTTAAGGATTTTGAAGCTCAAAGGTGTCCATCCCTTGGAAGATGAACGCCCATACCCAAGGCTAAGTCCAATTACCATTCATACTCTACATGCGAGTATGAGTCTCACCAAGAAGAATGTCAAGTAAGACAGCCATGCAACTCCGGAGAGCTTGAGCTCTACACCCCATTTCTATGTTAAACAGTTAGACAACATTACCACTGCTCTTCAAGAGATCAATACCAAGATATCTGGACTAGCATCTATTATGTACTCTCTCCACAGTCGTTTTGATTCAAAGTTCACATCTCTCCAAACTCAATTGGACGAAATTCAACGGAAGTTAGAAGAAAATGACTAGCTATTCCATGACAAAAGGGGGGAGATAGTGTCTTTGATAGGTGTCTTTGGTAGGGGGAGTATGGTGATAGGGAGAGAAGATGCTAGAAAAAGAAGTTTTTCTTTACGTCTTTACGTTTTTTTCCTTTTTTTTTTTTTTTTTTTTTTTTTTTTTTTCTACTATGTTATGTCTTTACTGCTTTTGTTTAAAACTTTGACACTTTGTTTTTAAGTTCAGTTTATTATAAATATTTTTCTTTTTATCTATATACTTTGTAGCATTTGTTTTGTACTTTTAAGATATTGTTATTATGTCTTAAGTACCTAACTCTTATGCCTTAGTAGGATCTTTTATCCTAGATGCAAGTACTTCGTGTAATTTGCATTGGTTAAGTGTTGGACATGCAATTGATCCTATGGATTGTTCTTAATTGCATTGCGTGTCCGGATGAGCATTTACTTGCTAAATGTTCATTGTATTCATTCTTTAATGACTGTTTTTGTTTGATCAAGATATGCTTACATGTTATGATGTGCTTACAAACTTGATCGCACTTTACTTTCTCATGTATGTACCTTGTGTTTAACCTGTCATAAACTTAATGAAGGTTTTGTTGGTGTGCAAGTGTTTCAGGTAATAGGTATTTACTTGCAAGTGCTTCACAGTTTCTAGATTAGGTATGAGTGAGTTTTGCCACTGTTTTCAAACTCATGTTTAAGTTTAGAGTTTGTTTTAGGGGTTTTGTCACGGAATAGTCAAAGGGGGAGATTGTAAAGTTGTTATTTACAACTAAATGTTTTATTGGCTTATATTCCGTGCCAAATTTGATTGTAATTATTTCCAATTGTTGTACCCTGTATTTTTTGTGGGATTTCATTGTAATGGTTGTGTGATAGAGAGAGTAGTGTGAAGACTCAAGTATTTGAAGATTGAAGAAGGTTCCGTGGGTATCTCGTGACTTAGCATCCCGCAAAGTATATCATGTGCCCTACACATGTTGGAATGTGAAGAGTCAAGTCAGATGGAGATAGCTGTGTCTCGCGAGTATCTCGCGGGTAAGGCCTTCCCGCGAGACACTCGCGAGGCATTTTGTTGTACCAGCTTGTCTAGTCTGATTCACACTTTGTCGCGAGACACCCGCGAGGCATTTTGTTTTACCAGCCTGTCCAGTCTGATTCACACTTTTTGTGCCTATACTATTTATACCCACATTACCCACAAATGTATAGAAAAGCTTTTAAGAGAAAACCCTAGCCAAACACCTTGAGAGTTAGAGATTGTTATACCCATAATCCTTTACACATTTGTTTTGGGAATTTCCTCATCTCCTATCTGTCCATTTCCATACCATTGAGAGATTGATAGCCTAAATACTTACCACACCCTTTAAGAGTGTCAAGTGAAGTTTTGGTGCTGCTGGGAAGTATTAGAAGAAGCCTAGAATGGCAGATGCAACATGGAGCTTGTTGCGGGATCCGGTGAACTAGACAAGACACGGCTTTGAGAAGCCTTATTGGAGTATGAGCTTGGAGGGCTTAGGTACAGAGGGTAGATTAGGCTTGGAGGGTCTCTTGCTCACCCTTGTATACCAACTGATTGTCTAGTGGATCAATTTTCGCTTGGAGGGCGGCGGAGAGGTTTTTCATCGAGTTCTTCGGTTTCCTGTTCGATAACACGTCTCGGTGTTATCTGTGTTTGCATCTCTCTTTCTTACTCTTGTTCATTTCATTTTTACTGCTGTGTTGCTTTAAATATGGATTAGAGTAGTTGTCTTGCTTATACGCTTGTGTTTACACTATTCCGCACTTAGTATTAAGTGAGTGTAAAATCAACTAAGCCATAATTTTAATTTGGGGGTTTAAACAGCTTGTGTGTTTTCGACACATTTCCGAGCTTTCAGTTAGTGGCAAAAGGCTTTAAACAAAGGGAAGGAATAGACTACTTTGATACTTATACACCAGTGGCTAGGATCACATCTATTTGAGTGTTGGTAGCACTTGCATCCATATACAAATTGATTGTACATCAAATAGATGTAAAGACAACTTTCCTAAATAGTGATCTTGATGAGGAAGTTTACATGGAACAACCTGAGGGTTTTGTATTTCCTAGAAATGAGAAGAAAGTTTGCAAATTAGTTAAGTCCTTGTATTGCTTGAAACAAGTTCCAAAACAATGGCATGAGAAGTTTGACTTTGTAATTTTGTTGGATGGTTTTGTGCACAATGGCATTGACAAATGTATGTATTCCAAATTTACAAAGGAATATGGAGTTATTGTATGCCTTTATATGGATAATATGTTCTTGGTTATTTAAAGAAAAACATAAGTTTAGGACTCTTTAATTCCAAATTTCTAGCTGTGTTGGAAGGTTATTCAAATGCTAGTAAGATTTCTAGTATGAATGATAATAAATCCACGTTTGGTTGGATATTCACTCTTGGTGGAGGTGTCATCTCTTGAGCATCAAAGAAATAAACATGTATTTCTCACTCCACCATGAAGCGAAATGGCTAAGAAATATATTATTAGACATAGAGTTGTGGCCACAACCAATACTAGTCATTTCGGTGTACTATGATAGTGAAGCCACCTTGGGCATGTTAGGACATATGTGATTCACTTGTTAGGAACATATGTCACTATTTTATGTAGTTGACTAATCTTTTGACAAAACACACTTTACTTGTAATTGAATAGATCTAGGTGTTCCTAATACTTCAAGAAACATGTTGTTCAAGTCTAGCATTAAAGCCATGAAGATTGGACAAAGAAACAAGTGAAGAAAAGCTGTTCAATAAAGCTGGACAAATAGCTCAACACTTGTGGATAGATAGCTCGATAGCTGCTCGAACCTCTCGACAGCTAGGCTATCTATCGAGATTTTCAACTTCTTCTTATCGCAATCTCGATAGCTTTTCGATAGCTGGTGGATCGATCGAGCAACTTCCTGTCTCCTCGATAGCTTCTCAATAGCTTCTCAATAGCTATATCTGTCAAAATTTAAAGCTCGACACCTTCTCGACACCTCTTGATCGATCGAGGTTACGAGAATTCATATTTATAGATATGATTTTTTGTTTATGATGACATGTATGTGTAGGGTTTCTTTTCTTACAACCCTGGACCTATATAAAGCTTATTTTAGAGGCCGCCACATAAGAGAATACAAGGAGAACATATGCAAAAGGTGACTGATACCTTATTCTCTCTGAAAGAAGTTACTGCGTCTTTACGCCTTAGGGTTTTGTAACCAAGTACTTCTTGATCTTCATTGTTGATGAAGTGAAGAACTTTGCAACCAACAATCTTCTTCTAGTTGATGATTAAGTCGCGTATTGAGATCCGCGCAATTGGTTAGTCACGTACTAGGATCTGTGCATCAAAGGGTGGTGTTCATATATTGAAGAGTTCAGAGGTTCTGAAGTGGTAAAAGGTTTCTGCTGTGAGTTCATCTATGGGGATTATAGACTCTAAGGACAAAAGTTTTGTATTAGATCTAAAATTTCTCTTTACTATAGTGAATTGCTTTTCGAGAAGGTTTTTCGTAGGTTTTTTTACTATGAAATTAGTTTGTTTCATTGGTTTTTATAGGTCATTATATCTTGTCTTGTTTACTTTTCCGCTGTACATGATTTTGACATGATATTGATGCTTGTTTGTTTTAACAAGTTTTATTCATAATAAATCTAATTAACAACTTAGGTTTAAAACTTGTTAATTCTATCAATCAGGGTCTAAATTTTCCAACAAGTGGTATCAGAGTGGGTACACTCTGATTGGATTAATTTCTTAAGCGTGATCCATGACCCCTGTTGTCATGGATCGTGGAAAATCTCTTTTGATTCCTCCTTTATTTGATAGAACTAATTATGCGTACTAGAAAGTTCGTATGAAAGTTTTTTTTGCAGGTTCTAGGTGAACAGGTATGGCAAGCTATTGAAGTTGGCTGGATTAAGTCAAAGGAAGCACTGATGGATTAGGATGATGCAACAATCAAAGCGAAAAATTTCAACAGTAGGGCTTTGAATGCTTTGTTTAGTGGGGTGGCCAATGAGAAATTCAAGAAAATATCATCCACAGAAGTTGCCAAGGAAGCATGGACTATTCTTGAGACCACCTATGAAGGTATCAAGGCAGTAAAGACTGTGAAACTTCAAAGACTCACTAGTAGTTTTGAAGAAATAAGGATGGAGGAGGACAGGACCTTTGATGAGTTCTATGCTAAACTCAAGGATATTGTGAATTCTACTTTCAACCTTGGAGAATCTATAGCAGAATCCAAAATTGTTAGGAAAATCCTTAAGTCCTTACCTGAAAGATTCCATGCCAAGAACACTGCCATTGAAGAAGTAAAGGACATTGATCAAATTCCTTTGATTGAGCTTGTAGGGAACCTTCAAACCAATGAGATGGGATTAGGCTCAATGAAAAAAGGTAGAAATAGTAAAATCTTGGCTATTAAAGGTATAGAGGAAGAGATTGAGAACTCTGGAGATAAAGATGAAGATGAAGATGATGATCTAACCTTCATAACTGATGAGATTATCAAGCTTCTTCAATTTAGGAAAAAGGATAAGGACAAACCTCTTAGGAAATCTAAATCCTCAAGGAAGGGCAAGAATGAGAAACCCTTTATCCAATGCCATGAGTGCAAAGGTTTTGGTCATATGAGGATAAAGTGTTCAAACTACCTTATGAAGGAAAAGACCAAGAAGTTAAAAGATAAAAGGTTGGTTGCTACTTGGAGTGATACTGAGAATGACTCTTTTGATGAGCATATGGATGAATGTAGTCATGTTATGGCTTTCTTCAATTGCAAAAGGATAAGGGCAAACCTTCTAGGAAATCTAAATCCTCAAGAAAGGGCAAGAATGAGAAACCTCTTATCTAATGCTATGAGTGCAAATATTTTGGTCATATGAGGATAAAGTGTCCAAACTACCTTATGAACGAAAAGACCAAGAAGTCAAAAGATAACGGGTTGGTTGCTACTTGGAGTAATACTGAGAATGACTCTTCTGATGAGCATATGGATGAATGTAGTCATGTTATGGCATTTGCTACCTCAACCGATAAGGTGATTATGGAAAGTGCTAGTGATAGTGAGGATTTTTTTGATGATGAAGTACTTAAGAAGATGACCCTTCAGGAAGCCTATGATAAGCTATGCACTGAATTCATAAAATCTGAAAAGATTTCTCATCTTCATAGAAAAAAACTTAATGAGGTAAAAACTGAAAAAGCTGATCTGCTAGTCAAACTAAATTAGACTGCAAGATTAGTTGAGACTCTTGTTGTGGAGAACACCTCATTAGAAGAGAAGGTTAAGAATCTTGAGGTTGAGCTTAGTCAAGCTAGAACTCAAATAGAGAGGATGTCTAGTGCAAAGCTTCAAGAGGTATTAAATGCTCAAAAGTCTAGTTCTGATAAGACTAGCTTAGGATATGCTGTTTTCGCCGATCCCTCATCTTCCACGACTTTTGGATCAAAGACTGTCTTTGTGCTCCAATATGAAAAAGGTGATAAAGGTACGAAATTCAAAATTGATTTGACTAATTCTAAATCCTTTGTTAGACCTCATGTTTGTCACCATTGTGGTGTTGCTGGACACATTCGTCCTAATTGCTTTAAGTTGTATCCTCATAAGCAATTGTCCAAACGGTCACAGTTTCCTCTCAAGGACCTACACTTTTGTTTGGAGAGTTATTAAAAATTTTGAGCTTTTTAACTCAATTTCAGAAGAATTTTAATTCTTCTATTTCCTTTAGTAGACATATTAGAACACGTGCCTTTTCTTCTTCACGGTTAAAGACTCATTTTGTGTGGGTGAGAAAGGAGCCTAAGACTTAATTGTCTTTTCTGTTTGTCCTCTGCTTTGATTCTTTCTATCTAAAGTATGATTCTCTTTACTTGATTTCTTATCTGTTTTTGGAATCATACTTTCATGCATATGCATCTTTCTTTCTGCTTTCATGTTGTTTGTTTGTTTTTGTTTAGTTGTTTAGTTTTTATTTTGTTTTATTTTCAATTTTTTTTTGAAAAATCAGAAAAATACAAAAATAGTGTGTTTGTGTACATTAGTACTTGTGTACCTTGGATGGCCATTGATCTTTTGTAACTTAGATGAGCATCTCTATACACAACTAAGAAAGTGAGTTTTGTGGCTTGTGTTTGTGACGAGTAAGGTTAAGTAATCTCTTGTACTTAACACTCATATCACTCTTTTTGACGGAAAGGACTAGAAAATTCTAAGAGAAAGGTATAAATAATCATCTTACCATTATTGCTCGCCAATCATGAATGACATCTGTATGCTTCGGCATAGCAAAAGTGTGATGTTAGTGACATTTGTGTGCTTCGGCATAGCAAAATTGGAATGTCAATTATCATTGGGTATTTTTTTTCTTTTTCTTATATGTCCATGCATGATTTGCTCAATAAGAGAAAAATATGCAAAGAAAAATAAAAAGCAAAAAGATCAAAAGTTCTTTAAATATGATTGCAAACATGTATTCTAGGAGATGTGGGAGTTATAGGATGTTTCTCGAAAGTAATAGTCCCCATCAAATAGTTATGATTGTGTGTGAGTTAAAGTGATTTTCTCATATCTCAAATCGTCATAACATGTATACACTTATGCAATCTTGCGATATTTTTCACACACAACACGCAATATTCTTTGCTACTCTTGATACATGTGCAGGTACAATGTGATTTGGCCATTATAAGGTTTACATGTGTTAATGTATGCTCACTAAACTGTCTTAACTTGTTTTTGAAATATAAAATTGGTTAGACTTGTTTGGTGTGTGCGTGTGTTTTGGGATTTATGTGCTTAACATTTTTTTGAGAGATTTGTTTTTCACATGTTTTGCATCCTTCTATTATCTTGTCATCCATAACATCTTGTTTCATTATATTCATGCATTTATATGGATTTCTTGTGCCCCCTTGATCATCTTTATGTCTCTCGGGTGAAACTTTCTAGCTTCTTGTATCCTTTGTCAATCATGACAAAAAGGGAGAGAAATTGTGGAGACTTTGTAGTTTCTTTTTTTGAGATTTTACATGTTAGGGGGAGAAATACATGCCTTTGTTAGGAGGAGATGTGTTTCATCTTGTTAAGGAGAGTGCTTACCTTCTTCTTCTTGTATAACGGTCTTGTGACCATGTTTACATACATTGTGCTTATCGTTGATATATATATGATGATGTATGTCTTCTTCATCTATCTCTACACGTGTTGTTCCTTTTCTATCTTTATACACATGTTTCTTATTACTGTATACAATCTATTATTTCTGTTTCACACTAAAATGTCTTGATGAGTTTTGTTTAAAGTGTTTTAGAAATACAAGTTGTCAAAGTCTACTTGCCATAAACTCTTTTTTTACAAAGTTTTTCAAGAGTTTGTGTTAGGATAAATTTTATTATATTAATAAGTGAATATGAGTTAAGTAATTTATGACTTCTCTCATATGTTTATTTGTTTGTTGTGATTTTTTCACAGATTGCTAAATGGGAAGATTGTTAGGACATATGTGATTCACTTTTTAGGAACTTATGTCACTATTTTATGTAGTTGGCTAATCCTTTGACAAAACGTACTTTGGTTGTAATTGGGTAGATCTAGGTGTTCTTAATACTTCAAGAAATATGTTGTTTAAGTCTAGTATTAAGCCATGAAGATTGGACTAAGAAACAAGTGAAGAAAAACTGTTTAATAAAGCTGGACAGATAGCTCGACACCTCTCGACAACTAGGCTATCTATCGAGATTTTCAACTTCTTATTGCAATCTCGATAGCTTTTCGACAGCTGGTGGATCGATTGAGCAACTTCGTGTCTCCTCGATAGCTTCTCGATAACTGTATCTGTCTAAATTTAAAACTTGACACCTCCTCGACACCTCTCGATCGATCAAGGTTATGAGAATTTAGATTTTCAGATATGATTTTTAGCCCATGATGACATGTATGTGTAGGGTTTCTTTTCTCACAACCCTAGACCTATATAAGGCTTATTTTAGAGGTCGTCACATAAGAGAATACAAGGAGAACATATGCAAAAGGTGACTGATGCATTATTATCTCTGAAAGAAGCTACTGCGTCTTTGCACTTTAGGGCTTTGTAACCAAGTGCTTCTTGATCTTCATTGTTGATGAAGTGAAGAACTTTGCAGCCAACAATCTTTTTCTAGTTGGTGATTGAGTTGTGTACTAGGATCCATGCAATTGGTTAGTTACTTACTGGGATCCGTGCATCAAAGGGTGGTGTTCATATATTAAAGAGTTCAAAGGTTTTGAAGCGGTAGAAGGTTTATACTGTGAGTTCATCTATGGGGATTGTAGAGTCTAGGGACAAATGTTTTGTACTAGATCTGAAACATTTCTTTACTATAGTGGATTACTTTTCGGGAAGGTTTCCCCCCATATTTTTTTACTGTGAAACTAGTTTGTTTCATTGGTTTTCCTGAGTCATCATATCTTGTCTTATTTACTTTTCTACTGCACATGATTTTGACATGATATTGATGCTTGTTTGTTTTAACAAGTTTTATTCATAATAAATCTAATTAATAACTTGGATTTAAAACTTATTAATTCTATCAACCGGGGTTTAAATTTCCTAACAGGGAAGAGTATACAATAAAATGTATAATGAAAAGTCTAGACATCTAGGTCTAAGACATAATTACATAAGACAATTAACTGAAGCTGGTACCATGTCAATTGTCTATGTAAAGTCAAATAATAATTTGACAAACCCTTTAACCAAAGCGATGTCTCGAGATTTGGTTAGGGTAACATCCATTGGAATGGGACTAAGACTCTTCTTTTAAGAAAATCACCAATAGTGGGAATCCAATCTCGAATTGATTTAATCTAAAAGATTTAAAAGGTAACAACAAGCTGTTGATACGTGGTTAGTAAGAGCACTAAATTTGTGTCTCATTCAGGATGGATTAGTGTAGTCTGTTACAATGAAATAGAGGATGAGTTTTACACTCTTAATGCATTTCAAAGAGTATAGACGTCTGTGTAACAAGTGTTAAATTACCGATTGTAGCAAAAGTTTAAGCTATTAAGATATGGTAAATTTAATTATTCAACCACACAATTCTAACACTCCCCCTCATGTGTGGGCAGAAACTACCTTTTAATATGTGAAGCCCAACACATAGGATTCTAAATGGGAGGTAGAGTGGAAGAAACAATGATTAAACTCAAAATCTCATACTCTGATACCATGTTAAATTACTGATTTTCCCAAAAACTTAAGCTATTGGAATATGGTAAATTTAATCATTTAACTACACAATTCTAATAACAAGGACATAAGAAGGAACTTCACCTTTGTGAACATAGAAGTGATGCTGCTTCTAGCAAAAGTCAAAGAGTTTTCTCTTGTAAATGTTCACTAAATCGGGAAGAGCACAAGGCCATAATAGCGCTAAAAACAATGGATTTCTAAATGTGTTGTGGATATTCTTATGTGTGTGTTGTTTTCGATTTCAAAACATAAGAGTTTTGGATTAAACACCAAGCCACCATTAACTTTTTTGTTTTCTTGAGACAATTACACTACAGCAAGGTTTAGGTTGAAAGACACCTTCATTTATGCATGATAGAATATCAATAAAGCGAGAAATATATTATTATTACATGGATAGGTTGTATATATAGGTATATACATGGATAGGTTATAATAATGATGTTTAAGTTTAGAGAATATTGTTTCATAAAGTTGATAAAGTAAAAAATTCAAGTTCTGGAATTTTCTAAGTGAAAATTTGAAATTTAGTATGTTTGATTGGTTGAAACTTTTGCTCGATTGATCGAAGTGATAAGGAAAATGATCTTGGAGCTTCTCCCTGACTCGATCACTATTCAATCCCTATTCGATCGATCAAAAAGAGACTTCGATCAACTCTCAATTCCTCTCGATCCGTCAAGACTCGTAGAACTAAATTTTCTGATAACTGTTTTGAATGTTTGAAAAGGTTTCAAGCATTGTGAACGGTTTTATGAAACATTTTAACTCTCCATATGTGCCTTTTGATGAAATATAAGCCTATGAGTCTAAATGGTTACTTATGTTCACTTGATAACTACTACTTTTCTCTCCTAAAAGTTAGTTTCTAAGAGACAAGAAATCTTGCGAAGTGTTCTCCAGAATTGCTATCTATAGAATATAACAACTTGGTTGTATCCTGGGGACAAATTTGTGATAACCTTATAGCAACTCTAGTGTGGGGGCAAATATTGTCTAAAGATAACAATTTGTGCCTCCAAGTTATCTCTTATTTCTATTTGTCTTTTGTGTTAAACTTGTTATTCCTTTATTACTTTGTGTAATATTACCAACATGTAAATGGTAAATGTGAACAAGTATTCATTCTGTCTATAAGATCAGATCATATTCTCTGGTCTTCTTAATTTTTTCTTAATGAGCCTTAAAAATAATAAAAATAATTTGATCCCAGAACCAGTGGCTGGAAGAGTTTCCGGACTTATGAGTCAATAGATTGAACAATGCTTCGCTGGTTCTGGCTGGCATATTGCGATATACATATGAATTATTCTGTACATCTCTAATATTTTATTTGGCTAAGCTGCGGCAGAAATTAAGGGCATTATTTCTTGGCAGAGGCCTGAAAACTAGGCTTCAACTATCTTTGCATCTTTGACTTATTTAGCGGCTCTATAATGTACGACACACCTCTAGTATTATCAACATTTGGATTGGCAGTTTTATCCCCCAATGTGCAAAACATCTCTAATGTTCTACCAAACAACCTTAAAGGATAAAACAGTCACCTCAGTTGATTTTGGTGGGTCGCTCAATGCTGATATCAGTGATTAATAACTGCCCAAGAAATGAAATACAATATTATATATAGGCAAGCATGCCCAAGCTTGGTCTCATTCTTGAGCTACCTGCCCGAAAAGCAAAGTCTCATTCCAGAGCTCAAAACTGGTGGATATATATATATATATATATATGCTTGTTCTCTCTCAAATGGTATTAAAGCCCAAAGGGTGGCAAGTTGAATAATATATTAATTGCTTAGGAATAAATAAAACAGAGTGTCAAACTTGTGCTAACTTTATGTTAGTGAGGATTTCCTTAACTTAAAGATCACTTCCGTGATATCATGCTTTTGCAGTTGAAGAAAACAGTTGGAGAGATATAATTATTATTAGCATTCTTAGGGTTGGGGTTGGGCCACTCCGACAATCATAATACGTTTTCCTTGTTATGCACATGTTGTAATAAAAGCATATTCTGTGTTATTAACTCTACGAAGAAGAGAAAAACATATTCTGACTTTGAATTCTTCAAGTTTTACCTGGAATCCGTATATCATGCAATTGAGCTATCGTTCATAACAAGGTATGTCAAGCTCTTCTCTTATTATTATTTTTGTTTTGTTTCTTAGTTCTTTCATCAACCGTTTCTTGTCAAGAAGAATACTGAGCTTGAGAAAAGAAATTTGTTCACTCTCTTCCACATATAAATAACATTAATCTTCATAGGTAAGACTAATAAGCTTGCATTCCATTTAAATTTTCTCTTCCGTGAGGCAAGCCTTATATATTTTTTAGCAAAAATCAACAATATATTTATATGCTTTGGCATGCATATATTAGTAGAAAGGTCATTCTCTTTACAGATGGAAAATGTGAATCATATCTTATAAAGAATGACATAATTAATTTTGTATTTGGAACTTGACATTGCAATGACTAAGTCTTTCTATTCTAACTTGTACAAAATAGCATCTAAGTTATTGGAAAATTCTACAACGTGGCTCTACTAAACCTGTGAAACTTAATTAATTAGGTCAACGATGAATATCAGTACTCTTTGTATTCGTTATTATAATTTTTATAATTTGCCTTAATGTTGTGCTAGTGATTTTTAAATCGAACTTACTATCAATGATAAATTGTTCTGGCAGGTTTCAGTGATCTCTCTATCTCTCTCTCCTTCTTCCGTTTTTCCTTAGAGAAGATGAGAGAGATTTTTCCAGGACCATGGCCTTGGATGCTTGCTATGCTATTGTTCATTGTTTTTCTCACAAAATTGTCAAGAAATAAGAAGGTAGAGAAAAGAAAATACAGATTGCCGCCTGGAAGAACAGGCTGGCCTTTAGTTGGTGATAGCTTCAACTGGTACGATGCTGTTGCAAGTTCTCATCCTCCTAGGTTTGTCGAAGAACAGGTCAAAAGGTAAGAACTCTTGGGGTTAATTTGTTGAAATTGAGTGGATGAAAAACTTTGGAAAAAAAAATAGAAACGAAAACTTTTTTGAGCGTGTTTGATTGGATGGGAGGAAGGAAAATAAATTGTAGAACTTATGTGTTTTCTCCGAGGTTACTAAAAAGTTTCCTCTCTAAAATAGAAAAAAAATTGAAAGGGAGAATTTAGGCATCATCTTTGGATGAAAATGCCCATGTGCAGTTGCACATGGGCTTGATTTACGTTGCTTTTCTTTACACTTTTTTTGTTCTTTTTTTTCCTTTGGACGTTGCTTGCCATTTTTTTTTTTTAATGTTGCCCACCTCTTCTACTTTTTTTCTTTTTTTTTTTTTAATGCTGCCCACCTCTTCTACTTTTTTTCTTTTTATTTTATTTTATTTTATTTATCTTTTTTCTTTTGATTTACTGGGCAGGCGCTGCCTGCCTCTTCTTCTTCTTCTTCTCTCTCTCTCTCTCTCTCGATTTACTGGGTAAGCTTGTCCAATATTCTTTTCTTTTTTTCTTTTTCTTTTTTATTTTTGTTTAGATGTGATTTTTTTTTTTTTTTTTTTATGGACATGATTTTTATTTTTTAATAAATTTAGGTGATTGAATTTTTTTGGTTGTTTATCACTTTTTTGGTTTTAATTGGGCATCATTTTTTTTAATAAGGGTATATGCATAAATTTATATAAATTCATTTTTTCCGTTCCTCCATTTTCTACTCCCAACAAAAAAAAAAAAGAGAGAAATTAAAATTTTTTCTATCCTCCCACTTTTTCATCCTCTTACCATTTTCTATTTTGCCACTTTTTCATCCTTCCAACTAAACGGACCTTAAACTTTTGCACTTGATTTAAGAACTAGCTAGGTTTGGCTAAATTTACATTGTCTAGCTATATATTTGATAGAAGATTAGAAGTCATGTTAGCTGTGGTAGTTTTGTATATTTAGACTCACTTCTGTCTATCAAATCACTTCTTAGTTTTATACATTAACTACAAACATATTTTAGCAATGCAAATGAGTTAAATCATTTTTTTTTTTAAAGTTTAAATGAAATGACCAATAATAATTAAGTGGGGGGTGGGAATGAACTATATTTCATTAATTAGTCTCTTAATTTTATATTTATTTCTGTTAAATGAAAATGCATAATTATTATTGAAGTGAATTAATGGGAGGTGAATATTATTAATTGGAGGACTGCTGCAGGTTTGGGAAGATATTCTCATGCAGCCTGTTTGGTAAATGGGCAGTGGTGTCAGCAGACCCAAGCTTCAATCGATTTGTAATGCAAAACGAAGGGAAATTATTCCAATCAAGCTATCCAAAATCATTCAGAGATTTGGTGGGGAAAAATGGGGTAATCACGGTCCAAGGAGATCAACAAAGGAAACTACATGCAATTGCCTCCAATATGATGCGCCTAGATAAGCTCATCAAATTCCATATCTTGGAAGACATTCAAATGGTTATGCTTCAAACTTTGGCCAATTTCCACAACAATCAACACATTTCTCTCCAGGATGTGTGCAGAAAGGCAAGTCATCAGATCATCATCAAACGTATTATTCCAATATATATATTAATTAATTTCTGATCAATTAACTAATTAATAATTGTATCTACACACACAGCACAGGCTGCTATCAATCAAATGGTTAATCAACTCTTGGGAGTTACAAGTGATTCAGAAGTAAATCAGATGGCTCAATTGTTCTCTGACTTCGTTGATGGCTGTCTATCCATTCCAATTAACTTACCGGGTTTTGCTTATCACGCTGCCATGACGGTAAACACTCACATGTACATGTGTGTATATATATATATAAAATTTTACTGTACGTATTTCTGAATTTTTATCTGTTACTTCTAGTTTATGAACTTTTTTTTTTTAATTAAGTGATCGAACACATAGGTGGATTCAGATATTTTTGCTATACAAATTAAATCTAGACGATCTGAATCTAGAAGATCTGAATCCATGCTCAAAAATTATTGCCTCATAGGCCTATGGTATATGTGGAAATAACATTTTTTTTTTTTTTGTGTGTGTGTGGAAATAACGTTACAACTTACATGATCATATATAAAAATAAAAAATAAAAAAGCAATGCTACACAAATTGAATTTTCAGTTAATATATAAGCATTTTTGTACAAATAAAAAAACTTCATATTGACTCTATTCTTGTAACTTAATTATCTATCTATTTAGAGTATATCCAATTTCAACAATTGCGTATTAGTACCTGATTTCAACAAATGCGTATTAGTATCTGTTTGAAATGACAAAAATATCCTCCCATGTGCACCATTTCTTGTTATTATATCTTGTGAAATGGCAATATTAGCCTCATCATGTGTTCCTTTCCTACCCTTAATTTCTAAGGTCAATTTAGTCCATAGATTTCTATTTTGTCAATCTAATTATCACGTTATCAAAATGAATCAATTTGATCATTATTTTCTATTAGCAAATATAGTCATTCAAACATTTAAAAAAATATATTTTTTGAATAATACTTATAAAACGGCAAGAGCTATTAAATGATGCATCTAATAAATGTTTTAATTTTCAGTTAAATTTTTAATTAAAAAAATGTATAAACAGAGTTTTTTTTTTTTTTTTTTTTTTGAATATTATAAACAGCGTTATTTGTTAGTAGATATGGATGAAAAGATCATATTGATTCATTTTTACATAGCCAGGAACTAATTTAATAAAAGAATAAATTTTAGTAACTAGATTGACAGTAGAAATAAAAGTCGCGATATCAAACTGAATTTTAGTCTTAAAATATATATATATATATATATATATATATATATATGAGATATGCTAAATACACTAGCACAATATTTAGAACCCTTAACACAAAATTTTACCGCTAAGTTGATTTTAACACTACTAAACAAAATAGTCCAAGTGTAAGTTTCTTAGCAAATTTCTATACTTTTTTACTACACTACAAAGTTAAAGGAAATAAAGAATAAAGAAGGCAAACCACACATAACACCACAAAGTGTTATGGAAGAGAAAAATCCGAGCCCCGAGCATAAATGGTTGACTATAAACCCTTCAAGCTTATATCTCCCTGTGTACTTGAGCTCTCTAACCTCCAGCTAGCAAGCAACTCTATGAGTCTTTTCTTCACCTAGCTTCTCGGAGTCATCACCGTTGAGCTACCAATAGAAAGCCATCAAAGGATTTGGATTTGATTTGGCTTCACTAAGTTTCTAGACCTTCAACAAACTCACAACACTCAAGTTTTTGTGATGGAGGTGAAGGTTACAAATTTTTCTCAAAGGATATGTGATTATTGAGAGAATGAGGAGAGAGGATAAAAATTTGTTTCTCTGGACTAAGGCACTCTCTCTCACAAAAGGATTGAGATGAAGAAATGCACTCTCTTGATCTTATAAGCTCAGCACATACACTTACTTCCTATTCACACATGCAAAGGGTGTGTATTTTGGCTTACGTGGTGTGGACTAAAAAGAAGATCAGAATAAGAATAGTGCAGACTGCCAACAGGTATTTCGTGACCTTGTCACAAGCTAATTGGTCGCGAGATGGTCATGCCAACAGTCTCTCTGGATCTTCGATCTGTCACGTGTCACTCAGAGGCTGTCTGGTCGTCTGCAGATTGCCTGCAGGTCGTGAGATCTCTAGTTGATGCAGCTTTTCAATGTTGAGGGAGAAGCTCAAGTACATCTACTCCAAATTATATTAAAGTCTAGGAAAGATACATTAAAAAGAGAATAAGTACAAATAAATTTGATACATAATAAAGCCGACAAAAATATGGATTTTACAATATATAATATGAAAGATGCTCAGAGACGTTGTAATTTTAATTTGCAAAGAAGCAGCATAAGAGACTTGAACAGGCAAAATTTATTAAGTGGACATTACTAATATGCATGGCACATATTGTGGTCCCAAATGTGAGGTAACAATCTGAACAATGGATCATTTGGACCTTCAACACTTTGCTATATATTCAAACTCTGTTCTCTTAACTCTAATTAACTTTGTATGGATGTAATATATTTGAACAGGCAAGGGAGAGAATAATTGGGAAGATAAACAACATAATTGAGATGCACAGGCAAATGCAATTACAAGGTACAGGTGCAACACAGCAAGGTGGTATTGGTGTTCTTGGAAGACTTGTAGAGGAAGAAAGCTTACCAGATGAAGCCGTAGCAGACTTCATTATCAATCTTCTCTTTGCCGGGAACGAAACAACTGCTAAAACCATGCTTTTCGCCGTTTATTTCCTCACTCACTGTCCCAAAGCAATGAAGCAACTTATGGTATCCAAATAAATAACCTCTTAATCCTTTTTTTTTTTTTTTTAAATATATATATATATATATTAATAATAATGGGGAGCATATATATATATATGAACAATTAATTGTGGTTCACATTTTACTCTTACTACATATATCACATTTTTCGTGCCTGAGCAGGATGAACAAGATGGGCTAAGGAGGAACAGTAATGGAGAGGAGCTTCTTACATGGCAAGACTACAAAGCAATGCCTTTCACTCAATGCGTATGTATTTATATTGATACATCATCCATTGCTTGTATCTACTTTACCTTACACCAACTGCACCTCACATAAACTATAACAGCTGAAATTACTTTAAATATAAAATTTGGAAATAAATGATCAGCAAATGGGGTCTCCAACACAAACAGTAGCTTCTTGTGCATGACATGATGAAATTTTGCATCGCAATTCACATCACGTCTATAATGACTTTTTCTCTTTCTTTTTAACTACTCTCTCAAAATTCTCCATGGAGCTTTCTTCATTGTCTGGTCCAATCACATTAAGTTTGTAACTTGTAAGTGCATTATGTGCATACGATACGTACATGATGATCCATGTTTTAGTAAATTCTCAAAGATGCTTTTTCCGTGGCAACTAGATTTCAATATTAAGCGCAAAAATCAACATAAGTATATATGAGCTGTGTCTGTGTGATGATAGTCTTGCTTAATCTTTCATACAGGTTATTGATGAAACACTTCGTCTTGGGGGCATTGCAATTTGGCTAATGAGAGAGGCAAAAGAAGATGTTAATTACCAAGGTAATTTTTTTTAATTACCTTTGTAAATGTTAAATAGTAAATACATTGGAGGAGTGGACCTTAGCATCGTCATTTCTTTTTTTAATAAAAATTTGTTTGCAAAGATAACAGTGCACTTATAAGGTGGGCAAATATTCTCTTTCCATGACATATTGGAGTAAACAATTTTTTTTTTCTTTTTCCTTTTATTATTAGTTAATACTGTATAACCCGTACATATGCATGGCATAATTAAAAAAAAAAAAAAAAAAACTTACAATTACGCACATATATAGATTCAAATTATACTCTCTCTTTTATTTTAATTTGTTTTGGATATACACATGAGTTTACTCTTTTTTTTTTATTTCTTTTAAATGAGTTTTTGATGATTTATTTATATTAGTCCTAAAAAGTTTTTTTTTTTGTAAGTCCAAAAAGGTATTTATTTACTTTGACATTGCAAATGCATGAACCCACAATGTAACCTATATATATATATATATATATCAATCACAATTGGTTGCTCCTAGTATGATTTCTTTTTAATTATTTAAAAAATATGTCATGAGACATTATTAATTAATTTGGTAAGTCATTAGTCATTTCCCACTATGATTTCGTTATTTACATTTTGGCTTTTCCTTTTGCTAGATTGTTCAAATATAATATATAATTAGTATTTACCCGAATAAAAATAAAAGTTTAGTTAATAATGTTTTTGTGTACGTAGATTATATTATTCCCAAAGGATGCTTTATAGTTCCATTTCTTTCTGCCGTTCATTTGGATGAAAATGTGTATGAGGGAGCTTTAACATTCAACCCTTGGAGATGGATGGACCCTCAAAATGAGGTAAAATTAGTCTGATATACTCATTTATTTGAATAAGTTTGAACTTTGATCATAAGAATTTGAAAAAAAAAAAAAAAAAACTTATTTTGGTTGTATAGAACTGTTAGTTTCCTATAAGCTTAATTAAAAGCTACAATATAATTCTTTTTTAAATTTAGGAAAAGAGAAACTGGAGAAGTAGCCCATTCTATGCTCCCTTTGGAGGAGGTGCAAGATTTTGTCCAGGAGCAGAGTTGGCTCGCCTTCAAATTGCTCTATTTCTCCATTACTTCGTCACTACATACAGGTGCCTCCTCCCTTTCTCTCACTTCATACTCTAATTTTGTTTTAATAAGCTCCATCTAATCTACTGCACAATAATGTATCTCATTTTTTCTTCATTTACTAAATGCCTTGTTGAGAATACTTATAAGACTGTCTGTCATGTTTATGTTAAAGAACAGAGTTACTGTTTTTTTGGACTTTGGTTCAAGTGGTAAAAAATATTAGATTAAATTAAGTTATAATTTTTTAGGCTTCAAAAAAAAAAAAAAAAAAAAAAAGATATAGTGCCAGTTTGGATAACACTTTGTTTCACTCAAAGTGGCGTTGCGTTTTCAGCTTTTTTTTTTTTTTTAGCAGCCGAACTTATTGACTTTTGGGAGACAAAAAACACTGTGCGTGCACTGTTTATGCACTGTTTATGCATTAAAAATATTAAAAATGGGTCCTACAATACTATTTATACATTTAAAAATTATTTTGCTACAGTGTTTTGAGCAACAATCAGTTTTCAGCAACAATAAACTGTATCCAAACGGACCCATAAATTTTTAAGTTCTAATATTGTCAAGTGAAGATGAAGAGAAAATAAATTTATTAATGAATCTATTGTATTTGTATGTATGTTTTATTCAGGTGGACCCAACTTAAAGAAGATCAGTTGTCCTTCTTTCCCTCCGCTAGATTAGTAAATGGCTTTCAAATCCGCTTAACTAAAAGGCATGATGAAATGCAAGAATTAACTTGATCAATTTTTTTTTTTTTTTTGGTTCTTGTGATTTATCATACACGTTTTATATTTGTCAATCATGTATAAATTTTTTATCCATAAGCTCCTATCATGTAATGTAATATATTAAAACGTTTGAAATTGTATAGAAAATTTATTTGGGATTATTTGGAAATTGCTGTTGAATGAGTGCATTTTGTTCTTTAAATAAAAAGTAGGTTATTAATTCCTAGGAGATATCAAGCGAGATGGATACCTAATACTTTCTCATCTTATTATTTAAATTTTGATTCTAGATTAATGGGTTTAGATGGTGCTTTTCCAATGTAATTTGTCCTGTCATTGTAACTAGGAATCACGGTGATGTAACTTTTCTTTAGTTTGTAGCTAAGAAAAAGGCATGTAATTTTCATTTTTATTCTTTCAATTGAGATCATTTAAGCTTCAATTATTTAATGAAAGATACATTTTCTTGGGTTTCTTTGTTCCAACAAGGCAATAATAATCAAGTGGTGATTTTTTTTTTTTTTTTGGTTGAGAATTGTGGTGAATTCATTATACATCCCTTAATTTAAGGGGATAAATATTTGTGGTGGGCCTTTTGTACTGTTGGGCCTCAGTCCCTTCTGCTACATTACGGCCTGTTAATCTAAGTTTAGAGAGTTGGGACTTGCCTTACTTGGACTATGGTTCAGGCCAGCTTATGCACAAGTTGAGCCAAGCCAATGTAGACATGCCCTAGCATGAGTGCTGCGGGCTAAGTGTATGGCATGGTCACAGCAGGAACAAATGTTATGGCAGGAATACAATACAGCAAGATAACTACAATACTAAACAGGGTAAATAAAACTAACATCGAGAAGATAGTTAATAGAGTTACGACAAAATAATATAGCAAATAGAAATAACACTACAGCAGAAAGAGTAAATAACTCAATAACCGAATAGTGGGTGAATCACCCAATAAATATGACTAATAAAAAAGGAAAATCTTGTTCGTCATATAATAAGCTGGACTTTTCAGCAGAAGTAGACCCAAAAAGGGAGCTAATCTCCAATGTGGGTAACCTTAAGAAATGCTCTCACCATATTAGTTACATTCCTTTGTTCTATTTTTTCTTCTTCTTTTTTCTACTTCCTCTGTCCCCCCTTTTCACTGTTCACGGCTACCCCCTTTTTATACCACTTGCCATTGTGGGATTTACCATTTTTGTCTCTCAACTGTTTTTGGCTCTTTATGGGTATCCCTCCAAGATTGCATACTAGCTTGCCAGCTGACCAACCACTACCTCTGCTTAAAGTGTGTTGGTTGCACCACTCTTTATTCCTAGACAAAGTCTCTTGTCTTGTTTCTTACCTCTTTCTACTCTTGTCTTACCCATGTGGATAAGGATTAAGCTACCTCATCACCCACCTCTATGGCATGTATCAAGTGGTCACAACTCATACTTACTTCTTTTGGGTAAAAAGTCATCCCGGCAAGACATTTCCCCTAAAGGAGCTTGAGCGGGAACCCCAGAATAGACCCACCATTTCTCCCCACCGCCAAACTGCACCCTCTAAATACCTTGACCCGTGGCCCACCTCCCATGTATTGGTTGAGTACAAGTAGGTGGTGCCTTAGCCCTTTGTGCATGCTCTACTTCGTTTGAACTTTTTTCTTTCTAGCCTTCACACCATTTCTGCTGCCCTTGCATTGTTTAATTCCGTTGTATGTGCTAGTTGATGTTTATTTTTTGTGGCGTAAAGGATGTATAGGCTCTTAGGCTCATATTTTCTTTCTTTCATCCCTTCCTGGACTAGGTATCACTTGGGCAAAAGCTTTTGTCTTTTTACTGAGCCTATGTTTTCTTCTTAATGGTCGTAGGCCTTTTTGGCCACTAATCTAGCTGTATCACTTCGTTGTGTCTACTACAGCTTTGCCTTTCTCTTTATTTCTTATTACCCCGTGGGCTTGTGGGTTGATGTTCTTGCCGTATCAACCCATTTCTTTTATTAATCCTTCGCTTAGGGCTTCCTTGACCCACTGACCTTGTCTTTCACCTCTTTTAGGCTTATTAGCCAGCGTTCCTACCATGCCAGCCCGTTTTACCACTTTATTCCTCAGGCTTCCTTGGCCTGTTTACTTCTTCTTTACCTCTTTTTACTCCCATGGGCTTGTTGCTGAATTCCTTGGAATTCCTCAGCCCTTTTACTACATCTTTACCCCCTATTCCCCTTTTGGGCTTATTGGCCTTTAAGCCAGTCCATTAAGTTTACCAATTCATTCCCTAGGCTTTCTCGACCCATTTACTTCTTCTTTACATCTCGTTATTCCCATGGGCTTACTACTTCGTTCCTTGGGCTTCCTCGTTCCATTTACTCCCTCTTTACCTCTTTTTATTTCAATAGGCCTGCTGGCCATCAATCTTGCTGCTTCAGACTGCCGGGCTTGTTTCCTTATTTTTTTACCGTTTTACCCCTTTATTTCCTTCTCATCTGCTCTATTGTTGGGCTTCTTTTGCTATTAGGCTCTTTGTTAAAAATGGGCATCAACATTGAGCCCCCAAAGAATATGGACTGCTCCTACAATTCATATGCGAATACTTATGTAAATTTCTTTCCTTTCTTTTCCTTTTTTTTGTGGGTTTTTCAAATGATGGACCTCGCCTTGTTTCCTTTTCTGCCATGAATAGGCTTATCTCTTTGAGTTTTACAGTTTAGCAGTTATTCTGAAATGCAACCTCTGTTTTATTAATGCGATGTTTTTTTTTTTTTTTTTTTTAAATTTTATGGCTAACATGTTGCCTCCCTTCATATCACTTTTATTTTTCTTAGCCTTTTCATTTTCTTTTCCTCATACTTTTCCCAAATTTCTCACAATATTTCCTCTCTTGTTCTTTTTACCATCTCACCTTACCCATCACCTTTACCATTCAATTCGTCTACCATGTCATTGGTAAAGGGTAAGAGTTCTTCCCGTTGTAAAAGGAAGGAGGTTGCCACCGATGATCCACCTGTCAAGATTGTGGGTGGAGAGGCCCCCCATTACGAATCAGGTTGTTTTGATGAGGAGGAAAGGGGTTACGATCTGAGTATTGAGTGTCCTCTCATCGACTTGTGGTATGATACCCACATTCACTTCCCCGTAGTGTCTAGTGACTGTTCGCCTCCTTCGCTGGGCCATGTGTGGCTTTCCCTTTGCTACCGTGATTCCAAAGTCTCTTGGGCTCCTTTGGCTTCCTCTATTCCCGACCTCGACATCCACTAAGGGACCTCACTACTCGTGTCCATTCTCATTGAATTTGGGTTGGGTACATTATTGGGTCGAAAAGAGTGGATGGACACAAAGTTGTCCAATGTGAGTTTTATGGCGGTGCTATAACAAGCCAGTGTATTAAAGGCTAGCATTTCCTCCTGATGCTTGTCCAACTACTAGGATTTGCTTAATCTCTACCACTTGGTCTCTCGATGATGTAGCGCCACCCATACCTTCTTTCTTTCTTGCGGCGAGATCACCATGACCTTAAAGAACGTGGCCAATCAACTGTTGCTACCCATCCTTGTTGACATCGACCCAAACAACATCAAGCTTTCTGCCAAGGAGGAGGCCATAGAAGCTAAGAAGCCATAGAAGCTAAGTTGAAGAAAGGGATAAGTGGGAATGTGAAGTTGTCTCATTGGGTTGGGACTTTCTCGAAGGCTTCTACCGTCATCCATTGTGCTGCCTTCATTACATTCTAGCTTTGTAAGTTCATTTTTGGCTCGCATCCTTACTATGCTGTAAAGCCCCTTTATTTTCAATTGGCCATAAAGATTTCTGTCAGAGTGAGTTTGCCATTGGCTTTTATGTTTCTAGGTCATCTGTACATTCAGTTGGACATTTTGTAAAGCGATAAGAGGTAGGCAAGTTCCTGCCACATAGTTACTTATTCTGCCCATAGTACCATATTGCAGCATCTGTTATGGGAGTGTTGTGCTAGGCATTTGGCTAAGTGCAAGCCAGTCAACCATGCCAAGGAGAAGTACCAGTTTTGCCCTAAGGTTACTGATTTCTACGGTCATTTTGTCACTGATTTTTCGTTAGCTTATCATTGAGTTGGGTTGAAGTCGTTTGGGCATCCTACTATGGAGTTCTTTGATAAGGGGGTTGGTTTTTTATGGAGAACTTATAGGGACTTAGGTAGCGGGTTACTTGTGCTAATTCAGTAATGGGCCCTTTCATGGCCACTACTGGGACCACTACCCCGTTAATTGGCTTTGACAAGAGGGGGATTACTTATTTGGCAGCCACTAATGCTAGAAGGTTGCCTTATCTGGCTGATGAGGGAATCTGCTATATTCATTACTCTACCCATAGAGTGAGGAGGCAGTTTGGATTTGATCAAGACATACCCGATGACTTTACTACAATCTTGGAGTTAACTACTTCGACCTACCTTTTCTTATGCCTTAGTGCCTTTAAGTTTTAGAGCAGCCACTTCACAGCAGACACTATTCTGAGTTCCCAGAAAAAGGATCTTTGCACTGTTTTGATGCACAGGTACTGGCAGGCTGTGATAATTTCCTTTCACCAGGAGTTGTTGGGTGGCCGTGGGTTTTCTCTCATCCCTCTTGAGGGTCTACATGCCATCATTTCCATGAACCTGCGACTGTTGCTTCCCACCAAGTTCGTGGTGGCATATACTAGGAAGCAGAGTAGGTCGGCCATATTCGAGTGGCAAGAAAAGGAGAATGGATGGTATTGGTATACTGGTGAATTCCCTTCGGGTTGGGAGAAGAAGGTAAAGGTGGTTAACCTTCTTGCGCCTACAAAGAAGGGCTCAGTGTCTCGAACTACCAAGCCTAAGTCTGCCAAGAAAGGTGATGATTCTTCTGAGACTTGTTCTAATATCATCCCGTATAAAGGAGGCCTTCCCCCTTGAAAATTCAATATGTGTATAAAACACCTTTGAACGTTTAGACCCCAAAATACAAAAAATCAATTCAAGCTTATTATCAAACAATTAATGTGCAGAACATGAACATAAGCCAATCACAAAATTGATAAATAATCTAAGCCAATTATAATCACATCCACAACAGAAAATAAAAGGCAAAGATAAAGGAAGAGTGATGCAAACACAAGGACAGCACGCGATGTGTTATCAAAGAGGAAACCGAAGCCCTTGGCGTAAAACCTCTCCGTCGCTCTCTAAGCGGTAAATAATCCACTAAAGAATGTAGTTGGGATACATGAATAGCAGAAGACCCTCCAAGCCTAATCTACCCAGTGTAAGCCCTCCAAGCTTCTTGCTTCAACGAGGTTGCACTGAACCTATTTCTTCTTTAGCTTACCGAATTCCGCTACTAAACCATAGCATCAACCAATAGTCATTGGTCCCTTCCAAACTGCGTCCCTTAACACCAAATGTATCTTCTCACAGACGTGGGTGTGATGAGAAAATGATTTGGTTAATAGCTTCTCAAGGATATATCAATGGAGAGGAAAAGAGTAAAGGAATTTGTAAAGTCTCTTAGTGAAGATTGGGGATGAGGCAATCTTGTTTTTCTCTAGGGTTTATCTCACAAAATTCTCTCTGGAAGCTCTCTTGATTTCGTGGGTATAAGGGTCTATATATAGTAGTGTGTGTTTGGAATACGAAGAGTCAATTTTTGCCAAACAAGGTAAGTTGGTGGCTTGACCTCGCGGCTTGTCCAAGTCGCGAGTTCAAGTTGCAAGGTAATGGCCTGGCCGGCCTGGCCAGCTTGGGACTTTTGTCCTGTAGTGCGACAGCTAGTGTGACCCTTCACCTTCCCGCATGCTTCTCACGTGTACAGCATTTGGCGGCTTGCAAGTCGCGAGTCAGTCACGAGTCTCTGCTTCTTTGCACAAGGATGAGCAATTCTTCACACACTACCCTTACAAGAATCCCACCTAAATATAGGGTTACTAAGTGCTAAATTACAAGCAAATTGGTACGGAATAAAGCCAACAAGATGGTTGATAAATTTCAACCTTACACCCCTATTGAGAGCTCTCACCCTCCTTCTGCTCATACATGTTCTAACAGGCGTTCTACTGTAAGCAAACCTAAACCTCCTACACCAAAGCCATCCATGGATGCTTTTCCTACATCTCTACCAGCCCCGTCTACCACTGCTGAGAGAAGAGTATGTTATCTCTAAATAGTGCTTCTTCTTTACTTTAGTTATTTTCTAGGCTTTCTTGCGGCTAACTTTGTGCACATGTTTTCTCCTACAAGGAGGATACTTTTGCCACTCAACCTATATTGCTCGATGAGCCTGAGGTTGAGGTACATTCCCTTCCTTTCCTTCTTTGTGCATGCATCCCTGTTCCTTGTCATTGTTATATATTATTATATATCTTTTCTTTTTCTTTTTCTTTTTCTTTTTTGCATGCTTGTTCATCCTTTTTCTTGCTTTGGCATCCTTTCCTTAGGTTAATCCCAAGCCCATTTCTATTTATCATCCTATGAGTGAGGAGGCTCATGCTATTGCCAGCATACCTATAAGGGGCTTCTTTTAATAGAGCGAATGTCGTGGCTAGGGCCATGGCTTCTGCCTCTACTGCTACTGCCCAAAAAGCTCCTACCGAAGCTCTAATCCCTCAATTCGAGCTTGTTTCCATCGAGAAGAGTACCCAGGTTGAGAGGGTTGTTATTGGGGAATCCACCCCTATTCTTGCCGAGATCCCTACTCCTCAAAAGAGAGTCATTCTTGCGGGGGTGTCCCAGACCAAGAGCACCTCTCCTACTACTCCTCCTGTAATATCTGCCAGCGATCCTTTTCGTTGCCTTCTTCCAAGCCATAAAGAATGGCTTTTCATTTGTTGTCACCCTATCCTTTATTCCTAGTTCTGCCACCCAAAGGCTTGACGCAGACTTGTCTCCCAACGAGGGGTTTGAGGAGGTCCTTGAGGATTCTGACAATGAGCCCGTTATGAGGACACGGCTTTCTGATTTTGATGAGGCCAATGATGATGATGAGCAAGGGACCAAGGCCATGGGTATGTATCCTTTATCTTTGCTATGTCTTCTTTTTCTTTTCTTCTTGTTATTTCTTAGTGCAATCTTTTATTTACTCCGCATGTTGTTATTGCTGTATAGTCATGGACATGCCTGAAGAGTCCAAGGCTACAACAAGTCCTGCGGTGCCCACAACCCCCATTCCTACAATAGCCTTTAACCCCCCACTTTTACTGGTCTAGGTAATTTCTTTACCCTTATACTATTTTCAATTTAAACTTTTGTCATTGTACCCACTTCTTTTCTTCATTTCCTCCCTAGGGGCTTATAATGTGCATTGTATTCTCTTTCAGGTCCATCTCTTATTGAGGTGGTTCCGCCCTTTCGATTTGAGATTGGTAGTAGTTCTGCCGCCGTTCTCGATTTCGTGAGTAAGGCTACTACCTTCTTTGCCCGTTTTGAGCAGGCTGAAACCAATGACCTTAACCCAACAAACTTCTGGGGTGTTAGATCTCCTTATGTTGACTTCCATGGCTTTCAGGTACCTGAGGAGTGCATTGCACATTTAGAGGCAGTTTATATTAGCCGTAGGGATTTCATGCAGGGATTCCTCTATGGTCAATCTATGAGGGAGCACTTCCTCAAGTTGTTAGGGGTGTGTGATGAATGACATTGATCATAACTTCATCAACACGGTTTCTGCTGAGAGGATCACATATTGGAGAGCTACAGTTCAGGAGTTAATTTGCATTGGGTTTGCTATGAAGTTTCTGCTAGACCATTTATGAGAGATTGCCTAAGCCTTCTTTATAAGAAAGATCTAGCTTGTTGTGGTTGCCATTGACACTTGCATCGAGAATCTGAAGAAAGAGGTAGCAGACTTAGAGCACGTCACAAGCGTCTCCTTTCTAGTGTCTCTAGTTCTAGCCGCTTCGAGGACTAGATCCTTATTTCAAGCCTCTGATCACTTAGATGTTTATCTCCTATGATGTAGCTTTATTTTCTTCTCTTATGTTTATTTCTTCCCTCCCTTCTTTCCATGGTACACTTTATTCTCCAGCACTTATGACTTATTTGATAAGTTTAGTATGACTTATACATTTTGGGCTTGTAATTTATTATGCTACATCTGCTACAGCTACTATTATGCTTTATGATACAATATATTTCTGCTAATACCTCATGCATGATCTTCGTTACTTTCTACTTTTTGCTTTTAAACATGTATTCAAGTAACATAAACTACACTGCTTTCTTGTGACATCATATCGCTTGCAAGGTTGGTCACTTGGAGGAAAGAAAAAAAAACAAGGAAAAAGGAATGATTACATAATATTTTCCTATACATAATAACATTTCAACCACTTGCTATTAATGGGGTCCATCAAATCTTTTCCATCCATCTAGGTTAGGCGATAATACTCACTTGCATGTGCTTCCCTTACCACGATGGGTCCTTCTCACTTTGGTGAGAATTTAGATGGTCCTGCCATACCTCACCTGACATGGTCTGCTGTTCTCAACACGAGTTGTCCTTCTGTAAACATTCTTTCTTTAATTGCCCTGCCCTAGGCTTCGGTCATTCTTTGCCTGTATCTATGGCTACGCTTTTGTTCTTCTTCCCTTTTCTTATCCAATCCTTCCAGGTCCTCGAACCTTTTTGTCGTAAAGACTTCCTTCTCATTTTCCTTCTTTCGCATCTATATAACCCTCAGGGATGGTATTACTTCTGCTGGGCTCACTACTTCTATCTCATATACTAAGGAGAAGGGGGAGAATCCTATGGCAAATTTGGGTGAGCTTTGGTAAGCCTATAGTGTGTCTAGTTGATGTGTCACCCAACCTCCGCTATACTCCTGACTCATTTTGCTGATGATTTTAATGAGGGTTTTGTTTGTTGCTTCTGCATTTCCATTCCCCTATAGGTAATAAGGCGATGACTAGTAGTACCTCACTTGATAGAATTCTAGCATCTTCCTCACTTCCTTGTTTACAAAAGGCATACTATTGTCGATTATGATTCTATGAGGTACCCTAAATCAAACAATTATGTTCTCTTTGATGAAGTTTGCTATAGCTCCTCTAGTGGCTTTGTAGAGTGGTATGGCCTCTACCCACTTAGTGAAATACACTATGGCCACAAGGATCCATATGTACCGATTGGAAGATAAATTAACTGGTCCCACAAAGTCAAGCCCCCCAAGTGTGGAAGGGTCATGTGGTGACTATGCTCTGTTAGCTTTGTGGATGGGTATGGATTAAATTGGCTTGCACTTGGCAACTGTGGCACTTCTTTACAAATTTTGCTGCATCCCTTCTTATAGTGGGCCAATAGTAGCCCATTTGTAGTATGCATCAATATAACTTCTTCCTTCCTTAGTGTATTCTGCATTCTCCTACATGTACTTCCTTGAATATCTTGCTAGCCTCTTCTAGCCCTAAACATTGCAATAGATCCCCATCATATCCTTTCTTAAAGAGAATTCCTTCGTGTAGGAAGTAATGGGTTGCCAACTTCCTAAGTTTATACCTTTCTTCATGCATTTGTGGTAGAACCCCTTCTGCTAGGTATTCCGTAAATGGGCTTCTGCAATCCTCTAAGGCAAACGAGGCGTAGCTCTCTTTTCTATCTATAGCTAGATGGCAAGCATCACACTAGGTTTAGATTAGGTCTGCATCCTTGCTCATATTTAACCAGTAGAAGCCCACCCTTTGCAACCTTTGGTATAAGCTAACATCCGTGTCGAACCCGCAAATCTTGCTATGCACTTCCTCTAGATTTTCTGGGCCTCCTCATGCCCTATGCATCTCAATAAAATTCCTCTTAGCATTCTGAGATACTGCTCTCCTTTCATCAGGACATAGTTGTAGACATCTCACTTTGTACCCGATGAATAAACTTTAATATCCAGTCTTAATAATGAGCTTGACATGTCTAGAAAAGGTAATTGAAGTTATTTTGATAGTTTGAAAGTAATCACAACTTAAAAGTGCTCAAATCACTTTGAAAACATTGCTGAAAATTTACCTTTGCTTATTGTTTTTACCATAACTTCTGATCCACAAAGAATTTTTGAGTGAGGTTTCTTTCTTTGGAAAGTAGACATCCTAGGCTTTAATTTGAACATAACTTTGGCTTAACTTGGACTTAAATTGAGTGAGTTATGACCGTTTGAAGTCGGGCCACCAGAGCTGTGTGTACACATGCATAAACCTGCATACGCAAGGCCCATTCCAGAACCTCAGAAATTCATATTTTTGGGCCCAAAGCCTCCCTCTTTGATGGGGCCTGGCCCCTAGACCCTTTGGAACATCCAAAACCATAAAAATAAGCCTGAAAACCCTAGTTCTAATATATAAATACATCCTTATGCCTCCAAACTCAAACCCTAGCTAGAGAAAGCCATTTTTTAGCCTCCATCTTCTCTAAAACTCTAATTCTCTTTTCTAAAACACACACACACACAGCACATTTGCACATTTTTTACAAATTAAAAACCTCTCTTTAGTTAGTTCTAAGGCAGAAACTATTTTCTTAGTTCGATTTCACAAAACCCTTTCCAAAACTAATCTTGTTTTTGAGTTGTGATTACCTATAAACTATTGAAATCTTCTTTTACCTTGATATCTCATTGAATATTTTTGTGTAGGCACTAAGGGGCCAGTTAAATATCAATCAAGTTTGTATTCCATAGCAAGGTGAGTCTCTCTTCATGGCTTTTCCTTGATTTGGTTCTTTTATAATTTATGTTTTTGTTGTTCTTAGTTAATTTATATGTTATTCATGTTTAGAAATATGTTTTCTTTTGTTTGATTTTATTTTGTTTTGTCTCATCATGTTTTGATTGGAAAGTTAAATGGTTTGATATATTGGTGAACATGTTTTGATGTTGTTCTTATTTGTTGTTAGATCCAATGCATGTTTAGGAGTAGATTTTATTTTGTTTATCTTTGATATATTTGTTCTTAGTTTAGGTTGCTTATATTTATATTAGAAGCATGTTAGGATGTTAGATTTATCATTTTGAAGCTTTGCTTTAGTTTTTGTGTTGCTAAGGTTTCTAGGCTGAAACCCATATGGGCATAATCTTGGCCGTATACGCAGGCTTGATTATGCGCACACAGGCTTGTTCATGCATGGACATGATCCTACCCAGAAACCCTAATTTTTCTAATTTTGTTTCTAATTTCACATGCAAGACTTCTATCTTGGATCCTTTTTTCATATATTTGTGGTTTGAATATTCTATTTCACATGCTTGTTATTCGTTTGCTTTTTCACATGTTTAAATTAGGGTTTGTCTTATATTTTCTTGTTTTGATGCCATGAACGCGCATTCACATGTTCATGCATGAATATCATAGGTGCTAAGCTGCTACAAGATAAGTGAGGTAAGTCATGCATTCACATTCCCATGCATCTTTGAATATGATTTTGCCTTGATGATAGAGATAAACATGTTTGTTTGGTTGAGTTCTTCTTGAAGTATAGATGCAATCACATATTTTCTTGGATCTTTCTATGCCTATGTTGCTGCCTTGGATATGATATGTATGATAGTAACATGCTAGAGTTTATGTTATGCCATGATAGATGTATGATTAGGTCTTTTGGGGATGATTGATGTCATGTAGTATGCTTAGATGTATGCTAGTATGTGTGCGTGTAAGTATAGATAACAATATTGAGTGTGCCTTTAATAGGGTTAAGACATAAGACATAATGAGCGGAAGTCAACCTTAGGGTTGGATAGTTTTAGGTGCATAACTCACAATCAGTGTCATCACCTATAATGGACTTTGAGTACGTTAAAGGTTTGCTACCAATCCACTATGGGGTCCACTTAGGCCCTCGATTGGAATTATAGCCTACCAAGTTGTGACTGAGATACTTATCTATCCCTTTAGCCATGGGGAGCCTACCCACACTTAGAGAGATCCTAGATCCTATCAATAAGGGGGTACCCTTTATATATCTCTTGTTTGTTCAGCCATATATCTTGTGATCACCTAATTCTAATGGAAAAATAAAAGATGTAAAGAATTGGAGTATGACCCAAAAGTTATGGCATACCTTAAGATATTGGGATGAAAAGAAAATAAGTTCTCACATATGAGAAGCTTATGCCAAATTCCAAAGGTATATCTTAACTTGAAAGGCTCATAAGACTATAGCCTAATTGCTATCATAAGCCAAATCAAAAGGCCTTCTGGAAAAGAGGACCTTGGGCCTAAGGTAACAAATATGTTACGGATTTAATATCCAACATCCTTCAAAGCCCAAAATGAAACTCCCTAATCCTGGGCCTCTTTGTTGCATGCATAGGCCCAGAATGAGGAGAATTTCATGGACTTTGAGAGGAAGGCTACAATGCGTCCTAGCTAGAGGACTACTTCAAAAAAATTCAAAAAATAAAAAAGAAGAAGAAGAAGAAGAAGAAGAAGAAGAAAGTTTTTTGCAAAGAAGAAAAGTTTTCCAAAAAAAAAAAAATCTTTTGTAAATAATTTTTTTAAGAAGTGAAATTTTCAACAACAACAACACAAAAAAAAATAAAATAAAATAAAATAAAAGAGGGAAAAGTTTTTGAAAAAAAGTAATAAAAAATGATTAAAAAATTTTTGAAATGAAAAATTCAAAAAGTAGATGAAGGATGATCCATAAAGCCATGATATACCCAAAATTTTGGGCCCATTAAAAAAAAATTCAAATCAAGAGGGCCCAAGATCATAAATATACCATAGACTTTAGAGGAAGGCATTGGGCCATAAATTTATAACATGTCCTAACTTTTGGGTCAAAATCCAAAAATCTTTTTCAAAAGCAAGAGAGCTTAAGATCATGAGTATGTTATTGACTTTATTGAAAAGTTGTGAACTAATCCATGCTTTGGGAAGGTTTTGAAACCCTAAAAAGGCTAATCAAGAGCCCTGTAAGGATTATAAAAGGAAATCTTTTTTAGCCAATTGACCAAACTCTTTGAACTAGGGGCAAGGCCCATTTGAGAAGGAAAGATAAAAGTGGATCAAACTTTTGAAACTAGGGGTAAGGCCCTCATGAGGGGAGAGAGTGAACATTCAAGATCGACTTTGTAATGGGACAAGTAAAAGATTTTGATGTTTTAAGACAAAGCTTGGTCACTTTTTTTTTTCCTCTAAAAAAAAAGGAGAAAGAAAAGATGTGGACTTCTAAATGTCATGGCTCATTTTAAGTACAAGTTCAAACAAGTTTTTCATAAGAAAAGAAATTTTCCAAAGCATGATGGGCTTGCATTATAAATGGGGCATAGATTTATGTGTTTGAATTTATTGATGACACCATTTGCATAAAGCCTAATAGAGCACAAGATGTGGACTAACCTTGCAAAATTCATGACCAATCTATGCTTAAGCCCAAATGAGGATGAGAGGGTGAGATGAGTGACTTGTAATTGGATTCAAAGCCCAAAGAAAAAAAAAACCTAAAAAAAAAAGAAAAGAATATTGGGCTTGGATCTAAGTGAGGAAAGATGAGAGAGTGAGAAGTGTGAATGATGTAATTAGGCTTTAAGCATAGGGGTATACTTGAATTTTGAAAGATTGGTGTAGCTCATTCTATTTCTAAGTCCAAGATAATGAAATGATGCAAGACTTAGAATACGAATGGGGCATACATATAGTCCACTAGTTGATGGAAGCAAGAAAAGTTGATTAAGACATTGGGTCCAAAACTTTAAAAGAAATTGGGAGCACATATTTATTTGATCAAGTTTTGTTTCAGGCACAATAATACTCCCTACTCAAAAGAACTTCCTAAGTTCACTTGGCTTTGATAACCTACCCCTAGTGGTCTAAAGCAAGTTGACATTATTGTACTAGAAAGCATGGCTGAAGCCACTAATGAGGTGAGGCAATTATCCAAATGTTGGCTAAGCAAGGAGAAATGCTAGCACAATTTGGAAATCGTCTAGATTTTTTGGAAGAAGAAAGAAGGGAGAAACCTCAACAAGAGAAGGAAGGAGAGGAAGAGGAGGTTAATCATGGCAAGTGTGAGAGACCAGGGAAAATTTAGGGCTTCTCAAAAAGAGATTGGGGTGCTTGTAAGGGCACCTCTCTTTTGGGTAGTGGTGTGGAGTCGCCACTTATTTTTTATAGAAAAAAATAAGAAAAAATAAATACAAATTACACGTTCAAAATACTTCGAATGTCATTGATTGAATAAAGAAAAATACAATTTTGGTAAATTAACCTTACAAGGCTTTGGGTCCTAGTTACAATCTATGCAAAAGAATACAAAGTTTTGGTCCTAGTTACAATTTACCAAAATTAAAAAACAAAACACTAATCTACCTATCCAAAAATCCTAAGCTCAGGGGCTAAGTTATGAAATGGGAAAGTGTTAGGCACCCATTCCACCCAGACAGAGTCTGGTCTTCTAGACTCTAATGACCAATATACCCTTTTTTGAATGATGTTGAATGATATGTTATAATGCACATGACAAACACTTGACAAAAATTAACTTAAATAATTTTGCCTTATGGACGTGTCCTCTTTTTAAAGAAAATTTAGACCTGTCTTGGAAATTAAAATAATAAGACTTGGTTTGTAAAAAAATTCAGATATGTTTTTGTAAAGAGTAAAAGCAAGATTTTATGAAGAAAAATTAGATCTGTTTTGTGTAAAGTTAGAAAAAAATTCGGTTTGTTAAAAAAAATCATTTTTTTTTGTAAAGTTTAAAAAAAAAAACATAATTTTATCAAGAAAAATCATATATGTTTTTTATTTTTAAAAAATTAAGATTTTGAAAAGAATCAGATCTGATTTGTGTAAAGTAAAAAAATAAAAATAAAAAATTAGATATGTTGTTGGACACAAATTAAAAAAAAAAAAAAAAACTTTTGAAAGAGGATCCACATTCACAAGACAAATTTATTATGCATGCATCACATATTAAAAAAAAAAAGAAAAGACTTCAACCTAACTTTCAATCCCTTCTTTAAAATTTCAAAATATTTTCTCCATTTGGGACTATGAAACACTTTCCTAGTTAGCTACAAACTCTTGAAACCTATTTAAACCTAGTTAGGGACTGAGGTAGCTTACTTTAGCATTTATCCTGCAAACAAATCTCCGAATCAAAGTTATCAAGAACAACAATCACATGCAATAGTTATACATGGCTAACAATCAAAATTTTCCTCGTTCAACCATTCATGATATCAATAGATGCGTTCGAAGCTTTGATTTTAGTACCAAGACCAATTTTACAGCCTATAAGCTAGAGGGGATCCAAGGCTTTAAGGAATGTCAAGATCAAGTGGAATTTCCTCCGTGGTACCGTGAAGTTCTGGGATACTGAAGATCATGTATTCCAGTTTAAAACTGCTAAAATTTGCCCCACAATTGAAGAATTTTCAGCTATTTTGGGTTTTGATCTTGACAAGAAATTCGTAGCAGTTTCTTGTGTTCCTAAACATAGCGAAACTTTATTTGTGCTCTAGGGCTTCCTACTTCAGTTACCAGTAGCATGATCGAAGGCCACATGGTGAATCTTCACGTAGTTGTTTCAAGACTGATTAACAAATGTACTCATGGAGTAGCTAACAACATGCAAAAAAATTTTGGCTTAGCTCTTTGCTTCATGGGAAAATTTTTACTTTGCTCTAGAAGGCCTGGTTTTGTGGATGCTCAAGCCTAGGCATTGTAAGTCAAGTTAAGGATGGTGATAATCTTGCTTCTCAGATCTTGGCAGAAACTCTTTTAGGATTGGATTCTATATTTCTTGGTGGAGAGTCACAAAACTTTCTTGGGAGTCCCTTGACTTTGCAAATATGGTTGATGGAAAGACTAGACATGATTGCAACGCCTACTATTGCTGATTATAGTCCTAGAAATTTCCTCAGTAGGACTATCCTAAAAAACCAAGTGTCAAATTGAAAGTGACTAGGTGAAATTTCTGAACAAGAAGTCCAGTGTCTCAATTCGATAGAATTGTTATTAGTAGAAGTGCCCACCTCTTTTGTTGTGGTCTCCAGGATCAGATCACATCTTCATAGTTGGATTAAGGAGGGCAACTTTCTATAAGAAGGATAGACTCTTAAGGCAATTCCAATATGAGTAAGGAATTCTTGATGGAAAAGGAAGAAAACCTTTCACTCTTGTAGACACAAATCCTACTTCTATAAGGAACATGTTATTGGCTTGGAGATGGCTGACTGAGTGGATCAATCTTTTGTCAAAGTTCACTTTCACAGGATGACCACAGAATACTCTAATTGGTTGGTAAACAAGATTGCGGACAAAGAGGCTGACATGGTTGCTATGAGAAAACAATTTCTTAGAGAAACCCGAGAAAGACATGAGGCTGACAACTATGAGTTTAAAAGGAGGGACAACGATGACAAAGTACCTAGCACAAATGAAACCATCGATCAACCAAAAGAGAAAAGACTAAAGAAAAAATGGTCTTATTTTTGGCTTTGAAGATGTTCATTTTAAAAATTGATGTAAAATCTTAGGTTTAGGAATTATTTAGGACCTCTAGGTGTAGGGTTCTGTTTAGGGTTTAGGTTTTTAAGGTTTGGTTTTTTTTTTTTTTTTTATTTTTTATTTTTTATTTATTTTTATGGTTTAGTTTAGGGTTTAGGTTTCGAACTCTATGTAATGGCAAGGTTTAATGGAATGGTTAGATTTTGAAAACATTTTTCCTTTTCCTAATGGGTAAATGGTGGGTTTAGGGAAATTATGACTGGACCAATATATGGTTGCCTATGTACTTTCTTGGCAAAAGGATCAAATCATCATATAGTTCATTTTTTTATTTGCCTTAACTTTTGCATCGGCCGCCCTTTTGGGTTTTCAACTTAGTAGTCTCTCTCACTTTTTTTTTTTTTTTTTAACTTTCCTTTTACGTAGATCGCCCTTGCAAGTTTTCAACCTCTCTTCACTTTTTTTTTACTCTCCTTTTGCATAGATCACCCTTTCGGGTTTTCAACCTACCCTTTTTTTTTTCTTTTTTCTTTTTTGACGAATCTAAGACGGGAAACAACATAATTTACAACCACTTTAGACGTGGTGTTTTTAGACTACCACCTCATTTCTTCAATTGATCCATATTGGTTGGCTCAGTAAAAGGGTTTGAATCTAAGACCATCAACCTTACTGCTCCCCTAAAGTATATTTGCTTAATAATATAAGGACCTGCCCAATTTTGCTTGAACTTCCCCTTTGTATCTTGAATCGGCTTGGATCTCTTTCAGCACTAAATCCCCCAACTTTAAATCTCTAGCTATTACTTTCTTGTCAAAAGCTTTCCTAAGCCTCTTTTGATAATCTTGAATGTGATACAAGGCCTAGAGTCTGTTCTCATTCATCAAGCATAATTGGTCATATCTACTTTGCAACCAATCTACTTTAGGGATTTCACTCTCCATTAATGTTCTCAATGAATAGACACCTATTTCAATGGGAAGGACTGCTTCCGTCCCATACACCAATGAATAAGAAGTGGCTCATATGGAAGTTTGAATCAATGTCCTATACGCCCAAAGTGCATAGGGTAATTGTAGGTGCTAGTCTTTGTAGTATTTCGTGCTCTTCTTCAGGATTTGCCCTATATTCTTGTTAGCAGCCTCAACTACTCCATTAGTCTAAGGACGGTAAGGTGAGGATTTATGGTGCTGAATATTGAACTGTAAAATTAGCTTCTTTGTTTCCCCCTTTAAATGCAGCCTATCATCTGAGATAATTTCATGCGGTAATATATCTACAAATGATATTAGTCTTAATAAACTGAGCAACTTTCTTCGTGTTCAAAACCTTGTATAAGGCAACTTCCACCCATTTAGTGAAATAATCAATAGCAACAAGTATAAATTCATGGCCATTAGATGTTGCTGGGTTAATCTTCCCAATAATATCTATTCCCCATGTAGAGAATGGCTTGGGTGAAATCATGGTATGTAATGGCATAGGTCGCATGTGCTTCAGATCTCTGTGGACTTGGCATTGATGGCACTTTCGAACATGAACAGTGCAGTCTGCTTCCATAGTAGTCCAGTAATAACCTTGTTTCATTACTTTTCATGACAGCATGTGTGCATCATATGTGGCCCATAACTTGATTCATGAACCTCTTCAATTCATATGTGAATTATGTTAGGAACATATGTCAATATAGAATTCGTTAATCCTTTGACAAAACGTGTTTTACTTGTAATTAAGTAGATCTAGGATGTGTTTTATACTTCAAGGAACAAGGTTTCAAGTCCAAGTGTTAAAGTCATGTAAGTCTGTCCAAGAATCAAGTGAAGACGTGCTGGATTTTAAAGCTCGACAGTTAGTATCTATCGAGGTTTATAAGGCTGTTTAAGCTCGATGCTCGATAGCTACTTGATGAATAGGGTATCTATCGAGATTTAAGAAAATCAGTTTTTCAGTTCTGATTTTCATCCAATCCATGTATAGATCTGGGCTTTCTTTTCTATTGTTTTAAGGGCAGTTATAGCTGATGCACATCAATGCAAAAGTTTTTCACAAGCATATTGTGAACTGGAGACATATGCCCTAGTTCATCTTTCTCTTCAAGAAGCTACTACATTTGTACGTCGTAGGGTTTTGTAACTAAGGCGCTTTGTGATCTTCATCGTGTTGATGAACTGAAGAGCTTTGCAGCTAACATCCTTCTAAAGTTGGTGTGCAAGCCACGTACTAGGATCCACGCATCGAATTGGTTAGTCATGTACTGAGAGCCGTGCATTGAAAGGAGAGATTGTTACTACAGAACAAGTCCAATTGGGTATTGGGGTAAGGGTTCAATTGTAGGTTGGTATAAGATACTTGGATTCCTTTACTTGTAACCACTTGTTGTGATAATAGTGAATTATTAGGAGTAGTGACCTTAAAATCACCTAGTGAGGTTTTTGCCATGTAGATTTTTCTCATTTGTAAACAAATCATTATGTCAATTTATTTTCTGCTGCATATTAACTTAGTTGGTGATTTGTTTGTGCTACCACGCTTATTGCATACTAATCGAATTAATTAATTAACTTGGCCAATTAATTGGTTAATTCATCACAAGGGGTTAATGCATTATTGGCATATCAAGTGGTATTAGAGCAGACACATTCTGATTAGGTTTAATCTTTACTGTGTGACCTATTGACCGCTGTTTGTCATGGATAGAAAACAGTCTCTTATTATACCTCCTTTATTTGATGGCACTAACTATACATACTGGAAAGTACGCATAAGACCTTTCTTGCAGTCATTAGATGAGAAAGTATGGCAAGTTATGGAAATAGGCTAGACTAAGCCAAAGGAAGCGTCGGCCGATTGGGATGATGCTAAGATCAAGGCAACAAATTTCAACAGCAGGGCATTGAATGCTTTATTCAGTGCAGTCACGAATTAGGAGTTCAAAAAGATATCCTCTATTGAAACTATTAAGGAAGCATGGATCATCCTCTAGACAACCTATGAAGGAACTAAGGCTGTCAAGGATTCGAAACTTTAGAGGCTTACTCCAAGCTTCAAAGAGATTAAGATGAAGGAGGATGAGTCATTCAATGAGTTCTATGTCAAGCTCAAGGACATAATGAACTCAGCCTTTAATTTTGGGAAAACCATTCCTGAACCCAAGATTGTTTAAAAGGTGCTCAGATCTCTACCCAGATTATATGCCAAGATCATCGCGATTGAGGAATCAAAGGATACTGATAAAATTCCTTTGACAGAGGTGGTTGGCAATCTACAGACCTATGAGTTGGGTTTGATAAGGGTAGGGAAATCTAGTAAGGGAAAGAGCATGGCAATGAAGGCCAAGAGCAGTGACACTGATGAGTCTTGAGACGATGAAGATTCTAAGATGAAATCCTATATCACCAGGCAATTCAAAAAGCTTATGAAGAATGCCAATGCTAAAGGATTTGACAAAGACCGTAAGCAATCCAATTCATCTTAGTTCAAGAACCTAGACAAAGGAAAGAAGGATGCCAGGGATGGCGGTTAGTACACTGTTCCCTTAGGACTAAAGTGCTTTAGGTGTCAAGGCTTCGGTCACATGAAGCAAGAGTGCCCTACGTATCTCAAGATTATTGGGAAGAGCAAGGCACTTGCTGCTACTTTGAGCAACACCAAGCTTGAAGATGATTCTGATAATGAGGATGATGGAATCTTAAATGCCTTCACTGCCACTGTAAATCCTACTAAGGGGGTTGTTGAAGATATGGATAAAGAAGAGGACTTGGTGGAGTCTAAATTTGAGAAGATGGATGAACAAGATGACATCCATACAGCCTTTGCAAAATTATACAAGTTCTTAGAAAAACATGAGAAGTTGTATAGGTTGGCCACCAAAAAGCTCAGTGAAGTGGAGCTTGAACGAGAAGAAATCTCCATGAAGTTTAATGAAGCCAATCAGACCATTAGAGCACTGCGATTTGAGAATAATTTCTTGGCTAAGAAGACCAAGAAGCTTGAGGTAAAGTTGTTCCAAGTCAAAGCTCAACTAGAGAGGACTTCTAGTGCAAAGCTTGACGAGATGCTCAGTCTTCAGAAATCTACTTCTGATCGAACCGGTTTAGGGTATAATTTCTCTTCTCCTAGTGTTGCTTCTACTAATACTACTGTTTTTTTTTCTCCTAGTAATAATGTTGAATTTGAGAACAATAATGTGAAAAATGTGTTGGCTAGTGAGGACGTAGACAATGGTAAATCTATCTTAGGAGCACATCCTAAACTGGATAAGAAAGAGACTAAAAACCTTACTAGGATTGAAGGGAAACAGTCAAAAGCCTAAATAGAAGAAGCAACATCTCTGTCATCACTATGGAGCAACTAGACATACTCGACCTAATTGCTATAAATGGTTAGCCACTTAACAGAGCAACAGTAAAATCTCATCAGGAAACTAGAATCAGTTTCCATCCTCTTTTCTCCTCTTGGAGATTTACTCAAAACCCTCATGTTCCTTTCGAACTTGAATGGTTTCACTTCTTCCACCTCACCACCAGATCAAGGGTTTGCAAAACAGAAAGGTTCTTCCAAGGTGTGGAAGGAAAAAGGCTTCAAGTGATTTAGTCACTTTTTCTCTCTTTCTCCCTTTCTTGTTTTTGATTTTGCATTACTTGTGTGTTTTGCGTTCTTGTTTTGAGTCAGTCTAGTTTTATGCATTGCTTTGTTTAACATGTTTTTGTTTGTTTATTTTCAGTTTTGTTTTATTTTGTTTTTCATAAAAAAATATTATTATTATTTTTTAAAAAATCAGAAAAATATAAAAACAGTGTGTGTTTGTGTACATTGGTATTTATGTACCTTGGATGGCCATTGAAACAATGTTTTCTAAACTTTATATCTTTTATAACTTAGATAAGCATCTCTATGTACAACTAAGCAAGTGAGCTTTGTGGTTTGTGTTTGTAATGAGTAAGATTAAGTAATCTCTTATACTTAACACTCGTATCACTTTTTTTGATGGGGAGGACTAGAAAATCTTAAGAGAAAGGCATAAATAACCATCTCATCACTGTTGCTCACCAATCATGAAATGACATCTATATACTTTAACATAGCAAAAGTGCAATGTCAAAAGCTTAACATCATTGGGTATTTCTTTTCTTTCTCTTATATGCCTATGCATGATATGCTTAACAAAAGAAAAAAATGCAAAAAAAAAAAAAAAAAAAAAAGCCAAAAGAATCAAAATGCTTTATATATGATTGCAAGCGTGTCTTCTAGGAGATGTGAGAGTTATAGGATGTACCTCGAAGGTAACAGTCCCCATCAAGTAGTTATGATTGTGTGTGAGTTAAAGTGATTTTTTCATATCTCAAATTGTCATGACATGTAGACACTTGTGCAATCTTGCAATGTTTTTCACACACAACACCCAACATTCTTTGCTACTCTTGATACGTGTGCAGGTACAATGTGATTTGGTCATCACAAGAAATACATGTGTTAATGTATGCTTACTAAACTGTCTAGACTTGTTTTTGAAATAAAAATTTATTAGACTTGTTTAGTGTGTGTGTGAGTTTTGGATTCAAATGCTTGACATTTTTCTTGATGAGAGATGTTTTTAAGAGTTTAAAATGTTGTTTGGATCTTTCGTTGAGTAGCATGTTTGATTGCATTCATGTCCGTGTTTTTTTGTTCTTTAAAAAACTATTTTTAAGCAATATTGATAGCTTCTCGATACCTCTCGACAGCTAGGCTATCTATCGAGCCTCTTGAGCTTCCTTTCTCAATAGCTGTTATCACAATCTCGATCCATCGAGATTCTTGAGATTCAATCTCGATAGCATCTTGACAGTTACTCGATCCATTGAGGAAGTTTTTGTATGCTCGATAGATGCTCGATAGCTTCTCGATCCATCGAGGTCACCTTGCTGCGGACACCTCTTAATAGCACCTCGATAGCTTCTCGATAGCTCTATCTCGCGTTTTTAATTCTCGACACCTGCCGATCCATTGAGCTGCATATGTTTTTATATATAGTGTCAGTGCGATTTTTCTTTATTTCTCCCCGATCTCTCTCGACAGTTTGTGTCTCTTCACCTCCCTAAACTCATCTCTCTCTCTCTCTCTCTCTCTCTCTCTCTCTCTCTCTCTCTCTCTCTCTAAACCTCAAACCTAGAAGTTTTTCGACCTCAAGATCATTTCTTCATCTAGTATGATCTTGTTTTCTCCATTCTTATCGTGCATTCCATGATTTTTTACCTAACTTTTGGGATTTTTTTGAAAATTTTAGGGTTTTTCAAAATTGATGAGTTTTTCACAAATCTTTGGGTTGGTTTTTGTTTAAATAATTTTAAATCATTATGCATTACATCAGATGTGCATTTTAACGATGTTCATGCATTTTAGATGTGTGATTATTATGTTGAAATGTTGTGTGCTGGTAGGTTTGGATTGGGCTGAGCCTATGATGCTTTTAATGTTTCATATCACATGCACATGCAATTTTCATGCATACGTACCTTCATTTCTTTATATTCTTTCTTATATTGAAATGTTTGGTGCTTTTATGTTTGCCTCTTTCTCTCTCTCTTTCTTTTGTTAATTGCTCTATGGCACTTAAACAAAAATCCACTTCGTTTTGGAACCCTCTTCGTTCCTGGGCATCTTCTTCTTCTTCCCTCTCTGATTCTACTCCATCTCACGTCTGGTTCCGTGATGATAAAGCCCGTAAGGACTTTTCGAAGAACTTCTCATGATGAGGCATTCATTCGGTACGCCAAGTCATTCTATCGGACTTTTCCTATATTGAGATTCCCACTGTCATCTACAGTCGGGGTTAGGAGTCACTGTGTGGCATCCTGGTCACTTGTCCTTCCATGATCATACAAGTGTTTTACTCCAATATGCACGGATTCGATTATTCAGTACCTCATTTTGTCACTCACGTTCGAGGTACACACATCGTAGTCACTTCAGATATTGTATCCGAGGTATTGCATGTTCCTAGGGTAGCGCATCCTGACTACCCTAGCTGCGATCGTCTTAAGACTGTGTCCAAAGACGAGAGCTCGTCTCTTTTCTGTGAGACACCTTCTTCTTGGGGTGACTGTCAAAACACCCCTTGCTCAGGCTTTGCAAAAGGTCCGAGGTTCCTTAACATGGTGATGACATTTGTTCTCCATCCATTGTCTCACTATAACTCTATTACAGAGCCTTGTGCTCAATTTTTGTTATCCCTTATTGAGGGACTTTTTATTGATTTTCCCTCTCATTTCATTCTATCCCTCATAAATATCTATAGGGATACGGTGACCTATAATAAGCTCATTTTTCCTTCGGCTATCACGCGGATTCTTCGCCCTTTTTTTGTCTCCTATCCTTAGTTTCCTCATTTTTCGGTTATGTGTGCCATAGACACTACTACCGTCAGACGGAGCGAGGCCCAACTTCAACCAAAGTAGCCACAGACAAAGACAACGACTCCTTCAGCTTCTTTTGCTCCTTCCACGTCCGCACCTTTTTCATTGGTGGGTGGTGTGACTCTTGAGGCGGTCATGGCGCAGCTGTAACGCATGGATGCTCACCTTGACACACTTAGTGATGAGTTGTGTCAGGTGAACACCCGTGTTGGCCGTATTGCTAAATGGCAAGCTCGCCTTGATGGCTTCGTAGAGTCTCCCTCTCATTCTCTAGAGGCGTCTGAGGATGAGGACAATGATGGTGACTCTGACAACGATGACGATGATGAGGGTGAGGATGCTAGCTCTTCCGATGACGATAAGATGACTGCTTGAGTTACGTACCTTTTGTCATTCATGACAAAAAGGGGGAGTCGTTTTGATATAAGAGTAGTCATGTACATAAGGAGAGAGTTAGCATAGGACATTTTTGTGATAAGAGGAGTGTTTTTTTTTTTTTTTTTTTTAAGGGATGTAGTGAGGACTTATGTATTTTTTTTTTCTTTTCTTTTTTTATAGATACATTGTTCTTACTTTGTGATAGCAAACCTTGTACTTATGATGTTATATATATATATATATAATGAAGTTGTATTACAATTCTTTCACCTATCTCTGCATATGTTGTTTCTTTTCTCTCTTTATGCATATGCTTCTTATATATTGTATGCAATCTTATATTTCTGTTTCACACTAAGATGCCGTGATGAGTTTTGTTTAAAGTGTTTCAGAAATATAGGTTGTCAAAGTCTTCTTGCTATAAAATCTCTTCTTACAAAGTTTTTCATGAGTTTGTGTTAGGATAGATTTTATTGTATTCAACAAGTATTAGTTGAGTGATTTATGACTTCTCTCATATATTCATTTGTTTGTTGTGGTTTTGTCACGGATTGCCAAAAGGGGAGATTGTTAGGACATATGTGAATTATGTTAGAAACATATGTCAATATAGAATTGGCTAATCCTTTGACAAAACACACTGTACTTGTAATTGGATAGATCTAAGATGTGTTTAATTCTTCAAGGAATAAGGTTTTAAGTCCAAGTGTTAAAGCTATGCAAGTCTATCTAAGAATCAAGTGAAGAAGTGCTATATTTTAAAACTCGACAGCTAGTATCTATCGAGGTTTAAAAGGATGTTTAAGCCCGATGCTTGACAGCTGCTTGATAGATAGGGTATCTATCAAGATTTAAGAAAACCAGTTCTTTAGTTCTGATTTTCATCCAATCTGTGTATAGATTTTTGGGCTTTCTTTTCTCATAACCCTAAACATATATAAGGATTGTTTTAAGGGCCGTCACAACTGATGCACATCTATGCAAAAGTTTTTCACAAGCATATTATAAACCGAAGACATATGCCCTAGTTCATCTTTCTCTTTAAGAAGTTACTGCATTTGTACGCTACCAAGGAGCTTCGTGATCTTCATTGTGTTAATGAACTAAAGAACTTTGCAACCAACATCCTTCTCAAGTTAGTGTGCAAGCCGCATACTCGGATCGGCACATCGAATTAGTTAGTCACGTACTAGGAGCCGTGTATTGAAAGGAGAGATTGTCACTACAAAACAAGTCCAATGGGTATTGGAGTAAAGGTTCAACTGTAGGTTGGTATAAGGTACTAGAATTCCTTTACTTGTAACCACTTGTTGTGATAATAGTGAAGTCTCAAGAGTGGTGACTTTAAAATCACTCGGTGGGGTTTTTGCCATGTAGGTTTTGCCCATTCATAAACAAATCACCGTGTCAATTTATTTTCCACTACATATTAACTTAGTTTGTGATTTGTTTGTGCTATCACGCTTATTGCATGCTAATTGAATTAATTAATTAACTTGGCTAATTAATTGGTTGATTCATCACAAGGGGTCAATACATTCTTGGCCTATCATTTTTGTTCCACTAATATTGGTCTACCTTTATCTTCCTTAGGTCCATCCATCATGGATGCCATTGTTGTTAGAGCATCTGTAATTTGATTCTACATTCTTGGCACATATTCGTATTGGATCTTATTGAATTTCAAGGTCCACTTTTAAAGACATTCATAATAAGGCATTATCTTTTCTTCCTTGATCTTCCATCTATTCTGAATCTGAGAAATTATTAAGGCTAAATCACCATATACTTCCAATTCTTTCACTCCAAGACCTAAGGCCACTTGTAACCCCATAATACAAGCTTCATATTCAGTGGCATTATTAGTGGCAGGAAAGTTAAGCCTACCAGAGAACGGGATGTGTGTCCCTTTTGGAGAAATTAAGAGAACTCCAATGCCACTCCCATTTTGATTAGTTGCTCTATCAAAATACATTTTCCATGATTCTACCTTGATCCCCATAATATCCTTATCTGGAAAGTCTCCTTGGATCTCTTCAGCTTCTTCTGGTGAACAATGGGCTAAGTGATCAGCAATTGCTCTCTCCTTCACAGATTTTCAAGTTACATATTTAATATCGAATTCTAACAGAAGCAAACCCATTTAGCCATCTTCCCATCTTACACAGGCTTTTCCATTAGATATTTTAAAAGATCCATTCTTGCAATCAACAAGACTTTGAAAGCAAGCATATAATGTCTGAGTTTGCGGGTTGCCGATACCATTGTTATTAATACCGTTTCGAACCTCATTTTAGTTTGTCCAGTGGAATGGAATATTTCGGTACAGGTCGATTTCGGCGTACCATTTCAGGGTGTTTCGGGGTTCTTAAAAAATAATTTATATATATTCTTGTTGAACATAAAATTGAAAATTCTAATAAATAAATAACTGAATATCAAAAATCATTTAGTTTTAACTCTTAAGTCTTAAACATCAATATAACATCAATTTAACATCACAGAATAAGAAGATTTACAAGACAATAACTAAATATCAAAAAATACAAGATTTACTCCTCCTCATCATCATCCATGAGAGAAGGATCAAATTCATCATCAAAAGAACTCCTAAGAACTACCAGCACCCATTGGACCTTTACTCTTTTTTTTCTTTTTCTTTTTTTTTTTTTTAATAATAGGCCAAATCCAGTACCAGCCGAAATTTGCATCTTGGCCAAAATTGGCCTGAATTGATTGAAATGACCAGAATGGCTTGGAACGGCCCGGAATTTGACCCGAGGTGGAACGTGGGGTATTCCGGTACCGGTTTGCATACCGGTACGAAAAATTCCGGCCGTTCCGGCCAAAATGGAACGAAATCAATAACAATGGCCCATACAAGTGCTACACATGTCTTTTCAGGTGGTGAATACTTCTCCTCATAAGCCAGCATCTTTTTACTAATGTAGAAGATTGCATTCTCCTTCCTAGACTCCTCTAGGTACTGAGCAAGCAAAGCACCCATTGATGTATCTATAGTTGTGAGATACAACAATAATGGTTTTTCAAGTACCGGTAGGACCAGTATTGGTAGCTTCATCAGATAATTATTAATCCTTCCAAAAGCTTCTTGACATCGTTCCATACTGTGGGAACTTCCTTCATGAGCAGTCATAAAAGTGGCTCACATGTCATGGTGAGTTAGGCTATGAATCTACTGATGTATTATATCCTCCCTAGAAACTCTCGGGTCTCCTTCTTAGTCCTGGAAGGCTTTATCTCTACAATTTCCTTGATTTTGCCAGGATTGACTTCAATTCCCCTCTAACTTACCATAAACTCCAACAGCTTTTCAGATGTTACACCAAAAGTGCACTTCTTTGGATTCAACCACAACTTATAGAATTGGATTCTTTCAAAGAACTTTCATAAAGCTGGTATATGCCTTTCATAGTCTTTGGACTTCACTATCATGTCATCAACATAAACTTATACTTCTTTATGGATCAAATCATGTAACAAAGTTCTGGCTACACATTGGTAAGTAGCACCAGCATTCTTAAGGCCAAATGACATAACCTTGTAGCAATACGTCCCCCATGGAGTGATGAAGGAGGTTTTCTCCATATCTTTCGGAGCCATCTTTATCTGATTGTATCCCGAAAAACCATCTATAAATGAAAACAAGGTATATCCTGTTGTGTTACCAACTAGGATGTCAATATGAGGCAAGGGAAAATCATCTTTCTGGCTAGCCTTTTTCAGATCTCGAAAGTCTACACACGTTCTCACTTTCCCATCCTTCTTCAGCACTAAAACCATATTAGCTAACCATTTTGGATAATTGACCACCCTTAGGAATCCTGCATTATACTGTTTCTTGACTTCTTTGATCTTGAGTGTCCATTCAGGCTTCATTCTTCTCAACTTCTGCTTAACCAACTTCATGGTTGGATCTGTTGGAACTGTAGTGTTACACTATGTCTGTTTCAATCTCAGGCATGTCTTCGTATGACCATGCAAATACCTCTTTGAATTTTGTTAGTAGGGCAACTAATGCATCTTTTTCTGAGCAGGTTAGGCTATTGCCTACTTTTATCATCTTAGGTTCATCATCGGTTCCCAAGTTAACAGGTTAGGTTTCTTCTTTTATAAGTTCTACGTGCCCTTATTTTAATTCCTTATTATTAAAAGTTTCTTTACCAATTTCCAAAATAAAAACACTCAAAGCCAACAAATAAGCAGAATCAGAAATCATATTATAACAAAAAGAGTTCTCAACAGACTCAATAGAAACAAACTCTATAGGAATACGATCACAAAAAAAATTAATAGGAACAATAATGCTAGCAGAAATAGACTCAATAGGGATAGAAACATTTTTTTTTTTTGGTAGGAGTGACAGGCTCAACATTCTTAATCTTCTCCACAGAGTCTTCCATGGGGTGGGCAGCGCCCTCCCATGCCCAATTCTTCAACTTGGTTATGGCTTCAATGATGGCAGGTGGGTTCCAGTGAGTTTCTTCTTCCCTCAGCATCAGTACTATGGGGTCTTCATCCATATAATTCATGCCTTCACCACCAATCCCCATATCTGTGGCCTTGTTAGTCATATAAGCATCAAGACACTCTATACTGTCCATCCACTCATTGAACAGATCTTGCTTTCCTTTGTTGCTTGGGTGGATGTATTGGGGGAGGTATTTTGACTTATTCCCTTCTATCCTCCCATTGTCATCTTCAAGACTCTCCAGTGTTAAGTTTCTTAAGTTGTGGATCATCAGCTTTCTATCTAGGGTGGCTAATTTAGCATCTATGTCATCTTCTTCCTCAGTGTATGGGTTTAGTGAGCCAAGTTCTGAATTGTGGAGTGACCCTAACTCGAGAATTTCTCTACCATGCTTGTCATATCAGGGGCCCGACCTTGAGCTACCATCACTAATGCACCTCCAATCTGAGGGCTGCTCGTAGGGGTAATCATCATAATCTATATCATCAACTTCTTTATTTTCAACTTCTGCCTTATCTCCTATAGCTTCTAGCACATTTTCTAGCTGACATTCTTCACTTTCAATGCCATTCTCCATAGCTATATGTTTAGCTTTAGCATTATCCTGTATATCTCCATCATAGTAATCCACGTCGTCATCAAAGCGGTCTTCATGGAAAAGTCCTACATCTTCATCTTCTCTATCACTAAGGGCTTTTCCCCAATCATTGCCACTATATTGGTTGTCATAGTCTTTGCTATTGTTGCTTTCACTATCACTGTTGCTATCATCCTATGATAGGCCAAAAACATATTGACCCCTTGTGATGAATTAATTGATTAATTAGCCAAGTTTATTAATTAATCAAATTAACATACAAATCGCGTGGTAGCACAAACAAATCACCAATAACTAAAGTATGCAGCGGAAATTAAATTGACTTGGTGATTTGTTTACGAATGGAGAAAACCTACATGGAAAAAAACTCCACCGAGTGATTTTAAGGTCACTACTCCTAACAATCCACTATTATTAAAACAGGAGGTTACAAGTAAAGGAATTCTAGTACCTTATACGAACCTATAGTTGAACCCTTACCCCAATACCTAATTGGAATTGTTTTGTAGTGACAATCTCTCCTTGTAATGCACGGCTCCCAATACGTGACTAACCAATTGCGCGGATCCTAGTATGTGACTTCAATCACAAACTAGAGAAGATTGTTAGCTGCAAAGTTCTTCTATTCATCACTCAATGAAGATCATGAAGTTACTTGGTCACAAAACCCAACAGTGTACAAAACACAGCAGCTTCTTGAAGAACTAGGGCAAACTAGGTTTCCAGTCACACTTCTTCACTCTTGTGAAATTTGCTCTTGTGCAATTGTGCGTAACCTTTTACGGCCCTTAAAATAATCCTTATATATGTTTAGGATTGTAAGAAAAGAAAGCCCAAACACATATCCACGGATTGGATGAAAAACATAACAAAAAATCAGAATTTCATAAACCTCAACAGATACCCTATCAGTCGAGTTACTGTCGAGCCACGAGCTGGAACAGCTTTTCAAGGTTCGACAGATGCTAGCTATCAAGCTTTAATGAACAACACTTTTCACACTTGAATCTTGGACAAACTTGCATGGTTTTAATACTTGAACTTGAAACCTTGTTTCTTGAAGTAAAAACACATCATAGATCTACCCAAATACAAGTAAAGTGTGTTTTGTCAAATGATTAGCCAATTACATAAAACAGTAACATATGTTCCTAACATGTATAACACATATGTCCTAACATCCTCACTATTTCCATTGTCACTACTGCTGCTAACACTACTACTATCACTCTTGTTGTTACCACCTTCATCACTATCACTAGAGGCTTCTCCCCTTTTCTCATCTTCGTCACTTGTTCTAACTTCATATAGGGTCTTTAATGCATGTTGGCAAGCCTCCCAGTACTCTTCTTCTTCTTCTATATTGCAAATGGCATCTCTTAGAAGCATAGTCATTGCATCAGGGTCCATGTAATCAGCCCAATCAGTAGGGACCCAATTGGTGTCTTCCTTCTTTGGTTCCGGAAGCCTGTTGTTGCAATCAAATAATAGCTCAAATCTGCACACCATTGTTCTTGACTTAGGATCAAATCTCGGTTCAGGAATCCCCAATAGCATTGACTATCTCTAGCTTTGACAAACTTTCCGTTCAATGTGGGAGTATAGGGCTTTAGGGGTTCCAAAGGACAAGGAAGTCCCTTTGCCTTGGCCTTTGTATGGGCCATTCTTCTCACCTCCATTTCTAGCAAGTCATCAGTGGGCTTATAACCTAGCCCAAAAGGTGGTGTGGCAGTGGGAATTATTGGGACTTGAGTAGTGGCCTTCTTCATAGTCTTCCCCAAGTTCATCCCTGAAAGGCAATTCATTCTCCTCATCATTGCCATCACATTGTTGGTTCTATAGGGAGCAAAGTCCATGGGGATTTTCTTCACTTCCTCTTATCTTCTTCCAAAACGAGGCTTCTCAATTTCAAAGCCATCTAGGGTTAACGGCTTCTTAGAATCAATACCAAAAATAGGCTTTGGTACAGTCAAAGTATCACCATATATGGTAACTATGGCTCCTTCATACGGAAATCAGACCTTTTGGTATAGGGATGAGGGTACAACCTCTGTATCAGGGATCCATGGTCGCCCAAGGAGCATATTGAAGCATGAGGCTATGTTCAAGACTTGAAATTCCACCTTCTTGATCATTGGCCCTATAGTGAGCTTCAGTGACATGGTTCCCAAGACCTTCTACTATTGTCATATGCCTTCACATGCTAATCTTTTGGCACAAAATCTTCAATACTTAGGCCTAAGCAGCTTGCATTCTTTAAAGGACACACATTTAAGGCACTTCCGTCGTCAATTAGGACCATTGGAATCCTCTTGCCTTTGGCATCTATAGTAATGTGCAATGGGTCATTATGGTGCTTCTCCTTCGTCGTCAAATCTTTGTCAGAGTAGGAAATTGTGAGCTTCCTACTTATAGATCCAATCATAGCATTCAGATCTTGAGAAGTAGTGGCTGTAGAAACTTGGATTTGATTGAGAAGGTCTATCAGATTCTGGCGATGCTTGTATGAGGCCATGAGTAAACCCCATAAAGATATATTGGCTTGTGTCTTCTGTAGTTGCTTAAAGACCTCATCCTCTTCAGTGGGTGTTTGTTAGGTAGATTTATTCAAGAATTCTATCGGGTTGTCTGTCTCTAAATGTGGGGGTTTGAAGTGTCTCCCCCCTTGTGATGTAGTCAATTTTTGTTGGGTCATTTAGATCGGTATCTTGGGGTTTGAAGTATGTTAGGACATATATGGATCATGTTAGGAACATGTATCAATATTTTATGTAGTTGGCTAATCCTTTGACAAAACGCATTTTACTTGTAATTGGGTAGATCTAGGATGTGTTTAATACTTCAACAAACATGTTGTTCAAGTCTAGTATTAAAGCCACGAAGATTGAACCAAGAAACAAGTGAAGAAAAGCTATTCATTAAAGCTGGACAGATAGCTCGACACCTGCGGACAGATAGCTTGACAGCTACTCAACACGATAGCTACTCAACACCTCTCGACAGTTAGGCTATCTATCGAGCTCTTCGGTTGATTGTTATCGCAAATTCAACACCATTTCGAAAGCTGGTGGATCGATCGATAAATCTTATGTCCCCTCGATGCTTGCTCGACACCTCCTCGATAGCTGTATCTATCGAAATTTAAAACTTGACACCTACTCGACACCTGCTATCTGTCGAGGTTATGGGATTTCAGATTTTCATATTTGATTTTTGGGCTAGGCTTATGTATTTGTTTAAGGTTTCTTTTCTCACAACCCTAGACCTATATAAGGCTTATTTTAGAGGCCGTTAAATAAGAGAATCCAAAGAGAACACATGCAAAAGGTGACCGATGCCTTATTCTCTCTTAAAGAAGCTGCTGTGTCTTTGCACCTTAGGGTTTTGTAACAAAGTGCTTCTTGATCTTCATTGTTGATGAAGTGAAGAACTTTGCAGCTAACAATCTTCTTCTAGTTGGTGATTAAGTCGCGTACTGGGATCCGCACAATTAGTTAGTCACGTACTGGAATTCGTGCATCATCAAAGGGTGGCGTTCATATATTGAAGAGTTCAGAGGTTCTGAAGCGGTAGAAGGTTTCTGCTGTGAATTCATCGACCGGGATTGTAGAGTCTAGGGACAAAGGTTTTGTACTAGATCTGAAACTTCTCTTTACTATAGTGGATTTCTTTTTGGGAAGGTTTCCCCCCAGGTTTTTTACTGTGAAACTAGTTTGTTTCATTAGTTTTCTTGGGTCATCATATCTTGTCTTATTTACTTCTCCGCTGCATTCATTATTGACATGATATTGTTATTTGTTTGTTTTAACAAGTTTTATTCAAATAAATCTAATTAATAACTTGGATTTAAAACTTGTTAATTCTATCAGCTGGGGTCTAAATTTCCCAACAAAATGTCCCCCCCCCCCATATGTGGATGTCGGGTCACTTAATTGGGGTTCGAAGTGTCTCCCCCTGTATGTAGGTATTGGGTTGTTTGATTGGGGTTCGAAGTGTCTCCCCCCATATGTAGGTGTTTGGTAACTTACTTGGGGTTTGAAGTGTCTCCCCCATTTGTGGATGTTGGGTAATTTGGGGTTTCTGTAACATCTTAACTCCATATATCATACCCTACAATGGATGTCATACCCATAAACTATTTCCATGTCATCATAAAGCATCCGGGTAGGCCATAAATCAACTCAGACGGATCCTTTTCTTCTTCCTCTTCAGTCATCAAGCAATTAATCCTCGGTCCTCTCCCAAAATTGTGGTTGGGCAAGGGATTGTTAGTGATGCTAGGCCTTATAGGCGGTGCAACCACTTTATTGCCTTTTAGATCTTGAATTGCATGACAAAGGCCAAAACACTTGTCAGTGTCATGGCCAGGGCTCTGATGGTAAGTACATCTCTTACTCACATCAAATCTTGCAGGCAATGGGTTTGGGATTGGTCTTGGTCTTAAGTCTAAGGGTTTTAGCAACCCTTTTGCTTTTAGTTTTTCCAACACTTGGCTCACGGGCATATATAACTCATGAAATTCCTTCCTAGGCCTTGGAGGCGGCCCTTGTGATATTTGCATGGGAGCAATGGGAGCAATAAGTTGGTAAGGATCATTTTTGTATATATTAGAAACTTCTGCAGTTTTAGAACTAGATCCTAAATCCTTTTTAAACCTTGGTGCGTCCTCATTCTTTATAGTGCCATTATTTATTGCATCCTCAATTTGGGTTCCAACAACAGTCAATTCTTTAAAATTAGGAAAATATTGAGCAAACAAATACTTATGGTATATAGGTAATAAGTTTTTTACAACCATGGTTAATTTGTCTTCTTCACTTGGCCTATTCACCACTGTACAGCTTTGAACCTCCACTTGGTAATGAAGGTAGAGAATGATTCTTTCGGCTCTTGCTTCGTGGTCTCCAAATCTCTCCTCGTCACATCCACGTCTATGTTGTACTTGTATTGATTGTGAAACTCGCGGCAGATGTCCTCCCAACTCCTTGCTCTAGTATCATCTAGGTTAAGGAACCACCTAAGAGCAGCCCTAGTCAGGGTGTTTTGAAACATTTGAGCAAGTAATTCTTCAGTTGCTCCTAGGGGCTACATGGCCCTCATATACATCTTCAAATGGGACTTTGGGCAGCCAGTCCCATCGAACTTGTCCAAGGTTGGCATCTTGAACTTGGGAGGCAATCTCACATCGGGGAAACGTGAGAATGATTGGTAGTCCATGAGGTCTACCATCTTGAGAGCTCTCTTGATCATCTATTCCATCTTGTTTATCCTTTTGTTGATCTTCTTCTCACCCTCCATGGTTGGGAAATTATGATCAGTCTTGGTCTCCTCTTAGCCACTCTTTAGGTTCTGAAATTGTTGCACCATAAGGCTCATGTCCTCCCTCAATTGGATTTGACTAGCTACCATGGTGTTTTCTAACTCTTGAGTGTTCATGGATTCTTCAGTATTTGGCTATTCTCCCTCTTCCACCATAGTGATGGAGTCTTCGAATTTCTTGTGGCTTGGACTGTCTTGTAGGTCGAACATGGGATTGTGATGTTGCAGCAGTGGAGTATTTTCTATGCTCATGGGTTTCAATACCCTGATGGACTTGGAATTGGTACTAGCTTGAATGTCGGTCTTGGGTTCTCTTTGGAGTCTTCCCTCTGATCTTGACCAAATTCTCCCCTAAGAAAAGGCTTGGTTGGGTCAATCATAGCTAGGTCCCTATCTACATCAATCAACCAAACAAACACATGCAACATGCAATGCAATTTTAACATGGACAGGCATAATGGTAGGTTCTAAGTTATTACATTGTAGGGTGGGTTTGTTGTTTCATTGTTTCCCACAGTTAGGACGTTACACCTCCCAACTTGTAATGTGATGAACATTACGTTGGTCCGAATGACATGGTCTATCCTTTATAGTCAACAAGAAATGATCTAGTGACTTTGGGCTATAAGTCGGTGAGTTCGCCACTAGGTACCCGAATCTAATGAAGACCAGTGATCCATGGTTACTAACACCATATGTTGAGATGGGTGCATACATATTTTTTGTTTTATTGGCATATACTATGACAGTTAGGGTAAGCTCTTAACAATCAACATGGCAACATAAACAAAAAAAATATAATACAAACATCTCAAGACATAATGCAAACAAACAAACAACAACATCATGCAAAAGACAAGGGTATATAGTTGGTCACTTAAAGTCTAACATGAAGTTTAGCCCTCAACATCTGCAGCAGAGAGACCGGAGAAAATTTAGGGCCTCTCAAAAAAGAGATTTGGGTGCTTGTAAGGGCACCTCTCTTTTGGGTAGTGCTATGGAGTCGCTACTTATTTTTTATACAAAAAAATAAGAAAAAATAAATATGAATTACATGTTCAAAATACTTCGAATGTCATTGATTGAATAAAGAAAAATACAATTTTGGTAAATTAACCTTATAAGGCTTTGGGTCCTAATTACAATCTTTGCAAAAGAATACAAAGCACTAATCTACCTACCAAAATTAAAAGACAAAACACTAATCTACCTATCCAAAAATCCTAAGCTCGGGGGCTAGGTTACGAAATGGGAGGATGTTAGGCACCCATTCCGCCTATATAGAGTTTGGTCTTTTAGACTCTAATGACCAATATACCCTTTGTTGAATGATGTTGAATGATATGTTATAATGCACATGACAAGCACTTGACAAAAATTAACTTAAATAATTTTGCCTTATGGCCGTGTCCTCTTTTCAAAGAAAATTCAGATCTGTCTTGGAAATTAAAATAATAAGACTTGGTTTGTTAAAAAAAAAAAATATATATATATATATATATATGTTTTTGTAAAGGGTAAAAAGCAAGATTTTATGAAGAAAAATCAGATTTGTTTTGTGAGAAAAAAATTTTTGTTTGTTAAAAAAAATCAGATTTCTTTTTTTTGTAAAGTTTAAAAAGAAAAAGTAATTTTATCAAGAAAAATTGGATATGTTTTTTATAATTAAAAAAAAAAATGAGATTTTGAAAAGAATCGGATCTAATTCGTGTAAAGTAAAAAAAAATAATTTTATTTATAAAAAATCAAATCTGTTGTTGGACACAAATTAAAAAAAAAAAATATATATATATATATATATATAAGACTTTTGAAAGAGGATCCACATTCATGAGATTATTATGCATGCATCACATATTAACAAACTTTAACCTAACTTTAAATCCCTTCTTTTGAATTTCAAAATCTGCAATTTTATAACAAGGAAAACTTTTCAGAAAAAAAAATCAGATCTATATTTAATGAAAATACAGATCAGCTTTGTATTTAAAAAAAAAAAAAAAATCAGTTCTGTATTTAATGAAAATACAAATCAGTTTTGAATCTTCATAAAAGAGTTTGATAGTCATTGCAGATTTTGAAGTCAAAATGAAAGTATTGAAATAAACAATCATATACAGTATCTAAGCATGCAATTATATCTTAAGAACATGACATCATAAAACATATTAAACATATTCATGCATCAAACAAAAAATACTAATTAATGGAAGAAGAAAAGAAAGAAAAAAAAAAAAAACAGAATACCTCTTGCATGAGCGTGCTCTTCTAATGAAAGAATATTTTAGAAATCAAAGAAGTTTGCTCACCTCTTTGAAGTCTAAAATACTTTACTTACAAAAAAGAAGTTCCCAAAAGCAAAATCCTCCAAAACGCCTTTAATGTAAGGGGAATAGAAAAGTCAGAAAAGAAGAGCCCCTAATTTTGATCTTTTTCCTCTATTTATAGAGGTTAGGATGTTTAAAAAATAAGCTGAATGAGATCAGTTATGAATTGGAACGCATCCTTATTTCTAAAAAGTCGAAAAAGATAAGCTTTATCTCAATCATGGGGTCCCCAGGCTGGGTCGAGCTTTTGGGCCAGTTAGCACTTGGGAAGTGCCGATTGGCACTTTCCATGTGCCGATCAGCACTCCAAGAGTGTTGAATGGACTCTTGGGTGCCAGGTCCGCGTTTGAGTTTTGGTCCAATTTAGACTCCTTTTATGAGGATTTTTTAGCCGAGAATTGTACCTAGATGTGTTTTTAATCCGTATTCTAAAAATTAATAATTTTTTCTTGATATTCAAGTCTTTAAAGTGATAATTATCTTGCAGATAAATATTCCAAAAAGACCTGATTATCTACAATTTCTTTGTTATCTGATTATCCACTTTATTCTTATGCAAGCAGGCCTATTTTTGACACTAACCAACAACCAATCACAAAATTATTTAATTAATTTTAATTGCCTAACCAATCAGAATTAATTTAAATTAATCATGCATAATCGGCTCCACCTAAACAAAATGCATGCAGATCGTGAAAACTTGATCATATGATATTTTTCAATTCGACAGTTCAATTTGGAAATCGGACATACTGTCGCGACTGTTAGAATCTCAAGATCATTTTTATGATATGCAATGAATGAATTAATGCATGTAATGCAATTCTAAATTTTGAGGTATATGAATGGTCACTTTAATTATCTTCCAAGATTAAATTATGGGTGCAAAATCGAGTGTCTACAGCAAGAATGGGAAGATAGAAAAGATAGCTATTAAGACGGCCATGATAAAGGAAAAGATGCAACAAGCCTTTTGTAAGGCCTAAGGGATGGATGACTTCTTGTATACTATGAGTGGATTGGGCTCAACCCAATTGGCATCTTTGCCTCCCAAGTTCAAGATTTCTGATGCTGAAAAGTTTGATGGAAGTGGTGATCCAAGGCAAAATATTTGACAATATTTAAGCTTAGTTGGAATGAAGGGATTGGATAAGAAGCAAGCTTTGTGACCTTCCCCATGTCTCTCACCGGAAATGCCTCAAGATGATACAACAACTTGGATCCAAGCAAGACTAAGGTGTGGAATGAGCTAGTGGATTTGTTTGTGGACCAATTCATCTTCAACACCATGATTGAAGTGACTTTGAGAGACTTGGAGACTACTAAGCAAGGCTTCATTGAGACATTTTCTAAGTACTTGATGAGGTGGAAGAGCAAAGTTTAAAGGATGGTTAATAGGCCAAATGAAAAGGATTAGATTAACATGATCATCAAGAACTTGCTTCCAACATACAATAATAGGCTTTTGTCATCGCCTATCAATTCCTTTGCAGAGTTATGTGATTACGATACGATAATTGAGGATGCCATCAATACTGGGCAGTTAGACCTAAGTGAAGCCAAGTTTCAAGCCAAGAAAGTGTCAATGAAGGAGAAAAGAGTGGAGTTCTCAACAATGTGAATGTTGTTCGTACTTGACCGCAAAAAAGGGTGTTTGATGATCTCCAAATGCCTTTATCAGAAGTACTAGCAGTCTTGACTGAAGGGGGCACTTTAAGCCACACAATCCTACTCCTCTTCCAAATCCAATCCCACCAAATTGGAATAGAAATGACCACTGTGCGTTCCACCAAAGGATAGGACACAAGACAAATAGTTTTCTAAGGTTAAAGCATGAAGTTCAAGATTTGATAGATCAAGGGGTGATCGCCAACCCACAACCTCAAGAAATAAGCAAGCAAAAACAAGCAAGAATGAATAAAAGGGATGTGCCTAAGAGATTTGATCCATGTGAACACCTTTGCTAGAAGATAAGCCATTTCAATTTTGTTGAGTCTTTTTCAATTGTTATGTCTCCAATTTGTTGAGTCTATTTGAGTCTTTCCCTTGTTTTGTTGTTGAGTCTATCCCTTGTTATGTTGTTGAGTCTTTCCTCTTATCATGTTAAGTCATATTCTTTTGAATTTTCAAATCAATGTTGTTTCACTTTCTATAAATATGGCCATTCAAATACGATGTGTATCATGTGATCTCTTTTTGCTAGCTTTGAAATGAATGAATCCTTAAACCTAACACATTGGTTAATCCAAATAATGGATCAAAAGAGAAGATTGTCTTAATTCATTCGATCATAAAGAGCAACCATAAGAGTGAGAAAGAGGGCGAGAGATAAAGAGAAAGAAAAAAAAAGACTTCGATCGAGTGAGAGAGTACAAAAGAATGATAAGGATGAATGATGAGAGATTCCTTAAAGCACAAGACATGAGTGAGTTCAAAGATGGGAAAGATAAATTGAATGAATAACTTGTTGTTTCACATGGATGACATTACAATGATGAGAGCTTGATGAGATGAAAAGACTAACCTAGGTTCGGAAAGGCTAAGCAATCAAGGTTGAAGGGATGAAAGGACATTTTTTTGCTACCCTTTTTACAATGAGAGATTATTTCCACTTGTTAATCCCATTGAGCCTAGATGAATTCCTTCTTTATACCCATGCCAAGAGATTACCCCCTACACTGGGAGTATATTCTTAAGAGATGGTGATTTGAAAGGTTTACCCTTTATACTAGGGATATACTATAATATTGGAAAGGATCAACTCTAATACCCTATACTAGGGGTAAATTTTGTGGATGAATGATAGAGGGATGTGAAGAGATAGAAGAAAACAAGGAAGGAAAAGGAAATGGAAGTGAGAATCAAAAGGGACAAGGGAAAATGGATGAAAAAGAAGAAAACAATGCAAGCATGAGATAAGTAATAATCCTTGGCAATTATGATACCCTAAGAATAAAATTGAACATAAGCTTCAAATATCCTTTCTTTCTTAATCCTTAGAATCACAGCCTCATTACGATCCATAAACAAGTCCTCTGTGATCAATTGAGATTGTTTAGCCCTAAAAATTTTGGAAAGCCTAGCCTTAGTTGTGAAAAAAAAAAAGAAAAAAAAAAAGAAAAAGAAAGGCTCACTAGGTTGAAAACCTAAAAAGCCAGCCTAAGCAAAAGTTAGGACACCTAGAATAAAAGTGAAGAAGAGCAACAAGGAAAATGGTGAACTCACTCCAAGATAGGGGCAAATCATGAATGGGTATGACAAAGGAATGAACATGCAAGGGAAGGTGGGGACTAGCTCCAAGTTGAAGCAACCGTGATGAGGAGAAAAGTGACCTAACATGAGAGATGAGTTGATTTAGGAGAATGCAAGAAGAGAGAAATGAGAGAAGTGAGCTGTGCATATTGAAACAAGGACAATGATCGAGTTGACTAGAGGTGATCGAATTTTGAATTCCAATTTGGACTAATCAATCAAGATGGTAGGTAATTCATGCAAAACTAGTTCAAAGAGAATATGCATTGATATGCAAAGTCATCTAGATCTATGATCCCTTGCTCTTACCTCCTTTCTTCAGTTCCTTCAAATTTTCTTCAAGGTCCTTTTTGTATTCTAATCACGTTGTGCTCTATTATCTCTAAACTCTCGTCATGCTTGAAACTTCTTTCGTCTAGAGTCTCTTCCAACTTGTTGTGTTCATAAATATTCATTTTTCTCAAAACTCTTGTTGTGTTTGAAACTTCATTGGTCTAGAGTCTCTTTCAACTATCTTTGATCTTCATCTAGAGGTGTTAGGAATTCTAGGGAATTGATGGTCATCCAAAGGCAAAAGGTACATAAAATAAAAATGAATAAATGATTTGTTTGAATAAATATGTGCCCCAGTAAAAAAAAAAAAGAATGCAATGAATCCATGGCCTAATCAACTCTTCCTTGTTAATGCTCTGAAGAGAAAATGCAATTTTTGGAAGTCCAAATAAATGGGAAAGAAAATTTAAAAGAAAAGGAAAAAAAAAAGTGAGATGTTGAAAATAAAGAAAAGAAAAAAAGATGAAGATTCACAAAGAAAATGAGGAATTGGAAAATGAAAGAAGAAAAAGAAAGGATGGTGTTAGGTTCTAAAACTTTACGAACTAATGTATTAGAACTTTATTTTGTAATATGTTGGCAAACCATTATCAAAACATAAAGTTTAGGTTTAGGCTGCTCAAAGTGGTTTATTTGTAAAATTGGAATTGAGTGATTGTAGAATTTATTGGACTAAATCTACAAGGCTCGATTGATCAAACCACGTGCAAATTTATTTTTTTACAAAATTTCCAATTCAGCCCAAGCCTAGTTTGGCGTGTAGGGTTTTATGTTTTACTCCAAGTATAAAAGGAAAAACCCTAACTACGTTTTAGAAGTCTTTGATGTGTTGTGTGTTAAATCTTTTGTGAAATTTAGAGGTTTACCTTTATACACACTTAGGGTTATCAAGATCAAGATTCATGTCAAGAACTTGGTGATCACTTCAGTTGCTACATAAAGAACTTATAGAAGATCCGAAATCTTTGAATGGAGTCTCAAAGTCACAAGTAGAAGAACTTGTAGTTGTAGTGGATCAAAGAAAGAAGTAGTCCGTAGATTCGGAGCTGTCATGTGGTCACGGCAGTAAGTTTTCTACTCGAGGCAGCAATAGGATGTTAGTGTTCTAAGTTCTATTGTAAAAACTTCAATTCTTTCATAGTGGATTTGTTTTACCTTGAGGATAGCTAGGTTAAATTCTCCCCAGGTTTTTTACCGATTTGGTTTTCCTGAGTTATCATATTGTGTGTTCTTTATATTTCCGTATTATTTACATGATATGATTTGAATGTGTTAACCTAAAACTAAATAATTTGTCTAAGTAATCACTTGGCTAAATAACTAGGTTAAACAACTTGTATTTTAAGGGGTCTAAAAATGTACAAATGTAGATGAAGATAAGAAGAGAAAAATAAATGATGAAAAGATAAATAAATAAATAAATAAAAGATAAAAAAAAGAGATGAAAGAAATGAAAAAAAGATGAAGAGGAATGATGTGATTTGTTGTGATTGGTTTAGTCTTAATATGTTTGGACCTAACCTGTTATGAAACGTTATGATTAGTTCTGTCCTAATGTGTTTGGATCAAACCTGATGTGACCTGTTGTGCGTTGGTTCTGTCCTGATGTGATCCATTGTGTTGATGTGACCTAATCATTGTGAAAATTTTAAAAGATTCAAAAAATCTCAAAGTTCCAAAGAGGAGTTCAAAACTTCATAGGATGTCACTTAAGAAAAAAAATTCATAGTTCGAAATATACTTTCAAAAAAAAAAAAATCAAGTGAGAGATTGGCACTTAAGAAGAAAGTCATGAATTTCAAAAGTTTAAGGAAAATTTCAAAAGAAAGATTTCAAGTTTCAAAAATCCAAGAGAGATTTCAAAAATGGAAGGAAGTTTTCAAAGATGAATGGATTTGAATAATGAATTTCTTAAATGATTTTGATTTCCTTAAATAATGAATTTTTTCTGGAGATAAATGATGTGTGTCTTGAATGATGATTTCCTTGATGTGTGATGATGAGTCTTCGAGCTTTTTTATGATGATATGATGTTGTGTTGGTGTGCTTATGATGTTGTGTTGATATGTTTATGATATTGTGATGATAACATGGTGTGTGATGTATGTTCTTTGGCTTAGGATAGTAGCCATCGATGTTGTGTTTATGATGATGTGTAGGTGTGCTTATCATGTTGTGTTGATATGTTTATGTGTTGATAACATGATGTGTGATGTGTGAGTTTGGCTTAAGATAGTAGCCATTCTTGTTGTGTGCCTTTTATTACAAGTTCATGATAGCAAACTTAGACTCTTTGATGTGATGTTGTATTGATGATGTGTTAATGTGATTTTTGGCTTAGGATAGTAGCCATTCTTGTGTGTTCATGATGTGTCGTTGATGTGCTGATAACATTGTATGATGATGTGATGACTTTTCTTTCAGGCTTGGGATAGTAGTCGCTTTTGTTTGTTTTCCCCTTTACCCAAGGTTCTAGATAATGAACCAGGGAGAATAAGGACTTACAGAATCCAGCGATTGGATTTTGCACCCACGCCTCACGTTTACTTGTTTGCTTGCGTGGACTTAAAGTTTATTAACCACTAAATTGGTTCTTCTCTTTAGACTTTTTACTACACTTGTAGAGCAAGTATAGCTAAAAGAGGGGCATCTGTAGACACATCATATTGTACTTGGTTAATAAACTTTAGTCCCCAGTCCCAATAATGAGCTTGACATGTCTACAAAAGGTAATTGAAATTATTTTAATAGTTTTGAAGTAATCACAACTCAAAAGTGCTTAAATCACTTTGAAATATTGTTGAAAAATGACCTTTGCTTTTTTTTTTTTTACCATAACTTTTGATCCACAAAGGATTTTTTAGTGAGGTTTGTTTCTTAGAAAGTAGACATCCTGGGTTTCAATTTGAACACAAATTTTGCCTAATTTGGACTTAAATTGAGTGAGTTATGACCGTTTGAAGTCAGACCATCAAAGTTGTGCGTACGCATGCATAAGCCTAAATATGCATACACAAACCTGTGTACACAAGGCCCATTCCAAAACCTCAGAAGTTCATGTTTTAGGGCCTGAAGCCTCCCTCTTTGATGGGGCCTGGCCCTTAGACCCTTTGGAACATCCAAAACCCTAAAAATAAGCATGAAAACCCTAGTTTTAACATATAAATACATCCTAGCTAGAGAGAACCATTTTTTACCCTCCATCTTCTCTAAAACCCTAATTCTCTTTTCTAAAACACACACACAGCACCTTTGCACGTTTTTCACAAATTAAAAACCTCTCTTTAGTTAGTTTTAAGGTAGAAACTATTTTCCCAATTTGATTTCTCAAAACCCTTTCTAAAACTAATCTTGTTTTTGAGTTGTGATTACCTATAAACTATTGAAATCTTCTTTTACCTTGATATCTCTTTAAATCTTGTTGTGTAGGCACTGAAGGGCCGGTTAAATGTTAATCAAGTTTGTATTCCATAACAAGGTAAGTCTCTCTTCATGGCTTTTCCTTAATTTGGTTCTTTTATAATTTGTGTTTTTGTTGTTCTTAGTTAATTTATATGTTATTCATGTTTAGAAATATGTGTTCTTTTGTTTGATTTTTTTTTTGTCTCATCATATTTTGATTGGAAAGTTAAATGATTTGATATATTGATGAAAATGTATTGATGTTGTTCTTGTTTGCATGTTTAGGAGTAGATTTTATTTTGTTTATCTTTGATATATTTGTTCTTAGTTTAGGTTGTTTAGATTTATATTAGAAGCATGTTAGGATGTTAGATTTATTGTTTTGAAGCTTTGCTTTAGTTTCGGTGTTGCTAGGGTTTCCGATCTAAAACCCACATGCACATAATTTTGGCTGCATACGCAAGCTAGATTATGTGCACGCAGGCTTAATCATGCGTGTGCATGATCCTACCCAGAAACCCTAATTTTTCTAATTTCGTTTTTGATTTTACATGCAATACTTCTGTCTTGGATCCTTTTTTCATATATTTGTGGTTTTAATATTCTGTTTCACACGTTTGTTATTCGTTTGCTTTTTCAAATGTTTAAATTAGGGTTTGTCTTATGTTTTATTGTTTTGATGCCATGAACGCGCATTCACATATTCATGCATGAATGTCATAGGTGTTGAGCTACTGCAAGGTAAGTGAGGTAAGTCATGCATTCACATTCCCATGCATCTTTGAATTTTATTTTGCCTTGATGATAGAGATAAACATGTTTGTTTGGTTGAGTTCTTCTTGAAGTATAGATGCAATCACATATTTGCTTGGATCTTTCTATGCCTATATTGCTGCCTTGGATATGATACGTATGATAGTAACATGCTAGAGTTTATGTTATGCCATGATAGATGTATGATTAGGTCTTTTTAGGATGATTAATGCGATGTTGTGTGCTTAGATGTATGCTAGTATGTGTATGTGTAAGTATAGATAACAATATTAAGTATGCCTTTAATAGGGTTAAGGCATAAGACACAATGAGGGGAAGCCAACCTTAGGTTGGGTAGTTTTTGGTGCCTAACACCTTCCCAAGACTGTACCTTAACTCCAAACCCATATCTCTGGTAGTAAGACCAAAAGGTCCTTCCTCGAAACTACGATATATATATATATATATATATATATGGTTCCTAGACCATTGCAAAAACTAGGTGGCAACTCCTCCATTGTGTCCACTATAGTCTTTTACTTTCTTCAATTTTGCTACGTCTCCTTCCTTCAACAGGGCTTCCCTAACAGGAGCCCTCCAATCTTCTTTACATTCCTCTCTTTCCAAAAACCTTTCCTTGAGTATTTCCATTATAGACTCCCTCCGCTTTTTAATCTCAACTCTAGCATTGCCTCCTTCATAGGCTATTTGTGAGCCCAATGCTGCTTGTGCATCTGCGTACTGGTTTCTACTTCTCTAGGCGTGCTCTATTTCAAACGTACAAAACTTTTCCTCCATCCTTTGGGCCAATGTCCTATAAGGGGCCAAACTTGGTTCTTTTAAAGAAAAGCTCCCTTTAGCTTGGCTGACCACTAAATTAGAGTCACCTATCACCCTCAAGTGTTTGATCCCCATCTCAAGGGCCGTTGCCAACCCCATCAAGCAAGCCTTATATTCTGCTATATTATTTGAACGTGAGAAATCCAGCTTGAACAATAGTGCCACAGTCTCTTCATCATTGCGATAAAGGACCACTCTGCGCCTCTTGAGTTTCCCGTAAAGGAGCCAATGAATTTCATGATCCACTGTTCTCTAACCACTTGAACCATAGCTACCTCTCCTAGTACCTCGTCATTTATCAAGAATTCCTCTTCTCCGGGGAATTGTGCCAACAAATTTGCTATAGCCAAACTCTTCACCGCTCTAGGTGTTCCTACTTTCAAATCACACTGTGATAATTGCAATAACCATTGGGATATTTTGCAGAATAGAATGGGTTATCGAAGGAGCCTTTTGATCGCATGGGACTTTTGTTAGGATATGTGCCCCTTAAATCCTATTGTATGATGCTATGCATGACATTATGTATGATATTATGTTGTGATTAATAAGATTGTTTTATTATTATCTAAAATAATGGTAATATGAATATTTGGACATTATCATATAGTCCATGAGATGTATAGTATGTGATTTGTGCGATTTAGTCACAGAAGAAATAAATCACAAGTTCTTTGTAAACTCAGAATTTAGTTTGTAGTCAGTGATGAAATTGGGCGTTTCATCAGTGAAGACTATAACACATCAACTAAGATTATTTTTCTTGATCATGGAAGTAGAGACTTCTAGTTGATATGTTGATATGTTTTAAGTGTTAAGACCTATTGAACTGGACTGTTGTGAGATTGATTATTCTACTAACGATTGTCAAATGAATAATAAATCTCACGACTTCTATTTACATGAACTCTCAATCCTGATAGAATAATGAACCTAATCATGAAGTGTAGATTGCTTTGATATATCAAGAGTGAGATCTAAAGTCATGATCAAAATCTCAGTATGTTGGGTAGCCACATTTAATGTTGAATGAACATATATTCTCAAGATAGAATTCATAATTTCTTAACGGAAATATAAAATATTCCCTTAAGATAAATTTAATAGGTTTGGTTATTCAGAGTGTTAGGCCTAACCACTTCAATAAGAAGTTACTAAAATATATATTTATGAAATTGGATTTTATAAATATATGATAAATAACTTAAAGGATTAAACCGGGTACTCAAGAATTAAGATATAGTAATTTTCAAAATGGCAGTTAACATTCATGACTTTGTATTACTACAAATATTTTAATGAAGGTGTTGAATGTATAATAAAGTCTTGTGATATAATTTATTAAAAAGACCTAGAGTGCAATTATAGAAATGCCCAAAACCCATTGGAGCTAGTATCTTATTTGTCCCTTTTGGTCCCACTCCAAGCCATATACTAAAGCCCAATTGGAATGGCCCAAAAGGCTAGCCCAATTAGATAATCAGTTATATATAAGGAGAAAAACATACAGAATTTTGTAATGAATGAAATGGTGTGTATGTGAGTGTAAGCCACTCTCTTATTCTCCCTTGAACACATACATATAAACTGATTGAAAAACCACACTTCTTGGGCATAAATGGAATTGGAGTAAATATCAAAAGTGTTCCTAAGTACTTCTAATCTTTGATTTTGTATTTCACCGCACCAAGGTACTCTTTCTTGTTCTTAAATTCTGAAATTTACATAGTACATATTATCAATTGTGAATGAGTAGATCCATTATTTTTTTGCTGCATATGTTTTGTATTGTGATACAAAATATGTTTTACCAACAACTTCATCATCAAATTTACTTCATAAGCCATAAATTAATGGCGTCGTAGTCTTTGTGACGCATAGACAATCGCCAAGCATACCCTTTCTACCCTAGGATAACGTGTCTTGGCATCCCTCAAGGCATGGCTTATGTAATAAACTAGCTACTCAATTGCACCTCCATCTTCCTAAGCTATTAGAGCCCCGATAGCAGACGGGCTTGAGGCCAGGTAAAGCAGCAATGGTTTTCTGCGAACTAGGGCTTGCACTGTGGGAGGTTCATCATAATCTGCTGTAGCTTTTAAAAAGCTCTCTGTTGTGGACCGCCCCACTCAAAACTCTATCCCTTCTTTAGTAACTTCGTAAAAGCCGAAGTAATTGATGCCAAACCAGGGATGAACCTCCTAATGTAGGAGACTTTGTCCAAAAAAATTTTCAGCTCTTTGACCGTGGCTGGCACCTTCATAGTTACTATTGCCACTACTTTAGCCGAATCTACGTCTATCCCTCTGCTGTGGACCTTAAACCCTAAAAAAATTTTGACAAATACTTTAAAAGTGCTTTAATAGGTTCATTCTTAGCTTGAAAATTTTGCATCTTTCAAACACCTTTCTTAGCACCTTGACATGATCTTCTCGTCTTCTTGACTTTACTACTATGTTGTCCATATAGTCCTCCATTTCTTGGTGCATCATGTCGTAGAATATGGGAGTCATGGTGCGCTGATAAGTCGCACCTGCATTTTTCAACCCAAAGAGCATCATCGTGTAGTAGAAATTCTTAATAGGTGTTCTAAAAGCAACCTTTTCCCCATCTTTTGGTGCCATCCGAATTTGATTGTATTTGTTGAATTTGTCCATAAAGGAGAACATGGCATTCCCCACGGCAGAGTCTATCAGTAGGTCCATGTTGGGTAACAAGAATTTGTCCTTTGGACAGACTCGATTAAGATTTCTAAAATTGACGCAGCATTGTATTTGCCCATTCTTCTTTTTCATAGGTACAATATTGGAGAGCCACCATGGGTGTTGAATTGGTTTGATGAACCCAGCTGCTAATAACTTATGTACCTCTTTTATTACCTTTTCTTCTATTTTGGTGTGAAACACCCTAGTAGGCTAAGCCACTAGCTTGGCCTCAAGATCCACGTTGAGTGTGTGTACCACCAATCCTAGGTCTAACCCCGTCATTTCGCTATAATCCCATGCAAAAACATCTCTGTACTCTTTCAACAGCAGGATCAATTCTGCCTTTTCCTCTTCTGACAACTTTGAACTTATTGAAATTGGTCTTGGCTTCTGTGGGTCCGTGCCTAGGTCGATTTCCTCCAGTTTTTCTTTTGCCACTACTTGTTCTTCTTTTTCTACCGCAATCTTCTTTTCATTTTCAGCATCACTCTATTATGTTGTGGCTTTCTTCCAAAACCCCCTTGCGTGTTACAGGTGGGCCCCACACACCTTCATAATTTATATATTATCCTACCGTTAGGTGTTCGGACCCTGGCGCATCGCAATGTATTGTCTAACTCTGAAGTTAGCGCTTCTTTCCTTTTTCTCTTTTGCATCAACAACTCCTTCAAATCAAGTTCTGGGTCGTCTTGAATGTTCTCCCACTTGGGGACGAAAGTGCCAGTTGGCTTAGATACTAAACTTTCTCCAGATGGTGCCCATTCATTATTGAACATAGTCTCAACCAAATGGGCCTCTGCCTGCTTGAATGGGGATGGGTTTGCTACTATTCGTATCATTCTGCCATTCAATCTCCCTTTCACACACTAGTGATAAGCGGACAGAATGAGGTGATGCTTATGCAACCATGGCCTTCTAGTAGTATATGATAGGAAACTTCTATTTTTACCACATGGAATCAGGCTAAGGAGGCTATTAGGCCTACCTTCAACCATAGCTGTATATGTCCTACTATGTACTCACCCTTACCTCGAAACACCATCACCTCTAGTTGGGACAATTCAAGGGTTCCTTCTTTGATCCTACAATGCACTAGTCTGCAAAGTGCCCAGCATTCTGCGGTAGCGTGCTACACTTATGCAGGCAGCAGAAACGTGGGTCCCTTCGTTCCTCTTCGGTAGGCTCTCTAAAAACATGATTGTGTTTGAAAACCCCATTTGCAATCCATTTGTCTAGAAGAACATCTAGCTCCTTTGGCGTGCATGGTATTGGTGGAGGGCTTTCGTATTCCCTTCCTCTGACTTCCTTCACTTCTCACCGATGGACACTATCATGGCTTGTAGTGGGGACCTCTGCTCTTTGGGCTTGTCAAAGCTAGGCCTGATTGATTGGACCATCTTTCTAGCCTTCTACAACAGCTAAGCAAACTAGGAAATTTCTAAGTTTTCTAGGACAACTCTATATTCCATGATCATATTGCCCATACACATTTCTACCAACATCTTCTCTTCATAGTGGTCATAGCAATTGAGGGCTATGTCCCTAAACCTTTTAATGTACTCCATGAGGTCTACGCTGCTTCTTTGCATGGCACCTTGCAAAGTTGCAAGCGTCACTGTTTCTTCTCCATGGAAATACTTAGTGCAAAATATGTCTACCATATCATCCTAGGTTAGGATTGACCCTGTCTTTAAGCTAGTGTACCAAGTATATGCCTAGTCACATAAGGATTTTGAAAACTCTCAGAGGCAAAGGTCCTCGTCTACTGCGTAAGGACCAAGGGTGTCTATAAACTTGCTTACATACTTAATGGTGCTTCCCCTTCTGCCATCATTCTGTGTGAAGGTTAACCGCTCGTATCTATCGAGATACGGCTTGCTAATTATCCTCAATGGGTATAGAGGTCTTCGTGAATAGAATATTTCCTTAGGTGCCTTGGCCTTTTCTTGCTCAAGCAGTGCTACTACGTCAGCCATTATAATGAAGCATTGTTCTGCATTCTGCGGGCCACCACCCATGGGAGTCTCTTCCTTGTCTACCACATGCTCAGGGTCATGTTGGCTCCCCTTTTCCTTTGTTTTGTCCACCTTTATCTAGTGCATTTCCTCCATCAACTGTTGCTAGGAATGTTATACGGACTGTAATACTTCAATGAAGAAGTTAGTATTGTCAGTGGGATTCCTTTGTTACTGCTGTGGCTGATCCTTCACTCCATTAGCACCATGCTTGATTAGGCTTGATTAGGCTTCTACTGCTGTTGGGCTCTTTGTGAAAAATGGGCATCAACATTTAGCCCCCTAAGCATATGGATTCCTCCTGCAATTCATATGTGAATACTTATGTAAATTTCTTTCCTTTCATTTTTCTTTTCGCGAGTTTTTCAAATGGTGGACCATGCCTTGTTTCCTTTTCTGCCGTGAACTATTGCTTCCCACCAAGTCTGTGGTGGCATATGTTAGGAAGCAGAGTAAGTCAGCCATATTCGAGTGGCAGGAAAAGGAGAAGAGATGGTATTGGTATGCTAGTGAATTCCCTCTAGGCTGGGAGAAGAAGGTGAAGGTGGTGAACCTTTCTGCGCCTACAAAGAAGGGCTTAGTGTCTTGGACCACCAAGCCTAAGTCTGCCAAGAAAGGTGATGATTCTTCTAAGACTTGTTCTGATATCATCCCATATAAGGTAGGCCATCCCCCCATTGGCAATATAGTCCTAGAAAGCTCTCCCCCTACTTCTGCTTGTACCCGTTCTAGTAGGCATTCTACTGTAGGCAAACTTAAGCATCCTACACCAAAGCCATCCGTGGATGGTTCTCCTTCCAATAGGACCTATGGTAGCAAAAGGAAGACATCTACACCAACCTCATTTGCCATTACTGAGAGAAGAGTATGTTATCTCTAAACTGTGCTTCTTTTTTCTTTAGTTATTTACTGGGCTTTCTTGCAGCTAACTTTGTGCACGTGTTTCTCCTCCCTAGGCAGTTTAAGTACAAGAAGGATACTTCTGCCACTCGCCCGATACTGCTCGATGAGCCCAAGGTTGAAGTACATTCCCTTCCCTTCCTTATTTGTGCATGCATCCATGTTCCTTGTCATTGTCATATGTTATTATATATCTTTTCTTTTCTTTTCTTTTTGCATGATTGTTCATCCTTTTTCTTGCTTTGACATCCTTTCCTTAGGTTGATCCCGAGCCTATTTCTGTTTATCATCCTATGAATAAAGAGGCTCCTACTGCTGCTAGCATACCTATAGAGGGCTTCTTTGATGGAGCGAATGTCGTGGCTAAGGCCATGGCTTCTTCCTCTGTTACTACTACCCAATGAGCTCCTGTCGAAGCTCGAGTCCCTCCATCCGAGCCTATTTCCACTCAGGAAACTACACAGGATGAAAGGGTTGTTACTGGGGAATCCACCCCTATTCCTGCCGAGATCCCTACTCTCCAAAAGGGAGTCACTCTTGCAAAGGTGTCCCAAACTGGGAGCACCTCTCCTACTACTCCTCTTGTAATACTTGCCAGCGATCCTTTCGTTGCCCTCTCCCAGGCCGTAAAGGATGGCTCTTCATTGGTTGTCACCCCGTCCTCTATTCCCAGTTCTGCTGGTTTTGGTAATTTCCTTACCATCATACTATCTTCAATTAAAACTTTGGTCACTGTACCCACCTCTTTTCTTTGGTTCCTCCTTTGGGGCTTATGTTGTGCCTTGTATTCTCTTTTAGGTCCATCTCCTATCGAGGTGGCTTTACCATCTCGATTTGAGATTGGTAGTAGTTCTACCGTTGTTCCCAATCCCGTGAGTGAGGCTGCTGACTTCTTTGCCTATTTTGAGCAGGTTGAGACCAATGACTTTAACCTAGCAAACTTCTGGTCTGCCGAATCTCCCTATGTTGACTTCCATGACTTTTGGGTACCTGAGGAGTGCGTTACACGTTTGGAGGTAGTCTGTAGTAGCCATGGAGATTTCATACAGGGATTCCCCTTTGGTCGTTCTGCGAGGGAGCACTTCCTCAAGTTGTTGGGGTGTGTGATGAACGACATTGAGCATAACTTCATAGACATGGTTTCTACTGAGAGGATCTTGGAGTGGAGGGCTGCAGTTTAGGAGTTGATCCACATTGGGTTTAGTGTGGAGTTTCTGCTAGACCATTTACGAGAGATTGCTCAAGCCCTCTTCTTAAGAAAGATCCAGCCTGTTGAGGATGCTATTGACACTCGCATCAAGAATCTGAAGAAAGAGGTGGTAGACTTAGAGGCACGGCAGAGCATCTCCTTTCTGATGTCACTGGCCCTAGCCGCTTCGTGGACCAGACCTTTATTTCAGGCCTTTAATCACTTAGATGTTTATCTCCTATGATGTAGCTTTATTTTCTTCTCTTGTGTTTATTTCTTTCCTCCCTTTTCTCTATAATACACTTTATTGCTCTAGCACTTATGACTTATTTGATAAGTCTAGTATGACTTATACATTTTGGGCTTGTAATCTATTATGCTACATCAGCTACAACTACTATTATGCTTTGTGATACAGTATATTTCTGCTAATACCTTGTGCATGATCTTTATTACTTTCTGCTTTTTGCTTTTAAACATGAGTACAAGTAATATAAACTACAATGCTTTCTTGTGACACCATATCCCTTGCAAGGGTGGTCACTTGGAGGAAAGAAAAAAAGAACAAGGAAAAAGGAATGATTACATAATATTTTCCTATGCATAATAAGGTTTCAATCACTTTCCATTAATGGGGTTCATCAAATCTTTTACATCCATCTGGGCTAGCCAATAATACCCACTTGCATGTGCTTCCTTTACCATGAAAGGTCCTTCCCACTTTTGTGAGAATTTAGATGGTTTGCCATACCTTGCCTGACATGGTCTGTTGTTCTCAACATGAGTTGTCCTTCTGTAAACATAGGCTTCAGTTATTCTTTGCCTGTATCTGTGGCTATGCTCTTGGGCTTCTACCCCTTCTCATCCAATACTTCCAAGTCCTTGCACCTTTCTGCCATAAAGACTACCTTCTCCTTTTTCCTTCTTTCGTATTTGCATAGCCCTCAAGGATGTTATTATTACTTCTGCTGGGCTTACTACTTCTATCCCATATACTAAAGAGAATGGGGAGAATCCCATGGCAGATTTAGGTAAGCTTTCGTAAGCCCATAGTGCATCTGGCAGATATGTCACCCAACCTCTACTATACTCCTGACTTATTTTGCTGATGATCTTAATGAGAGTTTTATTTGTTGCTTTTGCCTGCCCATTCCCCTGCAAGTAATAAGGCAATAACCAGTGATGCCTTACTTGGTAGAATTCTAGCATCTTCCCCATTACCTCAATTATGTTCTCTTTGATGAAGTTTGCTACAACTCCTTCCATGGCTTTGCGGAGTGGTATGGCCTCTACCCACTTTGTGAAATACTCTGTGACCACAAGGATCTATATGTACCGATTGGAAGGTGGATTGAATGGTCCTACCAAGTCAAGCCCCCAAGTGTGGAATGATTATGGGGTGACCATGCTCTGTTAGCTTTGTGGATGGGTATGGATCAAATTGGCTTGCACTTGGCAGCTGTGGCACTTCCTTACAAATTCTGCTGCATCCCTTCTTATAGTGGGCCAATTGTAGCCCATCTGCAATATGCAACAGTATAGCTTCTTCTGTCCCTAGTGTTCTCCGCATTCTCCTACATGTACTTCCTCCAACATCTTGCTGGCCTCTTCTGGCCCCAAACATCATTGCACTACTGCCCGTTAGTTGAAGGAAAGAAAGTTGGGGCTAGCCTTGCTAGGCTACACTTCAAGCCAGCTTGTGCATAAGTTGAGCCAAGCCAATGTAGACGTGCCCTGGCATGAGTGCTGTGGGTTGAGCGTATGGTATAATCACAGTAGGAACAACTATTATAAATGTTATGGCAGGAATATAGTACATCAGGATAACTATGATACTAAACAGAGTAAATAAAACTAACACCAAGAAGATAGTTAACAGAGTTACGGCAGAATAATACAACAAATAAAAATAACACTACAACAAAAATAGTAAATAACTTAATAACCAAACAGTGGGTGAATCACCTGATAAATAAGACCAGTAAAAAAGAAAAAGCTTGTCTGCCAGATAATAGGCTGAACTTTTTAGCAGAAGCAAACCTAAAAAGGAAGCCAATCTCTAACGCAAGTAACCTCAAGAAAGGCTCCCGCCATAGAAGTTACACACTTTGGAGAAAGGGCCTAAATGGTTTGCGCTTCAATTCTCAATCTTCAGAGAGTGGGTCTGTCAAGAGGGAGAGAAAATGTGGTCTATTGATACATGACTCTATTCCTACCATTCACTTTCTCTCTCTGGTTTTCTTTCCGATCTTTCTTTCTTTTCTCTCTATTTTTTTCATGTATTCCTTTGTTTTCTATATTTTTTTTTCCTACTTCCTCCATCCCCCCTTTTCACTGTTCATGGCTACCCCCATTTTATAACATTTGCCATTGTGGGATTTACCCTTTTTATCCCTCAACTGTTTTTGGCTCCTTATAGGTATCCCTCTAGGACTGCCCACTAGCTTGTCGGCTACCCAACCACTACCTCTACTTAGAGTGTGTTAATTGCACCACTCTTCATTCCCAGACAAAGTCTCTTGTCTTGTTTCTTACCTCTTTCTACTCTTGTCTTACCCATGTGGATAAGGATTAAGCTACCTTATCACCCACCTCTATGGTATGCATCAAGGGGTCACAACTCATACTTACTTCTTTTGGATGAAATGCCATCCCAGCAAGACATTTTCCCTAAAGGAGCTTGAGCGGGAACCCCAAAATAGACCCCCCCCCCTTTCTCCCCACTGTCAAACCACATCCTCTGAATACCTTGACATGTGGCCCACCTCCCATGTATTGGCTAGGTACAAGTAGGTGGTGCCCTGACCCTTTGTGCATGCTCCACTCTATCTAAACTTGTTTCTTTCTGGCCTTCACACCATTCTTTCTGGCCACTCTATTGTACGTGCTAGTTGATGTTTATCTTTTGTGGCGTGAAGGATGTATAGGCTCTTGGGCTCACATCTTCTTCCTTTCATCCCTTCCTAGACTAGGTATCACTTGGGAAAAAGTTTTCGTCTTTCTGTTGAGCCCATGCTTTCTTCTTTATGGTCTTGGGCTTTTTTGGCCACTAATCCTGCCGTGTCACTTCGTTGTGTTTGCTACAGCTTTGCCTTTCTCTTTATTTCTTATTACCCCGTGGCCTTGTAGGTTGATGTTCCTATCGTATTAACCCATTTCTTTTATTAATCCTTCACTTAGGGCTTCCTTGGCCCACTGACCACGTCTTTCACCTCTTTTGGACTTATTGACCAACGTTCCTACCATACCAGCCCGTTTTACCACTTCATTCCTCAGGCTTCCTTGGCCTATTTACTTCTATTTTACCTATTTTTACTCCCATGGGCTTGTTGCTAAATTCCTTGGACTTCCTCGGCCTTTTTACTACATCTTTACCTCCTATTCCCATTTTGGGCTTATTGGCCTTTAAGCCAGCCAATTGAGTTTACCAATTCATTTTCTGGGCTTCCTCAACACATCTACTTTTCTTTACCTCTCATTATTCCCATGGGCTTACTACTTCATTCCTTAGGCTTCCTCGGCCCATTTATTCCTCTTTACCTCTTTTTATTTCCATGGGCCTGCTAGCCATCAATCCTGCTGCACTTCAACCCGCTGGGCTTGTTTCCTTATTTCTTTAACGTTTTGCCTCTCATTTCCTTCTCATCTTCTCTATTTTTGGGCTTCTTCTATTGTTGGGCTCTTTGTCAAAAATGGGCATCAACAATATTATTGGGATTTGTTGTGAAAATATTGTGAATTTAGCAATTCTCATTAATTGGGCCTCTATTTTGAGACTCACAATCCAAAGGGAATTGCCAAAAAAAAAAAAAAAATCTTGGTTCCCTCAGATCACAGTTCTTACAATGAGCCAACACTCAAATAATTAAAACAAAATTTTCCTTAGATATTTCCAAACATTTTGAGCACATTCAAATAGTCCACTATCATTCAACAATTATTAAAACTAGTATGTATTTCGTGGTCACACACAAGAATAATAAATTGTAGTGGTGCTATTGATGTGTAGACACTCGATTTTGCACCCATAATTTAATTTTGGAAGATGACTAAAATGACCATTTCAAATACCCAAAAATCATAATTGCAATATATGCATTAAATTATTCATTGCATATAATATAAATGATCTTGAAATTCTAACGGTCGTGATGATATGCCCGATTCCCAAATCGAACCGTTGGATTAAAAGATATCACAAGATCAAGTTTCATAATCTGCATGCATTCATTTGGGTGGAATTGATCACACGTGATTAACTGAAATTAATTTTGATTGGTTAATGATTAAAATTAATTAAATGAATTTATGTGATTGGTGGAGTATTTTTCTTAAAGTGAGATTTGTTGCATGGGATTAAAACAATTAAGCTGATAATATTTAAAGGCTGTAAATAATTAGGCTTTTGGGATAATTATATATTTATATATATATATATATATATATATTTTTTTTTTTTTTTTTTTTTGAAACAGAAGCATATAATTCAATTAATCAGAAAAATTAGCATCTTGGTACAAAGCTTCCCTAGATATTGGAGGAATATCTTCCATCCAAAACAAATCTTGACTAATGTTTCTAGCAAATTAAGCTAACTCATAAGCAACTCTATTCCCCCCCTCGCCTAGTACATTCAATCCTAACCCATTGCAAGTTCCTAACCAAATGATGCATATCCCCAATTACGTTCCCAAGCAAAGAATAATCATCTTGCAAAGTCAAAACAGCTTTCATGACAGAAGAATTATCCCCTTCAATGACAAGTTCAAAGAAGCCAGCATTAACAACAAATTCAATAGCTTTTTGACATGCAAGAAACTTAGCCTCCTCACTACAAGATACCTCAGGACCCTTTGCTGCCATGGCTGCCATAACCTTGCCTTTTTCATTCTGGATAACTACACCAAAACCTGAACTGTTAAGAGCCAAAAACAGAGCTACATCAAAGTTAAGCTTGAAGATCGAAGGAGGAGGGGGCTGCTAGGTGTCCCGAAGAGATTGCCCTCTGTGTACTGGTCCCATCAGTACTAATGCAGTCTGAAACTCCTCAAGAAACTCTGTTGCCCGATTATTCAACCAGCCTGGATCATGAAACTTACCTTCATGCACAACCCGATTTCTTTGATTCCAAATTAGCCATGCTTGAACGAGCACAACCTCCATATCATGAGACTCTACCCGCTCCATTAAGTATTCCATTAATTGAAGCATATCCGCCATACCTGACCCACCTTTCTACAAAATTTTTAAGCTACCTGCCCACACATCTCTAGCCGCACCACATTCCTAAAGTGCATGGACAGCTGATTCTGGAAACCTCAAGCAAATTGGGCACATTGCATCTGCAATAATTTTTCTCTTAGACAGATTCAATTTTGTTGGTAAGATTTCATTACAAGCTCTCCACCCAAACACCTTTATTTTGTTAGGAATTCTAAGCTTCCAAATTGCAGACCAAACCTCCTTTCCAGCACAACCCCGAGAACTCTCAACTACCCTTCCTTCTCTCAATACTTCCCTAGCCACCTTGTAAGCAAATTTAACAGTAAAAATCCCCTTCCTTTGGTGCATCTAGATCATAAAGTCCTCCACTTGTCTTTGGCTAAGCTGTATTCTACAAATAGCTTTGGCATCTTCTTTTTCAAACATATGCATGATAACATCAACCCTCCATGCATGTAAGTCTTGGTCAATTAATTCACCAACAGTCGCCTCACAAACTTCATCTTTCACTAGAGTTAGAGGTGCATTTGTTGGATAATTCGGTATCCATTTATCCCCTAGAATCCGAATTGATTGGCCATTCCCAACTCTCCAACAACATCCAGACTTCAAAATAGGAAAAGCAACCACAATACTCTTCCAAACAAAAGAGCAATTTGGTGACTCCTTAGCATCAAAAAGAGAAGTTCTTGGAAAGTATCTATCTTTGAGGCAGTGAAACACCAAAGAATTATTATCATGCAACAACCTCCACCCTTGTTTAGCTAGCATTGCTAAATTAAAGGCCCTCAGATCCCTAAAGCCCATTCCTCCCTCCCTCTTTGATAGTGTCAATTTTTCCCACCTCTGCCAATGAATTTTCCTTTCATTCCCCATCTGTCCCCACCAAAACTTAGCACACATTGCATCCAGCTCATCACAAAGTTTCAAAGGGGGTTGGAAAACACTTATAATATAAGTAGGAATAGACTGAGCAACTGCTTTAATCAGAATTTCCTTACCAGCCTTAGACAACATCTTCCATTTCCACCCCTGCAATTTTTTCCATATCCTATCCTTCAAGTATGAGAATGTATGATACTTTTTTCTCCCTACTAAGGTAGGTAGCTCTAAATAAGACTCAAACCGGTTCACTTCCTGCACTCCCAAAGTCCTCAAAATGCCTTGCTTCTGACTGGCTGCAGTATTGCTAATAAATAAGACTGAAGAATTCTCCAAGTTTATGCATTGGCCTGACGCATTAGCATAGGTCTAAAGCATCTCAGAAACGACCTCCACTTCATTTTGTGTTGCCCTACAGAACAAGAGGGAATCATCTGCAAACAATAAATTAGAAACTTTCGGTGCCCCTTTGCAAATGGAAGCGCCATGAATTTTGCCATCAAAATCTGCTTTTGCCAACAAAGATGTAAATTCCTCTGTAAATAATAGAAATAAGTATGATGAGAGAGGGTCTCTCTGGCAGATTCCCCTAGATGGGGTCACATTCCCATATGGCTTTCCATTAAGTAGAATAGAGAATGATATGGTGGTGACACATGTCATCACTCTCTCCATCCATTTTTCTGGAAAGCCCAACTTCTGCATAATGCCCTGTAAAAATAGCTATTCCACTCGATCATATGCTTTGCTGACATCCAGCTTCAAAGCCAAAGCACCTGTTTCACCCTTCTTCCTGACATGCATGGAATGCAAAACCTCATATGCCACAATAACATTATCTGTAATAAGTCTACCTGGCACAAATGCACTCTGAGTGGGTTATTTCAGGAAGCACTTGTTTCAGTCTATTGGCAAGGACTTTAGAGATAACCTTATAAATGACATTACAAAGGCTAATAGGTCTAAATTCAGACATTTTCTCAGGATTCTTCACTTTAGGGATGAGCACAATATTGGTATGATTTAAATCTGGTAACATAACTCCATTATTAAAAAAATCTAACACAACATTCACTACATCATCACCTACAATATGCCAGAATTTTCAATAAAAAAAGGCATTCATACCATCAGGGTCAGGTGCCTTTGTTGGTCCCATCTTAAATACAGCTTCCTTGATTTCATCAGTAGTAAAATCCCCGGAGAGCATCTCCTGCATATCTGTAGTTACTATGGCCGAAACTATACTTAAACACTCCTCCATTTGATGACATGATCCTGCAGAAAAAAGATTATCAAAATAGTCAACTGCAACTCTGGCTATGTCCTCCACCTCCTCCACCCATTGCTCTTATGAGTTCATGATACCCTTTATATAATTTCGTCGCCACCATTGTGATGATTTTGGGTGGAAAAATTTAGTATTTCTATCCCCATGTTTCAACCATGCAACCCGAGATCTTTGTGCCTAGTAAATCTCCTATTTCAATAAGAGATCATCCAATTGTTTACTAATTGCCAAATACTCCACCTTACTTTCATCTGTAGTGTCAGCTCTGTTAATTCTATCAAGCTAATTCTAAAGGGATTTAATTTCTTCCTCCTAAGGTCTAGTCCTTGTGTCTCCCCATGCCTTTAATTCATCACCATAGGCCCTAATTTTTGCATGCACATTTGCCAAAACCGAATCCCTAATTCCTGCCAAGCTCCATGCTTGCTGAACCCGAGTCTCACAGTCATCCCACAGCAACCAACTTTCTTCAAACTTAAAACCCCAATCAGCTCTACGATGTTTCTGTCTGAATTTTTGAACCTGGATAGCAATAGGAAGATGGTTCGAAGCATGAGGAAAAAGGTGCACTACATTACTAACCTGAAATTTCTCAATCCACCCCTTCATTGCCACGACTCTATCAAGTCTTAATTTAGTATTTGCATCACTTGGTCTCTTATTAGTCCAAGTAAAAGGATATCCTTTGTACCTAAGGTCTTCTAATTGACAACTCTCCAAGGCCTCCCTAAACTCATTAATCTGGGAATTATGTGGTTGTTGTATGCTTTGTTTTTCTGAAGAATGGAGTATAGCATTGAAGTCTCCAAAACATAACCATGGACCCTCCATAAAAGTCTTCAAATATTCCAACAGTTTCCAAGACTTATGTTTTTGTTATGTCTCTAGCCAACCATAAAAACCTGTCATGAACCAAACAAAGCCATCTTCCTTAGTTACCTTAGCTAAAACATGTTTTGTAGTATAATTAATCACCTTTAACCTAATATCATCCTTCCATAAAAAAGCTAACCCTTCACCAGCATCTGGATGCTTAACAATTATTTTATTCTGAAAAGGCAAGTTACCATAAAGATTATTAAAACCCTCTGTATCCAACCGTGTCTCCATAAGAAAACACACCATGGGAGCTTGTTCCCTCACTAATTTGCGAAGGCTACGACCTGTCCAAGGGTTCCCAAGCCCTTGGCAATTCCAACTTAGGATCCTCATTGCTCCTGGCAAGGGTGGCTCTCCACCTCTGCCAATAAAATAGTTCCAACAACATCACCATCTCCAACCTTTGCACACTTAGTCTCCCTAAAATCAGAATGATCACACAGCTCTTCCTCCCTAGCAGAATCATTGCTTCTTTTTCCACGGGTAGGCAACTGCAGAGCTTTGGATAGTCCTCCAAGCCCAAAATCCATTCGGTTAAACCTAGTCCAAGTGGATTTGGGCTTTATAGAGCTAGGCCCAACCTTCTCCAACCTTTGATCCAGTTGCCCCATCACTTCTCTCATCTGCTTCACATCAGTACCTTCACAAACTGGACCTGATACCAGCTATAAAGAGTTTTCTTTTTGCACGTCTTTAGTTCCTCCCAACTCCATGTTAACACCTTCTTGGAAAATAGGTAGTTTCCCTAAATTCTCGGCCTCAACTTCAACCTGTTTACTAGGGTTTGTACCTTCCGCTCCCGCCGCCAGAAAAGTCTCTTGCATCGAACTGTAGTTTGTAGACTCCCCTAACATTTGTTCTTTCGCAAACCCAGCACTACCGTAGGTATTTCTTGGTGAGAAAGAACGTGTCCACCCTCCCACTCCCAAAGCTCTTAAAGACTCCCCATATTGATAATCCACCTCCCCACCATTCCAACTAACAACGAAATGCGATGCACAGTGCTTTACATCATGCCCCAATAGACCACAATAATGGCAGAACAGAGGTAAGCATTCATACTTAAACGTTACCCAACTGTGAACCCCATCTGACCCAGCAATGAAACCCCCTCTCTGCAATGGCTTCCCAATCAGCACAGCAACTTTAACTCGCATAAAATAATTCAGCTCATCTTGTCGTTGCTGCCCTTCTACTTCTTCAACTCTACCAATTCTATTACCAACTTCCCTAGCAACTTGAGGGGAAACCATATCAAATGGTGCACCCCATATTTGAATCCATAAAGAAGCATGCTCCAATTTGATATTCCCTACTGTCATCCCGTTCTGCCATCTTTGAAGCAATAATAACTGATTGTCGAATGACCAAGGGCCATCTTGTAGAATACGTGCCATGTCAAACTCAGTTTGAAACTTGAATTGGAAAAGCTTCGGACCCACCTCAATAATTTGTAAACTGTTTTCCAATCCCCATGCCCTTCTCAATGTAGTCTTTGCTGCACATTTATTGAAGGGTTTACATGTTAAAAACTTCCCAATAAGACTCAAGCTACAACTCTATATAGCCTGCACTCTGCCTTCATTGGAGATAGGATCTCCTCTTCATCAGAGGTCAGCTTCATATTGCCCAACCCGTCAGCCACATCATCTGCCATACTGCCGAGATCACAAAAGAACGAAAGGAAAACAGTTGGGAAAACACTAAAACTCGTCCAAATACAGTTTTAGAGTTGGAAAACACTTCAAAAACGTGCTAATCAAATAGCAGATTTCAGATTCACATTCTAGGGAACTTTTGGCATAGTAAAACTCAAAATTCGGACTAGGCTATTTCTGGAAAAGTTGTAGAGAATTGAATTTCCCTTCAGCTGTAAAATTTTCAGCTTAATCTATATTTTGAATAATAGGATATGATCAAAACACTGAAACATCTTCTGATCTGAAAAATCAGCTTACTCTTATCCAAATCTCTTTTTTTAAGGCTTTTCCCCATACGTTTTTTTGCTTATTTTTTAAACTGATTGGACTTAATTTTTAAGCAAACCTAGCTTATTTTCTAAGCAACTAACACCTCTATAAATAGAGGAGGCCTCCCAACATTTTTTCTAAGTTCTCTCCCTTTGCATTAAAGAAGTTCTAGAAGCTTTGCTTTAAGAATTTCTTTTTTGTTAAGAGGCTTCACTTAAATCCTTAAAAAAAATTGTTTCTCTTTGAAGAAATATTTCCTTTAGGATTAAGTTCATGCAGGTATAACTCTAACTTTGTTTCCGTAACATGCTTTCATATGTGTTTTAGTTTCCATAGATATGATGTTTTCTTTTGTGTTAAATAATCATGTTTCTCATATGTTATCACATTTTTTTCTTTTGTTTTCAAAAGTTTCATATGATTAATTGATGAGCATGTCTATATCTAGGGTGGAATCTTTCTTTAAGATTTTAGATCTGCAATTTTTCTTTATGCTTCTCTTAAATTAAAATCAGAGGTTGCAATTTTTCTCATGTTTTTCTTAAACTAAAATCAAATTTGCAATTTTTCTCCATGTTTTTAAAATTAAAAACAGATCTACATTTTTCTCTTTATTTCTTTTTCAAATCAAAAATCTGATCTGTATTTTTCCAAATAAAAATCTGGTCTGTTTTTAAATAAAAAAATCTGATCTGCATTTTTTTTATATATTAAAAACCAAATCTATTTTTTCTTTCAATAAAAAATTGGTGTTTTCAAAATAAAAATCTGTTTTTCTTTTTTACATTAAAAAATCCCAACCAGGTCTGAATTTTTATTAAAAATCCATTCTTTTTCTTCTATGGAGACTCAAAATTAAATTTTTCATTAACTATTCTCATCAAATTTTTTTCACACAAAATAAAATGGCAGATTTAAGGTTCTTGAATAGAAGTTTAACCTTAGGTCTAGGATTTGACATGCATCTGTTGCATAACATTTCATACTTTGAATATGGGAATTTAATGGTCACTAAAAGTCTAGAAGACCAGACTCTGTCTAGGCAGGGTAGGTGCCTTACACATTTCCATCCTGTAATCTAGCTCCCAAACCTTAGAATTTTAGGTGAGTAGAGCTAGTGCTTTATTTTATTTTTTGGTAGATTGTATCTAGGACCAAAGTTTTGAATTTTTACATAGATTGTATCCAGGACCAAAGCCTTGTAAAGATATTCTACCAAGTTGTATTTGTATAATCAATTAATGAAATTGAGGTATTTTTGGACATGTGAATTGTATTTATTTTTTTCTTAATTTTTTATAATAAAAAAAATAAGTGATAAATCCACACATAATCTTGAAAAGGGAAGGTGCCAATGCCTAACTCTTTTTCTGAGAGCGCCCTAGTTTTCCGGTCTCTCACATGATGTTAGCTTGGGTTGTTAAACATATAGGACATAGTTTGATCAGGACATTTTGAGGTACTAAAATAGTTTTTCTTTGTAATTTTCATAATATTGATTACGCCAAGTTTCTCATTACATTGCTATTACATATATAATTTTGAAAATTAATATTAGATACTACACATATAGTATCAATTCACAATTATTGTCTATGAAATTCTACTGAATACAACACAAAATAAAATAATAAATTGGTCAAATAGTATCTCCTAAATTAAGTGGGGATAAGTGTATGGGATCGTTCAGCTCAATTACAGTTTGTTACGTTCAATATCTTCGCATACAAAATATCTGAATAGAAATTGTATAAAAAATATGCTCATTAGTTCAGAGAAAAAATAACAAAAGAAATTTAAACAATTTAATTTGTATGGAAAGCTAATAAAAGCAAAATACAATTTTGATTCTAATTAAATTTTCTCTAAACTTTGGTTTAAACTATATAGTCATGATATATTACATAAATGACTTATAAATTTGAATTGTTTTTAGTTATATGATTAGGTTTTTTATGGTTTATTTATATTGGGCTTCTTGTTTTCTACACTAAGGGTACATTTGGGAAGTGCGTTTTGCGCTTCCCACGTCTGCATCTACGTTTCTTTCCTCTTTTTTATTTTTTTTTTAAGACCAACGCTTAGTGCACTGTTCATGTCCGCATCTACGTTTCTTTCCCTTTTTTTTTTTTTTTAAAGACCAACGCATGAACAGTGCACCAAGGCATATGAACAGTAAAAAAAGAGTGAACAGTAAATTTTTTATTAATTTTTTATTGTTTTCAGTTTTTAGCAAAATAAGTTGTATGCAAACAGACCCTAAATTAACTCATTTTGCACAAAAATTAAAAACCTTAGATTAGATGAGACACGTGACACAAAATTAAGCTCTAATTGAAATCCAATTTTTACAATGAATTAACTCACTTGGCACAAAAATTTAAATTAGATAGGACACGTGGTGCAAAATTAAACTTTAATTGAATTCCAATTTAAAATCTAATTGAATTTTCTCTTAGTTTTACCTATATATATTCTAATCTTTTCTAATCTCTTAGTTATATGATTAGGTTTTTTATGGTTTATTTATATTGGGCTTCTTGTTTTCCACACTAAGGGTGCATTTGCGCTTCCCACGTCTGCATCTACGTAACGCGCTTCCCACGTCTACATCTACATTTCTCCTTCTTTTTTTTTTTTTTTTTCTAAAGACCAATGCTTGGTGCACTATTCATGGGACATGAACAGTGTACCAAGGCATATGAATAGTAAAAAAAGAGTGAACAGTAAATTTTTTATTATTTTTTTATTGTTTTTAGTTTCAGTTTTTAGCAAAATAAGTTGTATCCAAACAGACCCTAAATTAATTCATTTGGCACAAAAATTAAAAACCTTAGATTAGATGAGACACGTGACACAAAATTAAATTCTAATTGAAATCCAATTTTTACAATGAATTAACTTACTTGGCACAAAAATTTAAATTTTAAAATTTAAATTAGATATGACACGTGGTGCAAAATTAAACTTTAATTGAATTCCAATTTAAAATCTAATTGAATTTTCTCTTAGTCTTACCTATATATATTCTAATCTTTTCAAACAGTGATACCAAACTCACTTTAAATATACTTCATTACTTATCATTATGTGGATGTGATGTTTATATACATATAATTATGCGAGAACATCCTTTGTAAGCTATAAAAATGCAATCCTACATTGGCCCAATTATAGTTTGCCATATCAATTAAAATTCCAACTTAATCCCATCTCAACTTACCATATCACTTTCTCAACTTTCTATTAACAGAAGCCCCAATACCTTACATTTAATTATTGTTTTTGTATTTGTTTTAAGTTTGTAGATATGTTGTGTTCCTCTCATATTGATTGTTATCCAAGTTCCAAACACTTGGGTACAATGCTTGGAGTTGCCTATATCTCGCATGTCGTCTAGTTGGTGCTAAAGATATGGTTATTAGAAATCCTTTCATTGACTAAAGAAGATGCCACTAACATTTTAATTTTGATTTTAAATCCATAATTTTCATATTTATTATGGTGATTTCTCTTAATCTTTTTTTTTTTTTTTTTTGAGAAGAAATTTCTCTTAATCTAAAGCCTCAATATATCCTACTTTATATTTAATTATACATGAATCTACTTGAGGTACCTAATTAAAACAATGTCTCTCCGTCTCTAAGAAAGTGAGCCGATTCAAAAACATGGGACAATAGCTATGGAAAGTCTTGAAAACTCATGTTCCCCCTGAAACTCCATTGAGGATCCTCATTCCAGACCTGTGCGAGGCCTGGGCATGACCACAGTGAGTGGAGAACGTCCTCATAGTGCTGTAAACACAAGGAACATGTTGGGTCATCAACAACACAGCGACGCATTAAGTTGGATTTTATGGGAATAGCATTCCTACATGCTCTCCATAAATAATTTCTAACTTTGCACGGCAGTGACAGTTTCCAAATTTTCTTCCACAACGGTTTCAACATCTCGGAGTGGTGATGGTTTGAAGGAGCAGAGTTTCGGGCTTTGGTTTTGAGGAAGTAAAACCTAGACTTGGTTGTGTATTGCCCAGATTGCTCAAATGGCCAAAACAGAGCATCATCTGAATGGACTCAACTAAGTGTAATTTTCTAAATTAATTTTGCTTTTTCAAGAGTGAATACAATAGGCAGCAAGGTTAAATTCCAAAGTCGAGTGGTAGGATCAAGGAAGGAACTTACATTTGCGTCTTGTAATTCTGCCTGCAAAGGTCGTTAAATCCTTGGGGAGGTTAAAGAAGGCAGCCAATTGTCCCCCCAAAGCTTGATTGATTCCCTATTCCCAACTCTCCATTTAGCTCCTCTCCGAATGACCTCCCTTCCTTTCACGATACTCCTCCAAGCATACGAGCCACTTTGATCCCCTTTAGCATCCATAATAGTGCAATTTGGGAAGAATTTTGATTTAAAAACTTTGTAAAACAAAGAGTTTTTATTATGCAAAAGTCTCCAAGTTTGATTTGCCAAGAGAGCATCATTGAACAAAGACAACTCCTTGAAACCCATACCACCCTCTAATTTGGCTCACACATATCCTCCCATTTAACCCAATGAATCTTCCTTCATTCTCCTCTTTGTCCCCACCAAAACCTGCAGATAAGCCCCTCAATTTCATGACAAAGACCAAGTGGAAGCTTGAAACAACACATTGTGTATGTTGGAATAGCTTGAACCACTGCTTTTATTAGAACTTCCCTACCCTCTTATGATAGTAGTCTCTCTTCCCAAACCTGCAACTTCCTCCAAATCCTTTCTTTGATGTAATCAAAACTCGCTTTTTTGTGCCTTCCTACAAGTGATGTCAAACCCAAGTATTTGTCATAGTGCAAAATTTCAGGCACCCCCAAAGCTTCCTTGATTTCTATTCTTATAGCATCCATGGTGGATCTACTAAAAACTATAGATTTTTTTCCTCGGTTAATTTGTTGCCCTGACATGCTTTCATAGGAAGCCAAAATTTCCAGCACCTATTGACATTCATTCCTATTAGAACTGCAAAATAATATGCTATCATCTGTTAAGAGGAGATGGGTCAATTTTGGGCTTCTCCTACACAAAGCACACCCATGAATGGAACTATCACTATTTGCCTTTGAGATAAGGCTATGGAGACTTTCCATACATAATAGGAAGAGGAAGGGAGATAGGGGATCACCTTGGCGAATACCCCTTGTAGGGTAGATCAATCCTTTTGGGTTCACCATTCACAAGCACTGAATAAGAGACTGTTTTGACACAAGTCATCATGAGGTTTACCTATCTTTTATTAAACCCCAACTTTCTCATAACCTCCTCCAAAAAAATCCACCTAACTTTGTCATAAGCTTTACTCATGTCCAATTTGATGGCCATATAACCTATTTTGCTAGATTTGTGATTATTCATGCAATGCAAAGTTTCAAAAGCAACAAGAATATTATTTGAAATCAGGTGATTTTTTGTGAAAGCACTTTTTTGTTCATAAATGATGGAGGGTAGGATTTTCTTAAGTCTATTTGCTAATACCTTTGAAAATTTTTTATAAAGGACATTACATAGGCTTATGGGGCGGTAATCAGAGACAAAAACAAGATTTTTGATTTTTGGTATTAAAGTGAGAAAGGTATGATTTAGCGGATGGCATATGGTGGCTGTGTTTAGATAGGACAGAATTGTGTTTGTGACATCATCACCTACAAGACTCCAATAATTTTGGTAGAAGGGAGGAGGTATACCATCGGGACCAGGAGCTTTTAAAGGAGCCATTTGTTTTAGGGCTGCTTGTACTTCACACTCCATGAATTCTTGTGACAATTATGCATTCTTATCATCGGTGACAATTTTAACCAATGGATTCATGGCTACTTCTCCAATGGTCGGATTTGAGAAGGTAAATAGGTTTTGATAGAACTCAGTGAAGGACTCGGGAATATCCTCCGGATGATGAACCCATCTCCCCATTGAATTTTGAATACCCAAGATTCTGTTTCTTCGATGCCTTTGGGTTGCCCTACTGTGGAAGTATTTAGAATTTTTGTCCACATCAACCAGCTAGAATGATTTTACCCACTATCTCCACATCTATTCTCCTTGATCAATAAATCATTAATCTCCATTTCTATCTCCCTAACCCAAAAATTGCAACTTGTTTGCATAGCTTCTTGTTCAACCCTAGCCAGTAGCTTCCTCTTCTCCCCTATCTCCCTTCTTACATTCCCAAAATTCCTATGGCTCTATTGTGTTAAGTTCAAGAGATAACTTAATCTTACTCATCACAAACAAGAGCCACAAAGCTCACTTGCTTAGTTGTACATAGAGATACTCATCTAAGTTACAAGAGATACAAAATTTAGAAAACTCTGTTTCATTGGTCATCCAAGTTACACAAGTACCAAAGTACACAAAACACACACTATTTTTGTATTTTTCTGATTTTTCAATTTTATTTTGATTTTGAAAACAAAACAAAATAAAAATTAAACAACCAAACAAAAACAGTCAAACAACATAAAAGCATAAAAGAGGGATGGATGCATATGCATGAAAACATGATAGAAAAATGCAAATGCATGAAATCATAATTCCAAAAGCAGATAAGAAATCAAGCAAACAGAGTCGTACTTTAGATAGAAAGAATTAAAGCAGAGGACAAACATAAAAGACAATAAGTTTTAGGCTCATTTCTTACTCACACAGCACGAGTCTTTGGCCGTGAAGATGAAAAGGCACGTATCCTAGTATGTCTACTAAAAGACATAGAAGAATTAAGAGTCTCCTGAAATTGAGTTAAAAAGCTCAAAACTTTTAATAACTCTCCAAACAAAGGTGTACTTCCTTGAGAGAAAACCTGTGACCGTTTGGACAATTGCTTATGAGGATACAACTTAAAGCAATTAAGACGAATGTGTCCAAAAACACCACAATGGTGACAAACATGAGGTCTAACAAAGGATTTAGATTTCATACCTTTATTACCTTTCTCAGATTGTGGCACAAAGACAGTCCTTGATCTAGAAGTTGTGGAAGAGAAGAGGCTGGAGGAAACAGCATATCCTAAGCCAGTTTTGTTAGAACTAGGCTTTTGAGCACTCAATACCTCATCAAGCTTTGCACTAGACATCCTTTCTATTTGAGTTCTAGCTTGATTAAGCTCAACCTCAAGATTCTTGACCTTCTCTTCTAATGAGGCATTTTCCACAACAAGAGTCTCAACTAACTTTGTAGTCTCATCCAGTTTGACTAACAGATCAGCTTTTTCAGTTTTTACCTCATGCAGCTCTTTTCTACAAAGATGAGAAGTCTTTTCAGATTTTATGAATTCAGTGCATAGCTTATCATAGGCTTCTTGAAGAGTCATCTTCTTAGGTACTTCATCATCAGAAGAATCCTCACTGTCACTAGCATTCTCCACAATCACCTTATCGGTTGTGACAGCAAAGGCCATAACCTGACGACATTCATCCACAAACTCATCAAAAGAGTCATCCTCAATGTCACTCCAAGTAGCAATCAACCATTTATCTTCTAACTTCTTGATCTTTTTCTTCATGAGGTAGTTTGGACACTCTATCCTCATATGACCAAAAACATTTGCACTCATGACATTTGATGAGGGGTTTTTCATTCTTGCTCTTCCTAGAGGATTTAGATTTCTTAGGAGGTTTGCCCTTATCCTTTTTCCTAAACTAAAAAAGCTTGATAATCTCATCAGTTATGAAGGTTAGATCCTCATCCTCATCCTCATCTTCACTTTCAGTTTCATCTTCAGAGTCCTCAATCTCTTCCTCTATACCCTTAAGAGCCAAGTTTTTACTCTTTCCAACTTTTCCCTTAAGCCTAATCTCATCTCATAAGTTTGAAGGTTCCCTACAAGCTCAGTCAAAGGAATTTTATCAATATCCTTTACTTCTTCAATGGCAGTGATCTTGGCATGGAATCTTTCAGGTAAGGACCTAAGCATTTTCCTCACAATTTTGGATTCTGCAATACATTCTCTAGGGTTGAAAGCAGAATTCACAATATCCTTAAGTTTAGCATAAAACTCATCAAATGTCTCATCCTCCTCCATCCTTATTTCTTCAAAACTACTAGTGAGTTGTTGAAACTTCACAATCTTTACTGTCTTGGTACCTTCAGAAGTGGTCTCAAGAATGGTCCATGCTTCCTTGGCAACTTCTGTGGATGATATTTTCTTGAATTCCTCATTGGTCACCCCACCGAACAAAGCATTCAAGGCCCTACTGTTGAAATTTGCCACTATGATTGTTGCATCATCCCAATCCACCAACGCTTCCTTTGGCTTAATCCAACCAACTTCAACAGCTTGCCATACCTGTTCACCAAGAGCCTGCAAAAAGACTTTCATACGAACTTTCCAGTACACATAATTAGTGCCACCAAATAAAGGAGGTATAAATAAAGATTGTCCTATATCCATGACAACAGGGGTAAATGGATCACAATCAGGAAATTAATCCAATCAGAGTAAACCTGCTCTTATACCACTTGTTAGGAAATTTAGACCTCGGTTGATAGAATTAACAAGTTTTAAATCCAAGTTGTTAATTAGATTTATTATCAATAAAACTTGTTAAAACAAATAAACATCAATATCATGTCAAAATCATGCAGCAGAAAAATAAATAAGACAAGATATGATGACCCAGAAAAACCAATGAAACCAACCAGTTTTACAGTAAAAAAACATGAGGGAAACATTCCCGAAAAGCAATCCACTATAGTAAAGAGAAGTTTCAGATCTAATACAAAACCTTTGTCCCTAGACTCTACAATCCTCGTAGATGAACTCATAGCAAAAACCTTCTACCGCTTCAGAACTTCAGAACCCTTCAATATATGAACGCCACCCTTTTTGTGTTGCACAGATCCAATACATGACTAACTCCTTTACACGAATCCTAGTACGTGACTCATTCACCAACTTGAAGAAGAATATTGGCTACAAAGTTCTTCACTTCATCAATAATGAAGATCAAGAAGCACTTTGTTACAAAACCCTAAGGCGCAAAAACACAGTAGCTTCTTTTTGAGAGAATAAGGTATCAGTCACCTTTTGTATATGTTCTCCTTGTATTCTCTTATGTGACGGCTTTTAAAATAAGTCTTATATAGATCTAGGGTTGTGAGAAAAGAAACCTTACACAAATACAAAAGCCTGGCCCAAAAACAGAAATCTGAATTCCCGTAGCCTTGACAGATAGTCGGTGTCGAGAAGGTGTCGAGGTTTAATAAATCTCAACAGATACAACTATCGAGAAGGTGTCGAGCAGGTGACGAGGGGACAGAAGCTTTCTCGATCGATCGACCAGCTATCAAGAAGCTATCGAGATTGCAATAAGACTTAGCTGAAGAGCTCGACAGATAGCCAGGTGTCGAGAAGGTATCAAGCAACTATCGAGATTTAAAATTCAGCACTTTCTCACTTGATTCTTGGACAGACTTGCATGGCTTTAACACTTGAACTTGAAGTATTAAAAACACCTAGAACTACCTAATTACAAGTAGAGTGCATTTTGTCAAAAGACTTGCCAATTTACATAAATGAATGACATATGTTCTTAACAAGTGAAAACATATGTCCTAACAGGGGGGGTTTATAAAATCATTGCTAAGGTCTTAGTCAACAGACTTCGCATAGTTATGGAAGATATAATTTTAGCTTCACAGAATGCTTTTGTGAGAACCGGCAGATTCTTAACCCTGTACTTATTGCTAATGAATGCCTTGATAGTAGATTGAAATCTGGGTTACCAGGGCTACTTTGTAAATTAGATGTTGAGAAGTGAAAGCTCGAAAATGTGTTGAAAACATAAGAGCTGTTTAGACCCCCCAAATTAAAGTTACGGCTCGATTAATTTTACCCTAACGTAATACTAAGTGCAGAATAATTTAAATGTGAGCGAATAAATAAACAAGTTACTCTAATCCATAAACTTAACAACACAGCATTAAAATGGAATGTAAAAGAGTAGGGAAGAGAGATGCAAGCACAAGATAACAGGTCGATGTGTTATCAAAGAGGAAACTAAAGAACTCAGTGAAAAACCTTTTCGTTGCCCTCCAAGCAGTAATCGATCCACTAGATAATCAGTTGGGATACACGGGTTAGCAAGAGACCCTCCAAGCCTAATCTACCCGATGTACCTGAGCCCTCTAAGCTCCTACTCTAACAAGGCTCCTCGAAACCGTGTCTTGTTTAGCTCTCCGGATCCTACAACAAGCTCCATGTTGCATCTGCCATCCTTGACTTCTTCCAATGCTTCCCAACAGTACCAAAACCTCACTTGACACTCTGATAGGATATGGTAAGTGTTTGGGCTATCAACCTCTCAATGGTATGGAAATGGAAAAACCACAAGCAATTGTGTAGAGAAATGTAGGTATAACAATCTCTAACTCTCAAGTTTTGTGGCTAAGGTTTTCTCTCAGAAGCATGCCTCAACATTTATGGGTACTGTGGGTATATATAATGTGGGTACAGAAAGTGTGTATCAGATAGCACAGTCCGGCAAAACAAATTGTTTCGCGAGTGTCTAGCGACAAGGCCTTACCCGCAAGCTACTCGCGAAACACAGTTGTCTCCATTTGTACTGACTCTTCGCATTCCAGTCATGTGCCGGCATATGCATCACTTCGTGGGATGCTTAGTAGTGAGCTACCCGCAAGAAATCTTCTGTCTTCAATTGCTTGAGTCTTCACACTCTCTCTCTTTCTATCACACAACCTTTAAAATTAAATCCCACAATAAATACAGGGTACAAAAGATTGAAAAAATTACAATCAAATTTGGCACGGAATTAAAGCCAACAAAACACATAGTTGTAAATTACAACTTTACAATCTCCCCCTTTGGCTATTCCGTGACAAAACCCCTAAAACAGACTCTAGACTTAAACGTAAGTTTGGGAACAGTGGCAAAACTCACTCACACCTAATCTAGAAGCTGTGAAGCACTTGTCCGTATATACTTGTAACCTGAAACACTTGCACACAAACAAAACTTTCATTAAGCTTATGACAAGTTGAGCACAAGGTAGGTACATAAACAAGTAAAATGCGATCAAGTTTGTAAATACTATAAACATGTAAGCATATCTTGATCATACAAGAACAGTCATTAAAGAATGACTACAATGAACATTTAGCAAGTAAATGCTCATCCAGACACTCAATGCAATTAAGAAAAATCCCAAGAATCAATTGCATGTCCAACACTCAACCAATACAAAATATACGAAGTATTTGCATCTAGGAAACAATACCCTACTAAGGCACAAGAGTGAAGTACTGAAGATATATAGACAACATCTAAAAGTACTAAAAAAATGCTACAAAGCATTGAGATAACCAAAAATATTGAACATTAAACTGAAATTAATGACAATGTACTAAAGCTTTAAACAAAAGCAGTAAAGACATAAACAGACAGTAAAAAAATAAACAAGCAGCAACTTTTGGCTTCTCCTCCCCCTATCAACGACACCATCTCCCCTTTTTTGAATTTGGTCCATATGAGTTTGGAGAGATGTGAACTTTGTGTCGAAGCGAATGTGCTGGGAGTGCATGATGGTTTCTAGTCTGGATATTTTGGTATTAATCTCTTGAAGTGCAACCATGATGTTGTCTAGCTATTTATCATAAGCATGGGAGGTAGAGCTTGAGCTTCCCTGAGTAGCATGACCTTCTTGCTTGGTATTCTTCTTGGTGTGACTCATACTTGCATGGAGAGTGCGGATATTAATTGGACTTGGCCTTGGATATGGATGCTCATTTTCTGAGGGATGCATGCCTTTAAGCTTCAAAATCCTTGAGATTAGGCGACAGAAGGGAATACAATTCCTTGAAGCAGTCCGTTCAACCATTTTTGCCAAAATGTGGAAAATATGAGAATACACATCAATCTCCATGTCAGTGATCAAATCATGCAAGAATAATGCTCAACCAAGATTCATGTAACCAGTGCTAGACAGAGGATATAGGTTGCTAAACATGATCGTTGTGAGCAGCCTTAATTTGGGAGAAAGAGGTGCCACACTTATTGACTTCCCATTGGAGGAGAATTCCAAATTAGCTCCTAAAGCTTCCCGAAGAACCTCATCATCCAGATTTAGTTCATCATATACTGGTGGGATAGGTAATATTGGCTTGTTGATGTGTAGAATATCGGCCAAGTAGACGGGTGTAACTGAGAACAGCTTTCCTTTCACCTAGCACTTGATTTCCTTTCCTTCAACAATGGCATTGGCATAGAATTCTTTCACCAAGTTTTCATATGCATCCTTAAGATTTGAGAGAAGAAAATTCCAATCCTTGGTGGCAAACCATATGGCAATATTAGTGTCTAGGAGAGATGGCTGATCAACGGCCCTTTCAACTAGCAATGGAGCATCTCAAAAGTAGTTCGTATAGGTCTAAAATGCAGCATAAGATCTAAACAAGTCAGGGTCATACACTCCTGTTGAAAAACAAGTCCTCTTTGACCTCAGTGAAGGGTCATCAACATCAATCACCGGCTTTTTTCCTTTGCTGCTGCCTCCTTTCACAGCTGAGCTTTTAAATGGAGACATCTGCATATTTCCACAGAGAACAAAGAACAAAAAAGATACGTGCATAAACACAAATAGAACACAAAACTTGATTAGATTCAAATTAGTCCAAATCAGAAGTAAAAATACGTAAAACAGAGCATACCAAACTCAAAACAACAAGTTATAACAGTTAAAACATGTAAGCATAAACACAATGCATAAAATAAGTGACAGTGCATGTGAGAGCAGCTTGAGGTGAGTGGTGTATGCCTAGAGAATGCCTAGTGTGTGCCTAGAAGGTGCATGGCATGGCATTGTGAGGCACAAAATGGGAAAATGTGTAAAAACACATACCCTTTGACCAAAACATGTTACACATGATCAATCAGAAGTAAACCCAAGCATTGGAACTCAGTTGAGTCCAATTTAACACAAAAGTGTCACTAAGACATTCTGTCAAATACCTAACATGCAACAATGCACTACAACTATGAATAATGCATCTACATGGTGAAAACTGATTCAATACATGCTTAGAATGCCACATAGGGCCAACACAGACACAAACACAGCAAATGGGCTTAACCCAATCAAAATTTTGAAAAAAAAAATTACAAAAATAAGAACCCCAACCCAGTTTTCAAAAATCCCCAATTTGTAAAACCCTAAGCTAAAATCTGCAAACTTTAAGACAAAAATGAAAACAATGTTTAGGAAAACATACCTTGAAGTGATTTTACAGAGATTTTTGCTTGAAAATGATGGGGTTTGAGTGAAAACAAGATTTGGGTTGAAAGGGGTTCGAGAGAGGCAGTGTAAAGGAAGTTAAGAGTATTTGAGGACATGTCACATCTGCTATATAAAAACTAAAAAAACGCGTTTTTCGCGGGTTAAGTAGTAGCGTGACAATCGCGAGACAGTCGTGAGAATGACCACTGAAGCTCAAAAGCTATCGCGAGAAGCTTTTAGTCGCGAATATATCACGAGACAGTCATGATAGTCTCTGTATGAATTGGAAAAATTTCCAGTTTTTGCCTAAAAACATTTCATGAAGGGTTTAGTAGCGAAATACTCATAAGGCAATAACGAGACTCTCTGTAAGAAAATGTGACTTTTTACTTTCCCTTAAGCACATTTCACGGGAAGCTCTATGTCGCGAGCTTCTCGCGAAACAGCCTCTGAACCAGTTTTTGAAGAAAAACACAAAAATGCATTTTGAACAAAAACTAAAAACATGAAAGTATAAAAACACCTTCAAAAACATATAAAACACTCAAAAATATTTTTGGGTTTGATCAGCAAGTACTTGAGCATACACATCACATTTGAACATGTACAATCACACAAATGAGATAAGCATTATTTGAACAAAGTCTTGTGTGTTGTGTGTGAGTATCAAATGTGGAATAGTCCTTAGACCAGAGCGAAATTTCAATGATCAATTCAATCAAGTCATACACAACTAGTACTAAGTCAAGTGGACTATCTCAATTATAAAAATGAGCATATATGACCTCCCACAAGAGATTGATTACAAAGCAAAGAAGCTTTTCATTTGACTTTTGCATAAATCATAACATTTGATCCTTTTTGGATGATACATCTCTTTTTGAGATCGGTGCTTAAAATTTTTGATATTTCAACATTGAGAATTAGCCTTTGGCTTTTTGAGCACCATACATTTCAATACAAAAGTTGCTTTCTCTTTTTCCTAGTCAAATACTAGTATCTGCGATAGACTTTTGCAGCTCATTATCTCTTTTCATTTGGAGATTTACATTTGGCGAGCTCTATTGCAAAATATAAAAGTAAAAGTGGGAAGATATATAAGCACAAGTTTATGCAAGTATCAAGACCATCAAGACTATTGACCATCATTCATGACAAGCTTGAAGATCTATTTACAATAATCACACATAGTTTTCAAGATTTCTCCCACACAGATATATGTCCATACATAACAAGTTAAGCTCGTAAATGCACTATGCCATTAGTACGAAGGTACTAAGCCAAACTCACATGTGATATACACAACACAAACGATTAAACTTTTTGAAAATTTTTCAATTTTTTATGGGTTTTTGATTTTTTTGAACACGCTAAAAACAAACCAAATAAAGTAAGATCAACAAAAATAGGTACAAACCAAAACAAGTAAAAGAAACATGTTATAAACCATAAGCAATTTACACAAAGTGAATTACGCATGTCGTGATGCATGAACATATGCCCCTAAACATCGGAAGTATTAATGCATGAACATGTTGTAATGCTTATGCATGAATACCCCTCTTCACCCACACAGCACATGCGTTTGGGGTGATATCCCTATAGGATTGGGTACAAGTGTTATGGCCTTCAAACCGTCTGAAGAAGCTTGCTAAATAGGTGGTGAATGCATCAATCATTTTCATCACATCCATCACACCAGAATTACCATCTCGACCTCTTGATTGCTCAATAGCCCAATTCCTTTTGTCATTTCTTGGTCTTCTTGACCTCTGATTACTTGCATTCTTCAATGCCCTCAGTTTATGACAATTTGGTCTGGTGAGTCCTTAAAGTCCATAGTGATGACAGAAATGTTGAATTCTTGGACTTCTTTGTGATTTTGGAAGTGATTTCCCTTTAGCTTCAAACCTAACCATTGATTGGTTACGAGGCTTATTCAACACCAGTTGGTCAGCCACATTTCTATTCTTCTCCACCTTTACTTTCTCAGTAGTAGTGACAACTACTTTCGATTCTTTGGCTTTCACAAACTTAACTTCCTTGGATATATTGACAGCCGAATTACTCTCTCAAGTATATCCCAATCCAGTTTTGTCGGAGAAAGGTTTTTGATCAGAGAGAACTTCATCAAGCTTCTTGGAGGAGACTCGCTCTACTTTAGCATTGGCTTAAACCACCTCAAGCTCAAGGAATTTTATCTTTGAGTAGACTTCGGTCAGCTTTCCATTCGGCGTCTCTATTTCACATTTGGCCTCCTTATACCTCACTAGGAGACTTCTATAGTCCTTCTCTGCCTTCTTCATCTTTTTAACGACTACCTTGGCCACCCTTGTATATTCTCCTGACTTCTCAATGAGGGAATTGTAGTTTTCTTGAAGTTCCACTGCACTTTCATCTTCTTTAACATCGAATTCTTCTACTAGTCCCATTGACTCCACTTCACTATGTTCACCGAGCTCTTCCACTAGCAAACTCAAGTCCTCTAAGGACTCAACATGAGCAATAGTTATAAAAGCGGAGTAATTCCCTTCTCCATCACAACTCTCTTCCAAATCTAAATTGGAAGAATCCGAATCACTAAGTGTTATGGCATATGCCTTGCCCTTCCCTCTTAGATAGTTGGGACACTCCTTCTTGAGATGTCCATGGTCATTGCATTCATAACACATAATGCCTTGAGGGGATTGAGTATCCTTCCCATCTTTCTTCTTAAACTCCTTCCTATCACTTTTGGAGGATGAAAACTTCTCTCTGTTGAACGGTTTCCCACTATTCTTCATCTTCAGAAATTTCCAGAAGTTCTTTGCTAAGAATGCTACCTCCTTCTCCACATCATCTCCTTCAGAGGAATCATCCATTCTCTCGGTGATGGTTTTAAAAGCAAGAGATTTGTTCGACTTATGAGAAGGTAGTCCGAGCTCATATGTTTGGAAAGATCCAATAAGCTCTTGGATTTTGATCCCATCCAAATCTTTACTTTCCTCTATAGCTATGACTTTTGCTCAGAAGCTTTCTAGCAATGATCGAAGGATTTTCCTCACTATCTTTGAGTCCTCCGTCTTCTTACCCAAGTTGAACTTGCCAATAACCACCTCATTCAGCTTGCTATAGAATGATTCAAATGACTCGTCCTCACTCATTTTCAGCTTTTCAAATCAAGTGGTTACCGTCTGCAACTTAGTATCCTTCACCTTCTTTGTGCCTTCATAGGTGGTCTCCAATATCTCCCAAGCTTCCTTGGCAACTGTTACGTGAGAAATCTTATGAAATCATCTAGAGAAACACCACAAAAAATTGCATTCAAAGCTTTACTGTTAGCGTTAGCTGCCGTAAGTGCTGCCTTATCCCAAGTGGATTTAACGGCCTCCAGCTTAATCCATCCTACTTCTATCGCATCCCAAACAATATCATCAATTAAACACAAGAATGCCCTCATTCAAACTTTCTAAAAGGCATAGTTACTACCATCAAAATATGGTGGAACATTTAAAGATTGAGACCGGTCCATCTCAAACGAGGTCAAGGATTACACTAAGGTAATTAAACCATAGCTAGTGCACCTGCTCTGATATCAATTGAAAGCTCGAAAATGTGTTGAAAACACAAGAGCTGTTTAGACCCCCCAAATTAAAGTTACGACTCGATTGATTTTACACTAACTTAATACTAAGTGCGAAATAATGTAAATGCGAGCAGATAAACAAACAAGCTACTCTAATCCATAAACTTAACAACACAGCAGTAAAATGGAATGTAAAAGAGTAGAGAAAAGAAATGCAAACACAAGATAACACGCCGATGTGTTATCAAAAAGAAAACCAAAGAACTCGGCAAAAAACCTCTCCGCCGCCCTCTAAGCGGTAATCGATCCACTAAACAATCAGTTGGGATACATGGGTTAGTAAGAGATCCTCCAAGCTTCATCTACCCGATGTACCTAAGCCCTCCAAGCTCCTACTCCAACAAGGCTTCTCCGAATTGTGTCTTGTCTAACTCTTCGGATCCCACAACAAGCTCCATGTTGCATCTGCCATCCTTGGCTTCTTCTAATGCTTTCCAGCAGCACCAAAACCTCACTTGACACTCTGATAAGGTGTGGTAAATGTTTATGCTATCAACCTCTCAATGGTATGGAAATGGAAAGGTAGGAAATGAGGAAAAACCATAAGCAACTGTGTAGAAGAATGTGGGTATAACAATCTCTAACTCTCAAGTTTTGTGGCTAGGGTTTTCTCTCAAAAGCACACCTCAACATTTGTGGGTAATGTGGGTAAAAATAGTGTGGGTACAGAAAGTTTTTTATCAGATAGCACAGTCTGGCAAAACAGAATGTTTCGCAAGTGTCTCGCAGGAAGGCCTTACCCGCGAGCTACTCGCAAAACATAGCTGTCTCCATCTGTACTAACTCTTCGCATTCCAGTCATGTGTAGGGCACATGCATCACTTTGCGGGATGCTTAGTAGCGAGCTACCTGCGAGAAATCTTCTGTCTTCAATTGCTTGAGTCTTCACACACACACACTCTCTCTCTCTATCATACAAACCTTACAATTAAATCCCACAATAAATACAAGGTACAAAAAATTGAATAAAATTACAATCAAATTTGGCATGGAGTTAAAGTCAACAAAACACATATTTGTAAATTACAACTTTACAAGAAGGCCTTTGATCATGTAAACTAGGGATTTCTTATGAAGTTACTAGAAAAGGGTGGGTTCTCTGCTAAATGGTGATAGTGGATATTCTTTTGTATATCTACAATTCGTTTCTCTATTCTAATAAATGGCTTTCCTTGTGGATTTTTCAAGAGTTCCAAGAGGTTGAGACAAGGTGACCCATTGTCCCCTTTGCTATTTGTACTGGTTATGGAAGCCCTTGGGAGGATGTTAGATAAAGCTATCCATGATGGTCACATGTCAAGCTTTGGTGTGGGTAGTGAAGAGGGAAGATCATTGGCAGTGTCTCATCTTCTCTTTGTGGATGACACTTTGATTTTTTGTGGGGCTAATCTAGATTAGGTTCTATTTCTCCGTATGATCCTCATTTGGTTTGAGGCGATCTCTAGTCTAAAGATAAATTTGGGTAAGTCAAAGTTGGTTCCTGTTGGTATGGTGGATAATTTGGACTTATTGTTGATTGTCCTTGGCTATAAATAAGGTACTCTTCCAATGAAGTATTTGGGTCTTCCTTTGGGAGCTAAATTTAAGGATAAGGCAATATGGAACCCAATTCTGGAGAAGATAGAACTGAGATTAGCAAGATGGAAACGTTTGTACTTATCCAAGGGAGGTAGAGTCACTTTAATTAAAAGTACTCTATCTAATTTACCCACTTATTTTCTATCTCTATTTCCTATTCCTGCAATTGTGGCTAACCAAATTGAGAAACTTCAGAGAAATTTCTTATGGGGTGACATTGGAAATGAACCAAAATTCCATTTGGTTAAATGGGCTACTGTTTGCAGTCTCATTGCTTTAGGTGGCTTGGGGATAAGGAAGGTAAGAATTTTTAATGAAGCTTTGCTTGGAAATTGGCTATGGAGATTTGGGATAGAGAGGACTGCCCTTTGGAGGCAAGTGATAGAGGTGAAATATGGTAGTGAATGGGGTGGCTGGTGTACTAGGCCTGTTAATGGTTCATATGGTGTTGGCTTGTGGAAATATATTAGTTGAGGATGGTCTTCTTTTTCTCGCCACATCCTATATGATATTGGGGATAGGTCTAGGGTGAAATTTTGGCAAGACCATTGGTATGGTGAAACTTCTCTTGAAGTAAGCTATCCTAAATTGTTTAGACTTTGCCGAGACAATAAGGTAGTGTGGCTGAGCTTATGAAGCTTGCTAATGGAGTCCTTTTTTGGGGTGTAAGTTTCTTTAGGGGTGTGCATGCTCGGGAATTAGAGGCACTGGCTGGTTTCATGGATACCATTTATGGTGCTTCAGTGAAAGAGTTTGGTGAGGATAAGATGTGTTGGAAACTTGATAGAGAGAAGGGCTTCCTGGTTAAAGACTATTATGGTCTCTTAGTGGGCTCTAATGACTATTGTTTTCCTTGGAAAAGTATTTGGAAACAAAAGATTCCTTCTCGAGTAGCTTTCTTTGTTTGGACTACTGCTTTGGGGAAGTGCTTAACGATTGACAATTTACGAAAAAGGAAGGTTTGGATATTGGATTGGTGCTACATGTGCAAGTGTAATGGTGAATCGGTTGATCATCTCTTTCTTCATTGTCCGGTTGCAATGGATATTTGGGCTATGGTGTTCAGATTGTTTGGAGTGAGCTGGGTTATGTCACAATCTGTAGTGAGGCTTTTAGCATGTTGGCAAGGCAGATTTGGTTGTCATCGAAATGGATATATATGGTTGATTGTTCCCCATTGCTAGTTGTGGTGCATTTGGAGAGAGAGAAATAGTAGGTGCTTTGAAGATAAAGAGAGATCAATATTAGACTTGAAGCTATTTTTCTTTAGAACTTTAATGGATTGGTTGGCTGCATTGCGGAACCAATCATTTTTATCTTTTCTTTGATTTCCTAAATTCTTGTAATTTTTGTTTTTAATTGTTTGATCCCTTGTACACTCCCTGTTTACTAGGGTGCTCCCCTTTTTTATATCAATAAACTTATTACTTATCAAAAAAAAAAAATTTGTATCTTTTTATGTTTAAAATTGTATATGAAAAGATAGATCGATTGCCCATATCTTGGTGAGTGAAAACACACCAATTAACTTAATAAAATACAATACTATTTAACAAGGTTTTATTGTGTTGGGCAGAGACTCACCATTTTGGTGAAAAACTAAGGGGAAGAGAGGGTAGAAAATACCAAATAGTGCATTTCTACCCCATGTGGATGTAATAAATATTCATTTCATTTTTACATAAACATTTTTTGGCTCTTATAAATAATAGATTGTCCTCATAAACTAATAGGGCTATCCACGGGTCGAGTTTGTGCCCAACCCGGAACCGACCCGCCAGAATCGGGTGGGAAAAAAATGCACCCGCTGCCGACCTATCAAAGTAATCGAGTCAGGTAGTTCAGACCATCAACAGGTGGCGGGCGGGTCAGTCGAAGTCATAGATCTAAGAAGATGGTGAGAAAACGGTGAAAAAAAACACAAATTCGGCTAAGAAACCCAGATTCCAGCAATAGTTTTCCAGATTCCGGCTATATTTCCCTTAGATCCGGTGAGATTTTTCCAGATTCGGCGAAAATCTCACCAGATTTTATGAGATTTCGCCAGATCCAGTCAAAATCTCACTGGATCTAAGGAAAATATTGCCAGAATCTGGGTTTCTTCGCAGGATTTTGGAAAATTATTGTCGGATTCTAGAAAACTATCGCCGTAATCTGGAAATTTTGGCCGAGATCTAGAAATCTTTTGGTCGATTCTGGTTTTTTGGGTTTTAGGGGTGGAAAACCGAAACCGACCCATCAGAATCAGTTTCTGGTGGTGAAGACCCATTGCCGACCCGTCGGAGCAGTCGAGTCGACCGAATTCGGGTTAGATCCGGTCAGTTCTTCGGGTGGGTCGGGTTACCAGATCAATTTGGACAACCCTATAAACTAATATGCTTTGCCAATAATGGGAAAATTACTGAGAGCTTTTGTAAACAAATATAGCTTAATTCTATACTTACAACATCTAGGCAAGTTCTTGGAGTATTATACCTTTCTCAAAATTTATTTTTTCTTTTGCCATAATCCTGTCTCCTATCCATGTGTGATCTCATTCTTGTCTATCTTTTTAAGTTATGCTTATGGTGATAGACATCTGCTTCCATAAACTGTAATTGACTTTGCAAATTTGAAAATACCTTATGTATATATTTCACTTTTGGTTGTCAAGCTGGTCTATATGGGTTAAAATGAAAAAAAAAAAAAAAAAAAAAAAAAAAAAAAAAAAAAAAAACCAATGATATGATTGTTTCAGATGGTAAATTGCTGTAGATTTTTTTTTTTTTTTTTTTTTGCTTGCAATAACTAGGGAAAATTATATAGTTTATGTTCTTCTATTTACTAAGAGCTTTTTAAGGGGTTAGTTAAAGCTCATTTTCATGTGGTTTTCTAGAAAGTTGGGGACTAACATTAACCTTTGGTCCTATGCTAATTATGCAAGCTGATTCATGAGAGTTTATAAGTAGTGTGTTAATTGCTGCATATGGAGTCATTCATTTTGAAAATCTAACTATTGTGACAATGTCTTAACAAAATTTAGTTATTTATTGTTGGAAGATGATGGTATTTATTATCATTTTTAGAATTTTTTAGTGAGTGAATGTTGCTTTTAGAAAATAGGTTCTAAGAAACTATCATAGTAAAATAAATATTCTCATATTAAATAGCTTCTCTAAGTTTTTGTATAATCAAAATTCATGTATAAATGAGATTAGCATTGCATGATATACATTTTATGGTACATGATTTCACAATATTTTAAATAAAAGTTCTATATTAAATTTCTTAGTCGATGGGGGCAACATGTGCCTTGCATGTGTCACCTAAACTAGTATAAATACAGAAAGAATAAAGTAAAATTAGGGTAGAACAGAAGAGAAGAAGGGTAGCGAAGTAATTGTCAAAAAAATCCCCAAATTCTGATTTGTGGAAGAATCCTCAAACACAGACACAAGGAGGAAATAGGTAAGTATTTTTTTTTTCTCTAACTATCTAGTTTGTTAGCCCGGTTTGGAAACTATTTAATTTAGTAACATCTCGAGCGTCAGAGACTCGAATTCTACGCTCATACCTCGACCCTTTAAGGCTCGGTTTTCATGGTTTGACGTGGCCTGATGCGAGGTGGCATCCACATAGATCTCGAGTTTCTGAGACTCGAGATCTACATGGCAGCCACGTGGATGACACATAGATCTCGAGTTTCTGAGACTCGATATCTATGTGGATGCCACGTGGCTGCCATGTAGATCTCGAGTCTCAGAAACTCGATTTTTATATACACCCTGTTACGTCCAGTCCCATCCGGTCATGTCACTGACAGGCAGCCCTCAGCCCTTTTTATATGCACACTAGCTGGCCTGGAGACTACTTCACAGTTTTGCTTTATTCTCTGGCGTGAACATTTCACATTTTTGCTTTATTCTCTGCCAAGACATCTTAAGCCCGTGACTTCTTTATGTCACTTGGCTGAAGCTCCAACAGGAATTGCTTCTCTCTCAACTCATCCTCTCTTACTCTGCATTACTCCTCTCTCAACTTTCATACTCATTCTACAGAGCAGAACAATACTTCCCTCTTAACTCTCATACAAACTGATCATTGTAGTCTCCCTCTCACTCTCATACAATCCAGTAGTGCATTTGCACATCCTCATGTCAGGTAAGGGTCTCCTCACTCTCTTGTTGGTTGTTTAATGTATGTATAACTGCTTTAGAAAGTTTTGCTTGTATTGAATTTGTCATGACATTTCCTAATAAAAATATTTGTTCGTAGTAACCAGTTAAATATATATATATATATATATATATGTAGCACTTTAAATGTATAATTGATTTTTTTTTTTTTTTTTTGGTAATGTCTAATGAACCCCTTTGCTCTATGTTATTTCATTAATACAAAAAGATTTTAACTTAACTAAAATTCAATACTTTTCATAAATAGTATAATTATTTGTTTATTTTAGTCAAACGTTATAATAACAACTAATCTAGCAATGAAATTATTAAAAATAATATTTGCTATGTCAAACGTTATAATATGTTTTGTTTATTACTAATTTACTAAAAAAAAAATTATCCAAATATCCATTTTAATACTTTAAAGACAAAAAAATATCCCTGTAAGATTCAATTAATTGGTCAATTATTATTATTTTTTTTTTGGATCTTTTTCAAATGTTTTCATAGCTATATGAATAACTTTCTAGTAGATATTTATAATTAAAAAAACATTTATGAATAAATTAGAATTGAGATCCTAAACATGATCTATTAAACATTATCTATATGAATATGTTTCTAGTAGATATTTGTAATTTACAAGTAAAACCAAGGTTATTAAAATTGAGATCCTAAACAGGACCTATAAGAGGTCCTCATAAAGTAAATCATAGAATCGAATCGATAATCATAAGATTTTACTTTATGTGAAAAATAAAGTAAAAAATATTAGTAATAATGATATATTTTAAATAATAATTAAGTTGATCAAAGGAAAATGGACATAATGCAACTTTCATGTCCTATTTCTAATAAGTAAAAAAAAATATTACATTTCTTTAACAACTAAATAATCATTAACTTGTTCATTTGGGCAGATTTGATGGAGGGGGCTAGAGTTGTATTTTTCTTGGACCCAATTAGAATTAGACTCTAATATACCTAAAAATTGAAATTATATATGGAATAATGATGTTACATAATTGCACTCATTCATTTGCACATCCTCATTACTTTTGTTGTTTGGTTTGATATTTTTATTTATATTTTTGTTAGAGCTTAGTTAAAATTTTGTAATAGGGGTGAGTTTTGTCTTTAGTTTTTTCATTGTTTGAGTACGAAATGATAATGATTGCGCCAGTAGAATTGTATGTAATGTGGGGTGAGTGTATGCAATTGTGGCGTGAGAAGTTGTAATTTTTGTATTTTGAGTAGATAGAAAAAGTTTTGTAATTGATGTTAAATGAAAGAGATAAAATATGTCACTAACATACTATACTTGACTCTGTAATAGGTTCACAAACTTTGAAGAATATTGATATAAATGTATACTTCGGTGGACCCCTTGATAATCCTAATGAGATTGAAGGAATCCCGTTTAGAGGGCCTGGTATCCAATGCTACTACATGATGGTACGTCGTAAGTTGAAGACGTTGAATGATTTGAAGAGCAAAATCATGGGCGAATTGAATTTGAATCGTGCTTGGTATGATATCAAGATTATTTATCGTTACCCACAAGAAGTCCTTCATGAACGGATAAATTACGGGTATATGGCGATCAAAGAAGACAAACATGTAAAGATGATGTTTAATAGGATACAGAAAATGCCCCAAGTAAATGCTGCTGAGTTGTACGTAAGTTTGGAGGCAAGTGCAGAAGTTGATAATGAGGTGGTGCAAGAAACAACTACGTCTTTACAATTTACAACCCTAGATGATGGATGCACTACAATGGGAGGGTATACAATGAATTCTTCAATGGGAGGTTATATGCTCCCATTTCAAGATCATGTTGGCAATACTGGTGAAACCCTCCATCCTCAAGAGACACATTTAGAGGAGGAAGACGAAGACGAAGATCATGTTGTGGGTGGTTATATGCTCCCATTTCAAGGTAATGTTGCCAATATTGGCGAAACCCTCCATCCTCAAGAAAGACATTTAGAAGAGGAAGACGAAGACGAAGACGAAAATCCTGCTGTGAATGATGGTGAAAATAGTGATGGTGTAGATGAGTTCGAAGAGATGGTTGAGCGAGGCGACTTTGAGAACGATGTAGATGACCACGAAGTCGTTCCGAATTTTGAAGAGGAAAATATGGAGTACCACGATGAAGGTGCTGCAAACGATGATATTGGCATCCACCATGATACAAATACGACCACAACTTACAGACCTCCTGCTGACTCATTCTACGAAAATACTTGGGAAAATATGGTTGATCCTTCACGTCTTCAGATACCATTTGTTTCTACTTGGGAAGATGGGATGAATTTTTGTAAAGGATTGACTTTTGCAAATAAACAGGCGGTGAAGCATGCATTGACAATATACGCAGCAAATCATAATAGAAATTTTAGAATCCGAAGGTCGACCCCAACTAAATTGTGCGCTGCATGTGTTGACGACAATTGCAAGTGGTACGTTGGGGCATTTATGACGGCTAAACTTAATGGTCTGTGGATGGTCACATCTTATGTGGGTCCACACACTTGTATACCCTTTGGCTTGCGTAGAGACGGTAGAATGATGGATTCTAATTTTGTTGCATCAGAAATTGTGGAAAAATTGTGAAAAAAGCACACTGCTCGTATTGATGAGCTCTGGGAGATCATACATACTAAGTATAATCATGAGCTTTCTTACTATAAAGTATGGGACGCAAAACAAAAGGCAATTGCTAAGATATTTGGGGATTGGGAGGAGTCTTACCAAAGGTTGCGAAAGTTGTTATTGGCATACTTGGATCAGGATTCGGGTACTCGGTACAACTATCACACCATACCTAGGCCAGTCGAAGGTACTGTGTTACTGCGCTATGTATATTGGGCATTCACTCCATGCATTGCTGCATTCCAATATTGCAGGCCGGTGATCAGTATTGATGGGACTCATTTGTATGGTAAATACAAAGGGGTATGGAATTCTTGCAATGACAACCGATGCTAACCAAAAGGTTTTACCTCTTGCCTTCGCTGTTGTGGACAAAGAGTCAGGGGCTAGTAGGGGGTGGTTTTTAGAGTGTCTAAGGACTTCGATAGAGCATGTCATACCTAACCAGGGCATTTGCATTATTTCTGATCGACATAAAGGTATCAAATGTGCCATTCGAGAGTGGCCTAGAGGTCAGGATGGAACAGAACGGGTATTTCATCGATATTGCCTTCGACATGTTGCTAGCAATTTCAACACACACTTTGATGACCCGATTCTAAAGGCATTGGCCCTGAAAGCTGGATATGCGACTCATGCAGCTAAATTTGAGTCCATAATGCAAACCATTAAGAAGGCCGAGATTAATTTACTGAGGGGTGTAGACCCTACTGATCGCCATGTTGCACGCTATATGCCATACACATATCTAATGAGTGAGGATGTGGAAAAATGGACCCAGTCACATGATGGTGGAAGACGTTACGGGGCAATGACAACCAATATTTCTGAGTGCTTTAACGGGGTACTTAAAGGTGCCCGCGGTTTGCCCATTGCTGCAATGGCTGAGTTCACTTGGGCCAAACTTGTTGCATATTTCCACGATCGAAATAAACAAATTTCTTCTGATCTCTCTAGAGGTAAGTTATGGAGTGATTATGCAATGGAAATCTATAACAAAAATGAGCAGAAAACCGTAGGACACACTCTGAGGCATTTTAATCATGAAACTGGTGTATATCAAGTGGTTACCCCGTACAACGACCATAGAGGTGGAGGGGGAAACCACAGTCATGAAGTGCACGTATTTGCTATGAAATGTGGCTGCGGAAAATGGCAAAACTTGAAGATCCCTTGTTCACATGCAATTACAGTTCTGAAAGCTTTGCACCGCGATGCGACAAGCTATATCGACCCATGTTACAGTTTGAGCAACGCGATCCATACATATTCACATCATTTTGTGGTGCCCAAGTCGGAGTCCTTGTGGAGGGACGTTCGCGGAGCACAGTGGGTGCCTGACCCACAGCTGTTGCGGGCCAAAGGTCGTCCTGTGAAGTCTAGATTAAGGAATGAAATGGATGGGGTACGGCGAGAACGGGGAAGCCAGAGGGAAGATCCGGACTTGAGGGAGATTCAACCAAGGCAACGATGCGGACTGTGTCATCAAGAGGGGCATAACCGCAGAAGCTGTCCCATTTCCCGTGGGGCTTCAACAAGTGGTAGTGCTATGAATTAGGCATGTGCCCTCCCTGTTTTTATATAATATGCTAAGAATTTCATTTGGTTTTTGTTCTTCGCATTTGGAAACTAACGACCATATTTTAATGTTTGTCAGGCAAGCGGAGACTCGATTTTCGGATGGCATTGTAGACTATGTTGTATTGACTTAGTTGTTATTTTGTTTATTGCTGAATGTTGTTGTAATTGAACTATTTGCTATCCATTGTACTCGTTACATTAGTTGCGTTGTGCACCTTTTGCCTATAATGCCAGCAATGATATTACTTCAACATTAGTAGCCCCTACTTTGGCAAGTTCAACAACAGGAGGCTTCTTTGAAGCGATGATAGCTAGTATTTGTTATGTTTTTGTGTGCTAAGAGGGCAACTATAATGCCCATGAATTTGACTAGTATCATATGCTTGTATCTAGTTGTTTACCGCTGGCCATCGCTAAACAGCTCACTGAGAATAAAGAAATTCAGTACATAAAGCAGATTGTTGGACTTCAGCAGCATAAAGAATACACCAATGTAAAATCTTTGAGATATGGTCATTTGATGATAATGACTGATCAGGTGTGCCTTAAAATTCTCTTATTGTTTTGTTCTTGTTTTATGCTTACAATTCTCTCTACAAGGCCCATGGATAGCCTTCAACCAATATAAAATTGTAACTATAATTCTTGTACAGGATCGTGATGATTCCCACATCAAAGGGCAACAGGATCAATTTTATTCTTTCTTATTGGCCATCACTGTTAAAAGTTCCAGGCTTATACTTTAATTGAGTTTACCACTCCTATTGTGAAGGTTGGTCTTTTCAGTTAACTATTTCAAATATTAGCACAACTTCACTATAAGTGGAATGTTTCTTCAGGGAAAATAATCATTTATCATCTTTGTATGCCATTCACAAAAATGGGACACAATTATCATTTTATACCATGCCTGAGTACGAGTCATGGAAGCACAATTTGACGGGCAATGCAAGTGGGTGGTCTATCAAGTACTATAAGGTTTATTAGAAATTTAAATTTGTTACATGTGAACCACTTACAGAACCTTTTATTCTATTATCTGTTTCTTGTCTTTTGCATATTGGGTGTGTGATGAGTTATACATCGTGGGTTTGACTTGGATACAGGCAAAATACATCAAATTTAAAGTGGTACGGTATTATTCAGAGAGGTTTTGGTCAGTGCTTGGAATTTTTTTGATGCTGTGTTCGTTCGGGATGTTGTAATAGGTGGTGACATTCAGTGGCGGCTCCAGGAATTTTGTTTACAGGGTTCATTAAAAAATTTTATTAAAAAAAGAACTTGAATATATTGAGTTACCGACAAAAAAAAATAATAATAATAATAGGTGGTGACATTGCTATCTTAGGCCAAAACATACAAGATGATGATGTTAATAGCAATTCACAACCCCATGATATGACCTGACTTTGATATTGTATTAATATTTTTCTACATGCATTTTCCATTTCCAAAATCCTAATAAATCATTGCTCTATAGATTGTAAACTTGTCAGGAAATTGCTTTACCCGTGTCTTGCCTTGTTTGATATAATTCTTATGTAGTCGTGTGTTTTGTCAAGTTTTGTTTTCAAAACTAGTTGTAGATCCACGTGATATATGAGAATAAATTATTATTTTGTATTGTAATATAATTTATAATTTTTTGAAGATAATTTGTTTTCTCTAAAAATTAAATAATTTTAATTTGGTCCAATTAGGTCTATTTTGGTCCACTCAGTCAATTTCGGTCCTCTTTTAGTCCATTTTAGACTAATTGGGCCTTAAATTGATTATTTTTGTTAGTTTTCTTTTCATGTTTAGCGCAAAAATACTTTTTTTCTTTCCCTCTTCATTTTTGAGTTAAAAAGTATGAAATTTTATTAAATTTGGGCTAAACTCCTTACTTTTGAGTTAAAAAAATACAAAAAATAAAAAAATAAAAAAAATCCCTGAAATAGACTTTAGAAATTAGAAATATGAGCCCTCAAAATGCAATAAAAAAGATAAATATTCAAAAGTCTTATTTAGTCCATATTGGTTCTATTTGGTCAATTTTGTCATCTTCAGTCCAATTTGGTCCAATTCGGCTCATTCCGTCTTATTTAATGAACTTCTGTTTAATTTGGTCCATTCAGTTCACATTGGCCCTTATTCTATCTACTTCAGACTAATTCGGTCCACATTGTACTCCATTACTCTTAGTTGTGACTTTGATAGTCAGCCAAGAAGAAAGAACCTAGCAAAAGGGTTGCTCCTGCACAGATATCGAAGCCCTTGGCAAGATTCTAGGAGATGTCTGATGGTGATGATGATGATATTAATGAAATTGATGATGATAATGAGGATTCTGAATTTGATGAAGTGATTGATGAAAGTGAAGATGAATAGTGTAGTAGTTCTGTTGAGAAAGTGACTGATGGAATTCTTGAAATGGGAACTTTATCTCATTCCCCTTGTACTCCATTACTCTTAGTTGTGACTTTGATAGTCAGCCAAGAAGAAAGAACCGAGCAAAAGGGCTGCTCCTTCATAGAAGATGAAGCCCTTGGCAACTATTTCAGAGATATCTGATGGTGATGATGATGATATTAATGAAATTGATAATCATAATGAGGATTTTGAATTTGATGAAGTGACTGATGAAAGTGAAGATGAATAGTGTCGTAGTTCTGTTGAAAAAGTGACTGGTGGAATTCTTGAAATGGGAACTTTATCTCATTCCCCTTGTACTCCATTACTCGTAGTTGTGACTTTGATAGTTTGCTTAACTGCGTTCCTTGGAAATGATCTTTGTCTATTGTGATTTGTTATGGTCAAGGATTTTCATTCTCCTTCACTGCAATTCTACTGTTACAACTTACTAATATATTAGAAATTACAATGTCTGCAATTTAAATAAGTGGAATATTTTCAAAAGAAATACATGTACCAATCTCACTTTAAGAGATATATAGCATTTTCAGGTGTGAGTTGGTTTCGTTAGTCAGTTATACGTCATTGAGAAGGGGTTAAATACTTACTAAAAGACGCAGAAAAGCAAATATTCTAAAGATCACATTTCATATGTTCAAGGAATTAAAAAAAATTATGAGAATATGATACAGTTGCTTAGTGTATGTGGGACATCCCACCTTGAGTTTTGTGCAATAATTGTTGGAAATGGAGTGTAGAATTGTGGACTTCAATACAAGTAGTCACAAATTCATGTAATGCATGAGAATATATAATTATTTTGATAGAGAGAATAATGTATAATTTATTATCTAAAATGCATAATTGTAAACATCAAATTATTTATGTCATATTATATATTATATAATACAATCGAATAAAAATATATTATTATATACTATATTTATAATAAAATAGGATTACATCTAACAATCAAAGAAAATGGACTCAAGTGGATCAAATAAGCTGAAATGGACCAAATTGGACCAGAAAGATCTAAATGGACCGAAATGGATTGGATAAATCAAAATGAACCAGCCTTGTGGAAATAAGTAGACCGAAATGGATCAAATGGACCGAATAGACTGAAATAGACCGAATAGACTGAAACAGACCGAATGGACCAAATTGGACCAGAAAGATCTAAATGGACCGAAATGGATTGGATAAATCAAAATGAACCAAAGTGGAAATAAGTAGACCGAAATGGATCAAATGGACCAAATAGACTGAAACAGACCGAATGGACCAAATTGGACCAGAAAGATCTAAATGGACCGAAATGGATTGGATAAATCAAAATGAACCAAAGTGGAATTAAGTAGACCGAAATGGATCAAATGGACCGAATAGACTAAAACAGACCGAATAGACTGAACCATAGAATATTTCATACAGATGGCCTACATCCAGGCTCGAATCCTCTAGATCTGTTGTGCATTACCTTATTACACGCGAGTACATGAAATACATAAAACAACTCCCAGCCCCTAACTAAAATCTACCAAAAACATTTTCAATGACAATAACTTACATCAACAGCTGACTTCATAAGGGAGAAAAAAAACAACATAAAATTGTAATGTATGTAATGAATGGAATATTTTGTAATGGCAATGTGCAATGTGCATTCAGATAAGTGAACATTATCATATAATTTATACCGTAAACAACCTTACTGTACACAAATACAAAAGTAAGGAGAAAAAAATACATTGAAGGATGAAGTGAATTCCATTTCACCATGAGATGAATGTAAGGACCAAGCACATTGACCTGGTTAAGTCAATAGCAAATAACAAAACAATATGATCCTTGCCTTGGGTTGATCATGTCTGTTCTGCATTGGATGCAGCTTTTGAATTCTCTAGCCGTTTCTTTAAATAGGCCTATCTCAGTTTCTCCCGGCGAGTTGCTGTTTGCTCTTGCCTACGCAATTTGAGCTCAGAAGCCTTTTCTCTTGCTTGATTTACTTCTTCATGAACTTCCCTATGGAAAGCCACAATCACAACAATTATTTGTCGTAGTGATATGACACACAGGTAGCAGTTTCTAATAACAAAATGATGCAATGGGACTCAGGAGAGATAAAGTTCAAACACCAAAGGACAGAAACAACCCAAAGAACATATACAATTAGCAACTGAACATTACTTAGCTGTTTTCATTGAGAATTTATGTTCTACTTGATTGCGCATTTAGCCATTTACAAAAATAAAAGACCTTTTGCTTTACGATTGGATTTTGCCTAAATTCCATGTACCATAAGCAACTCGTTCTTAGCAATGAAGTTCAACACCTGAACCTAGGCTAACCTTGACTTGTCAGACACAATAATGCAATTTCAATGAGTAAACAACAACAACCACAACCAAATTAGCAAAGAAGTTCAACAGCTGAACCTAAGTCAATCCTAACTAATAAATTGTAATAATGCAATCTAAATGAGGAGGAGGTAAAAAAATAAAAATTAATAGCCAGAATTACATTATAGGGGCTAAATGTTTAAGAACCCAAAGTTGTTATGAATAGTAAGAAGCACTGGAAGATTTGAGCAAAGAACCCTAATTTGAGCAAACAAGCAATTATTAACATAAACTTGAATTGTTACAGAACAACTTTTTCCAAACCTTAAGAAAACTTGGCAAATTTCCAAGATAAAAAAAATAGGGTCATATTCGACTGCTTTTTACATAGAAACAAACATTATTCACATTGGATTGCAGAAAATATTTGACTAGTTTAGAATGGAAAGATGAGAAGAATGAACACGCAAGCAAAAATTTGTGCATTTACATAACTATATATATATATATATAGAGAGAGAGAGAGAGAGAGAGAGAGAGAGAAGGAACTCACGTCATCCTCACCAATAGAGTGACTTCGTTGATGATTGGGAATGTCGCTCACATATCCAGGAATTGTATTCTTTGAAGAGACAAGTATGAGTTTGGTTAGTCTCTGTATTCTACTCATTAGAGCCACCTTGGCATCCTCCTCTTCCTCCAATCTTGATTGCATTTTCACTTGACCTTCTTCCAACTATCCAATCAACAATAGAAGATGACTAGTAAATAATAGTGACAAAATCATATTAACTAGTACTGCATCATATAACTTGATAAGACTACAGGAGAAGGGTGAGAAGAAACCTTTTGCCTTAAGGTCAAAATCTCGTCATGATTAACACCAACAATCATCCCCTTCTTTAGCTGATCAAGTTCTTGTTTGAGGACTGAAATTTCTCTTTGATACTTCTTAATCAAAGATTTTTCATCGATAATCTGCAATAGTATTTTTCAAAAAAACACTAAGAGTGAGATTGAATAGCCTATTACCGTACATTGCCATGAAAAATCTCTAAATCACAATCTAGTTGCAACACACCTTATTACGTGAGTCATAGATTTCCACTCGCTTTGCCCTGCTCACAATCTAGTTGCAACACACCGTACATTTTGCCCATTATGTCTTATTCAGTCTACATTGGTCCTATTCAGTCCAATCTGTCCACTTAAGTCCTATTCGGTCAGAAATTGTTCCTATTATGACTACTTCTCTCCATTGGGTCCACTTTTTTCCAGTTGACCCAATTTAGTCTATTCAAACCCACAATGAAAGCATAAAATTTAGAAATAATGCCTATACTTTAATCAAATACCAACTTTTTCCTACATTGAGGTTCCCACATAGGTGCTTATAGTACTAAACGATAGAATAAACTGTTACAATTAACATTTCAGCAAAGAAAACAAAAAAATTGTTACAATTTAACACCTTCAAACTCAACAATTTCACAACGAAATAGAATAAGACTCAAGGAGATGCACCACTGATATAAGTTACAACAAATTACAAAAATGATTCACCTATTGCAGCAGCAGCCAGCCCAGTAGTTATTTTCCTCAATCTGCTGAGCCACATACCATTTAATGAAGTCCCTCTGTCTCATTCCAGCTAGCCCAGTCCCTGCAAAAATGCAGACCACAACTTGTTTAAAGGCCATGGATTACAATGATGCAGAATTAATAAACCATTAACAACTTCTGAAGCAACACAGCTGTGTAATTCTACATGGCTGATGAATAAATATTCAGCAGCCACAAACCTATTCCACAATGTGCAGTGACAAGCGGAAACACAAATTATGCAAAGCATCTACAAACCCATTCATCATCATAATTCACAACTACACAATATATTAGCATGAACTTTCTTAGGAAAACTATGCAAATATTCTTTATATTCAAAATCAGAGAATGGAGATAAAATTTTGAGGCAAGTATACTAACCCAAAGAACATGTTGCTGATGGGATACACTGAAATCTCAGCCTCTAATAGTGGTAAAATGAAGTCAGTTTAAAACAAATGCATGAATTGTGCTTTTAGAAGACCAGAAATTGAGATCAACTGTATGGCACAAGGTGAAAAACATAACTGAAATTATTCCCTATCCAAGTGTGACCCTGCATCAGCTCTCTTCCTATTACTTACAATGATCTCTCCCTTCACAACTGCAAGGATAAACCTAACGTTGTTTTCCAACTTCAACAACTCCATTTCACGTTTGTCCTACCCAGAGAGCTTCCTTTCTGCTCTGCCTGCAAAATCAACAGCCACCTTCAATGTAAGGTTACCGAAGAAGTGTTCCCATGTAAAGTAGGACAAAAAGAATTGACACATACCAAAATGAATAATGTAATATGGAGGCAGGTTTTAAAGTTCCACTTCAGCAGCAGCAAGACAACCCTAGCTTTAATGATTCTTTGCTGACGACATTCCCTTGCGTCCACAACTCTTCCATTTCTTTATATTTTCCCCTCCGACCCCGAGGGAAAAATATAAAGAAATGGAAGACCTGAGGAAGCAAGAAGAATATCGGCAACAAAGAATCATTAAAGATAGGGTTGACTTTTGCTGATGCTGAAGCAGTAGTTGAAAACCTGCCCGCATATGACAAAACCATGGGATGAACTTCTTGCTAACTTTTCTAGCCAATTGTTGATGGTTGCTACCGGGGCGGGTGTCCTTTCCAAGTTGCTGATAACCTGCCATAAATCACATTAAATGTGTTATCTCTCTCCAATATTGCTAGTCTCCAATAAATCACATTGGTTATCTCTCTCCAATATTGCTAAATGTGTTATGTGGATTTAGTTTGTTTATTCTGTTTAAGTAGGTTGTATTCTGTTTATTTTACTTATGGATTGCATAATTCTTTTTTACTTTTTACTTTTCTCATTGTTTAATTCATAATTTTTTGGTTTGGTTGATACAGTGACATGATAGTGATGAATTGTATTTGTTACAATAATGGTTAAATGATTATATTCATTAGTCCTTAACAAATTAAGCTTTTGGGAGAAGTACTTTATAATGATATCAGATTAGATGGTACTTTTGTGTAGGAAAAACACTCTAACCATGTTGTTATTGGATGAAAATTATAATCAAGCTCTTACCAAGGACCAAAGGAATGAGGCCATCTCAAATGCATTCTGCAAAATAAATGCCTATGGCATATAAGAATTCAGTCACACAATAATATTTCAGAAGCCAAAATGGATTCCTTTGGTTCACTGACCTGGAAGGATATCATATGTATAAGCCATAAAACAAGCTTGGGCTTCCCAAACCAAAAGAGTTCATCCCTCAGGTTAAACTGATGGAATCCTGTAGTTGGACATTCATCCATGATTTCAACAACCAACTTTACCACCACTCGGTGCAGTTTAGTGCCGATTAGGAGAATCAACTAACATATTAGTCAACAAAGAAAGAAATTAGAAAGGAGTGAAAATTGTAAATTTGGATTAAAAAGAACATGGAGAAGGTAAAGGAGATGTGATGGTGGGGACTTACAATTGCTGGAAGGAAGGAAATCCAAAAGTAAATATTGCTTCCTGGATGGGAATTACATAGTTCATAGTCTAGACATTAATGCCATAACTACAGATAGCATAAAACTTACAAGAATAAAAACATCGCTAATATTCAAACCAAAGAGCATTTTGAACATCCCAAGGAAATGTAATTGTTAGATTTGTGATTTATATGTAAAACATCCATTGTTGTGAGTGGAGCCACTACAGAAAATGGCAGCTGTCAACACAAGCCTAGTAAAATGTGGCAGAGGCATTTTTTTTTGGAAGGCCTAAATTGATACAATACCCCACATTAAATAATGAACTGTACATCCAATGCTTATGTAAAACATGAAGGACCATTCAATTCTGTTGAGATGTCCAATAGGCGCTGAAGAACGGCATATTTATGCCAATGCCACTTCATTAGATGTTCTTAGATTCCAGTAGGCATGGAAAACTAGACACACTATTTTATGCAACTTTAATGCTGTTTGCTTACATCAACACAGTTTAAATGCCATAACATCCCAATATGAGCAGAAAATCGGGTGACCGTAGTTGCTTGAGACTATGTCTAATTTCTTCAGTTTGAAGCATATCAAGATTCAAAGAAATTACCATGAAAATCTAGAAAAATGCAACATATTGCATATATCCAGAGAGGCACACTGCAAAAGGAACCAAAGAAATGATCATATCAATTAGCAGAGGAAGCAATAACTAAATTCCTGACAACTTTGCTACTGTAAAAATGATACATTAGCAGTCCATAAACACATTTTTCAAATTGCTTGAAATTGTACTTGGATAAAGTCTGTAATTCTAAAATAAACAATACAAAACAAAATTTTTTGAATACCACTCAAATGAAGTTAATTATAGTGAGAGCACACGAGGAAATGGACGCCTGCACTGAAGTGATTTTCTTATTTAATGAATCTTGCTATTGGTGTTTTTGTCTTTATGTAGCATTTAGAAACCAAACAGAATACGGTGGCAACAACAAAAGTATATTAAATTATTAACTACAACATGTAGGCATAATAGGCCAGCTACAGCCTACAGGTATGTGACCAACCATTAGGATCATGTCTATATATATATATATACATGCAAATTTGTTACTTGATGCATTTGAAGTTGATAAATTCATCATAAGTATGCAAAATATAGGCTTCACTTTGTCTTCATAGGCATCCTACTCAAGGAAGGGGAAAGAACAAAACAATGGAAATACCGCATCACTAAATACAGAAACTTTCTTTGATTGTTAGTTCATTTAATTTATCTATACACCACATGTTAATTCATTTATGATTTAAGTAAACTATACAATCAAGATCATGGCAAAAGTAATTAGAAGAGCTTATTCAGTACATTAATTTAAAAGAAATGTCAACTTTCAAAACAGGGTAAAAAAATAATACCTAATTCCAACAATATCTCGAAATTCTTCCTCCATGCTTCGAAGCATATAATTATGAAAATTATATGTTAGAGGAAATTGATGAGTCTACAAAGGAAGAAACAAAAAACAAAAACAACAGAGTCAGCTAAGAAAATTTGGTCTCATGACCTGCCACATTCTATTTGCATTTTAAGAATTGAAGATTAAATAAAATTGGAAATAAGAACCAAAGAAATGCAAATGTGGCAATAGGATATTTTATACCATTCAAAGTTAGAACACGGACAATGAAGTCAACTCAATCTTCCACTACTAAAAAATAATAATAATAATAATAAACGCAATTTACAGTCCTCCAACCTCTTAGGTGCTATTGTTTACTTGATTTTTTGGCAATAGCCCACCTAAGTGAAGGATGATGCAGATAAGGATTAATAATTGGCATATATAAACATACAGTATTTTATATTTATCTTCGATCAAAAGATATAAGTGGATAAAACATTCCATTTAAACCAAAAAAAAAAAAAACACACATACAGTGATGAAGCCCAAGCGCAAGGCCATGTAGTCAGCTCGATTTATAGAACTCCAGAACTGGCGGCTGAAACAAAGCTGCAGATTGAGGAATTTGGGTTTGGAATCACTATTTGGAATCACTAGCAAATGTGCTCCATATAAGAAACGTCAAGCTACATGCAATGAGAAACTATAATCTTTTCTCTAATAATCTTAAATTCTCAACTACACTCAACTGACTCAATTATAAATGTGCATGCATGGATGTATGCATATGTAGGTACTTGTGTATACAAAGGAGTAGCTATAATGGTAGAAATTGATCAAATATACAACTTCAAGCCCCTTATTTTTCTCCTTTTGTCTCTAATTATGTTATTGCTGCTTCAGCAACTTTAATTTGTGTTTTTTGATAGTCATATGACACAGATCGAAGGAGCTGAATATTTATTTGACCAACTGGAAAAAATTAGGATAAGTGTTAGTTTTACATTGTTTTGTCATTTAGTTGTTTCAGATATGACAAAGTTGAGCTGAGATTTATCAGTTTTTAAAAATCTTAAAAGTAATATTGAAAATATTTTCCTCAAAATAGAAAGAGGACAGGAGAATACCAGCCAAACAAGAACTCCATGCTGGCTCCATGGATGGGATGTGTGGTGAAATATGAAAGTTGTTAGTCGCCTCATTCTCATATTATCTGGTGTAGCTTGCGGAGTTTCTAGAATTCAAAAAATTAATATGATAGGGCAATAGACTAGTTTGTGTAAGGCATCTAAAGAAACCTGGCTAAAAAATAGAAGAACGATAAAGGACATCCACATAATCATCAGGTGGAAAACTGTTCACCTTGTAAGCTCTGGATAGCCATAGATTTAGCTTCATTTTCCCATGTTCTCCAGCTGTAGATCTGCATAAGCTAAATTTTAGACTTTGCTGCTCATTCAACAAAGATTAAACCCCAAAGAAGAACCAAAGAAGGTAGTTCAATAAATAGATATGTCAAACCTTAATCATGGCCAATGCAATGGCAATGAAGCTGTAAATCACATGGGTAATGCCGAGAACAAAAACAAGACGATGAAGCTGCTCAAGACTTTCATGAGAAGCAAATGATTCATGACCCTGGAAGCAAATAACAAATTTTTAATTAGCAATCATAGATATATAGTCTAATCACTTTGTTTTCCCTCAAACTAATTGACAGGTTACTGAGAGTTATTAGTGACAGGCATTACATAATTAGAAAATAGTCAAAAACTTGCTAAAGAAACAATAATTCAATTCAAATGGAGAGTGAGGAAACTTGCATTATTATCTATATCTAAGCATCCTAAATTCAATTTCAGAATTTTAAAAATAAATAAATTCAAATTAAAATCCTAATTCAAATGGAGAGTGAGGAAACTACCTCAGGACAATAACTATGGTATTTGGTTTTGCTACATTTTGAAAGTACAATTTGACAGTGGGCATGTATTCTGTTTTTGTTTCAGGCTTTTTAGGTATTTGGGTTACATTAGGTTTTGATTTGATTTTTGATTCAATTTAGTTTCTCGGTATACTAAAAACTTTTGTGAGTATTTGGATTCAATTAATTTCATGTTTGATTTTGGTTTAGTTTTAAGGTATTTATAATTGGTTTTGGATAATCAAGGTTTAGAAATCTTAAAAGCATTGGAATTAATGTGTCCAATGTTTGCTTCATCTTTGTTGCCACAATTGTGCACTTCTAGAGGACTTTTTTTTTGATAATCCACTTATAGAGTTTGTTATAACAGTTATTTTTCCCCCACAAATTTGAGAAGAGTTATTTTGCCCCACCTGTTTTTTAAAAGAATTGAATCAATAAAATTTTCAGAAATTGTTGATTCCTTTGAGACATGAGTTTAATAATGTTGCTAGCAATTTGAAGAACCCTTTACTCTTTAGCTATGGAATTGTTGTTTTAAATTTTAATGCGTTATCCTTTCTTATTTATTCATTCATATGCATTTAGTTTCTTGCTCTTTTCATGTTTGATGCATCTTAATTTGTTATAATATTTTGCTATCTTGGAGGGTTAGTCATGTTGTTCAAGTGTTTTCCACTAGAGTCACTAAGTACATTCTCATGTTTGTAAGATTTCAATTTAACTTTTCAAAGTACAGAATTTTAAGATCTTTCACTGGGTGAATTTCTAAATGCTGCTCAATGACATTTTGTGTTTGTAAGGGCATTCAAAAATCAAACAAAGAGGTACCTAAGAAGATTTTTGAAGGCGTGAGAAGGTTTATTTACACCAAGGACCGTGAGCAGGTCCAAGGATGAGGCTTTAGGCTTTTTGTTTTGGAGTAATGTTTGAATTTCATAATTAATTGTTTTGTTTTGATTCTAAGCAGATGTTGTGAAGTTCTTACTTTGCAAGGTTCTGAAATTTTGATTTGATATCCTTCCTCAAAGGGTGCTTATCAAACAGCATCTTTGGATTATTTATGTGAAAACCATCAACTCGAAAGGAGTGTCAAGAAATTGTACTGTCATATGCCCACAGATTTGTGTCTTTACCACAAGATGATACCTTCAAATCCATATGAACGACATGAACTACCACCTCATCACCAGGAAGACATCAAAACTAGTTGAAATGTATATATATGGAGGTGTTTGCCCTTCCAATTAGATCGACTGGTCAAATTAATGAGGTTTCTTTAATTATTTAGAAATGGATAGGATTGTATACAATCTTAACTAATAACTGTTTTACATTTTTTGGGCAGAGAAATTTGTTATATGCTTGGGAGAGTCTTACAAAGTTGCAGCATTCTGTGGTACAAAAGAAATTACAACTTCAGAAGGAAAAGCTTGACATGAAGCTGAACTTTGTACTTTATTCCCAAGTAAGTAAGAAGTTGCTGATAAAATAAATTTCTTAAATTCTTAAATTCAAATGAATAAAATAACAACATTATGATTCATCCAAATGATGTTGTGTATGGATCAATATGTGATCTTTTGTGTAGATTAAGCTATTAGAAGCTTGGGGAGATATGGAAAGGCAGCAACTATCAGTAGTTTCCAGGACCAAGGAGTGTTTGCATTCTGTTGTCTGCAGAGTACCCCTAATTGATGGTGCAAAGGTAGGCTTAAAAAACAAAAGCATTTTTTTTTTGCTGCCAGTTATGAATTATTGTTCAACTAAACTACATGTTTGTTATAGGTGGACACACAATTAGCTACCTTCACTCTTGGAAATGCATTAGATTTCACAGCTTCTATCAAATCAATGTTAACTTGTCTTGCACCCTCGGTAGGCAGCCTTTGTTTAAGCCATGTTATATTATTGTGCTTTGTTAGCTTTGCTTATGTTACTTTGACTCAACTTTAAGTTACTGCTTCAACAGGCTGAGAAGACTGTTGTATTGCTATCAAAATTAGCAAAGGTTGTGGCTCAAGAGAAGTTAGTTTTAGAGCATTGTCTTGAGCTTCTTAGAACCATATCTACCCTTGAGGTAAGATATAAACATTAAATTATCAGTAATTCCATATAACTTCATTTCTTTTATAACTTCCTTTATTTGATAACATATAGTGCAAAGATACAGTGTGTGCATAATTTTTACCAGTAGTTTAAAAAGTTTCCAAACTTCAAGACTTTTGTTTCCTTCCTATATTCAAAGTTTCAAACATGAAAATATTATATGTTTAATCATTAACTATCAAACAAGAGCATCAAATCTGGAATCCGATGTACATATATTGATTGGAAATTAACTCCTTTTTTTTAATTGATTATATGTGGGCAGTTTGAAGAGAGAAGGCTAAGGTGTAGTATTATTCAGTTGAAATTATGGCAACAACAGCAGAAAAAGCAACAACAAGAGATCCCTTTTGTATATGGTCAAAATATAGCATTTGAGGACAAAATTACAGGATATCCACACATACATTCTGAGTATATGACAGATAATGAGATAGGAATGGTTGACAAGGACTTGTTGATATAATGTAGATGCGATTATTAATTTCAAAAAACTTCAAAAAAGTCAAGAAAAATTTCTACTACAGCCTATTAATATTAGTTTCTCACTTTTCTATCCTACATATATAGCTTCTTCATTTCAACCTGCTCTACTAGCTTGATATTTTGAGAACATTCTGTGGAAAATAATTTCATATTAGCATACTTTTTTTTCTTAAAAAAAAAAATTCTACATTTTCCATCAATCTAAGCAGAACCTTCAAAAAAATAAAAATCAAAGTAAAGAAAATTATTGTCGAGTGTACGGTTGTAAACTAGTCGAGTTTTGTGAGTATTCACTGCTTAAGTTCAGCTTGACAACAATATAAAATGTTTGAGATTAACTTGGGCTTGAACCAAGCTTACAAACTATGTTTAAGCTTGAGCTTGTTAGATCATCTAAAAACTTGAATTCTGCTTGGCTTGGCTTGATTCATTAGTCAAGTTGAGTTTTAGCTCAATATCAAGTTTTTGAGATCAAGATCCAATACAAGTACATTTGATTTAGACAAGTGGTCACAACCCCAATTAAGTAAAGGCTTAGCAAGATGTGAGCTTATTTTTCAAGCCCATATCAAACTTATTACCAAGCCCAAAAACTAGCTTAAACTCAGCTTTTATTTTATTGAGTTCTATTGTTCATGAGCTTGATCATAAACAATTTTATTTTATTTTCTAGGAGAATTTTAATGTATTTCATTGCCTTCTAATAAGTAAAATGTGGCATAAATTATTGTATTAGTCACATAACTATTATTGTATAAATTTGTTACAGGCATAGCCAGTTTTGTAGAAATTATTGTCCTGCTACTAAAAGATTTCTTAAAAAATTAGTTTACTCAAACATATAAATTTCAGCTGCTGCATAAAATAAATAAATAAATAAAATTCACAACTCCAGGAAAAACTCAATGATGACACAATTTTTGCTCTAAGTAAATTGAGTCTAACTAAAATTCTACTACTCTGCTATTTGAGAATGCTAAAATCAATCTAAACTACTGACGTAAAAAATGAAAGAAAAGACAAAAGAGAGAAAAGAAAAATCCAAGTGCTCACACAAATGAGATCGGCGCTGGAAGTGAGGTCGCCGTCGAGAGAGAACGTTGAGTGAGATTAAAGAGTGTGCGTCAAACTGAACCTTCTCTTTCCCATCGAAAATGGACTTCAGCTTCTCATCACAAAAGATTTCCTTTCTGTTTGCAGGGTTCTGCAAAACACCATAGCTTGTCATGCATTAGATATGACAATAACAAACGCTAAGAATCGACAAGAAACAAATGTTGTAGGCATGCAAGCAAAGCTCTAAAAGACCATGGTGATAGCAAAAGAACTGCTAAAATTGGGACAATCAACACTAGAGACAAATCTAAAAATGAAGCCACTGATAAGCAGAAGTAGAGACAAGTGTATCTCTGTGAATCATTATAAAGTGAGACAATTTAACAGCTTAAGGGTTCCTCTGTGTTGGCTGAGCTCATGGATCTTCTCAAATTATGTTCCAACCATTCATGAACCTAGACTGTACTCCTTTCTTGGGTGCCAAACCCAAACTTAATTAAAAAGAGCATAAACAAACACAAAGTCTTTCCTCCACAAACATCAATAGGGAGGGAGAAATTGTTAGAACAAAGTAAGTAAACAATGGCCATTTTGAAACTTGAAAAGTACCATTTCCTAAAATAATTTATATGGGTTCATTAGTTCATTTGCTGTCTACATAAATCATACCTCTTCAGGACATTAACTCTGTTAAAGCCCATTATATCAATTTCTATCAATTTCTGTTAAAGCAAAATGCACTAAACTTCAAACCCACAAAAAAACAAACTGAAAAACAAAAATCATCAAACCACAAACCATCAAACTGAAAAACAAAAACAAAACCCACAAAAAAACAAAAATCATCAAACCCACAAACCATTCAAACTGAAAAAACAATAAAGCAATTTTTAACACTTCTATTCGAAATCCCTACTGTATCTCAGCAACCAAACAGTAAACTTTGTACAAAGCAACTCACCTTTTTGTTTAGTTTTGTGAGACCGAGTAGAGTGAGCGAGAGTGGAGAGGAGACGGTGAAGGAACTCAAGCTTTGTACACGTTGCTGTGATTTTATCAGATCTTTTGGCGAAGGCAAGGAATCTAAGAGTGAGAACACTGTGACCCACAGAAGACGATGAGGGAGAGAAGGCGGTGAGTGAGGGAGAGTGAGAGGCTGAGGTGAGGTTCAGCTTCAGTGCGCGACAGAGAACACGGTGAGCCAGAGAAGACGATGAGGGAGAGAATGCGGTGAGTGAGTGAGGGAGAGAGAGTGGCTGAGGTGAGGCTCAGCTTCGGTGGGCGACAGAGAAACGGTGAGTGAGAGAAGACGAGAGAGAGTCAGTGAGAGTGGAGACTGACTGTGAGCTAGGCATTTAATTTGAAAAAGCCCTATTAAAACTCGATTTTTAGAGACTCGAGTTCCATGTCAGGTGGCCTTAATTACCACGTGGACGACCACGTCAGCGCCAGATGGCGTCTACGCGGAACTCGAGCCTCAGAAACTCGAGTTCTATGTGGACACCACGTGGAAATACGCCAGCTCAAACTATGAAAACCGAGCGTCAAAGAGTCGAGGTATGAGCGCACAACTCGAGTCTCTGAGACTCGAGATGCTACTAAATAATATAGTTTCTGAACCAGGCCAACTAACGATATAGTTGGGTAATTATGGCTAATTACCCATTTCGTCCCAGACACAAACTCATAAAACTGAGAAACCAAAGAAAACAAAATCCGAATTTTCAAACTTATTTGCTTTTTTTGTATAACTAGATAATCCAAAGCCTAGAGGGGATATAGAGAGTGATTGGAGAGCAAAGGGTATTGAAAAAAGAAAGATGGCAGGAAGAGAGGTCCGCGAATACACCAATCTTACCGACCCTAAAGGTTTCTATCTTTCTTTCTTTCTATCTTCATTGAAAGTCATTTTTTAATATTTAGTATAGTGAAAAAGAAAAAAAAAAATGGATTTAATTGAACAGATAAGAAATGGGGAAAGGAAAGGAGAAGATAGATGATGAAGACACCACTTTTCAACGCTTGGTTGCCAAGGTTAGCGCATTGCCTCACTTTCTCCTTCTCTTTCTCTGTGAACAATTTGCTTCCCTTTACACTCTCATTATTCTAGACTTCATCATAGTTGATACTACATGATCTCTTTAATCTTTATTATTTCCATATATACATTTCTCCCAAAACTAAACTATATGATCCTGCTCCATAATAAAAATATATAAAATAGGCTTAAAATTTTCCAATTATGTATACATTTTATTTCCTTTTCTTTCTTTTGTAAACTCCCAAACACATTACAAAAAGGAATGTCTCTCTTGATTCATTCCATTCTGTTATGTTTTGAACTCCCAAATTTAGTCCTAAACATAATATTATGCTGTCACAGCCAATGAGCTATGCCTCAAATCGTACTTCCTCTCTTAGTAACGGGATGGATATTAAGAGACCCATTGCGTGCCGTTATGATAATAACAATAATAATAACAACATACTATACTGGTGTGATATAGTTTAGGTTCTTTTGCTCTTTTGTGCAAAACCTTGAGGGGAGTTTTCTGATAACACGCCCCGGCAGGGATCTTGGCTTCCTCTACCGGGCGGTTGATGCAAGCAGATGCAAGAGGTTGCAGGAGAGCGTGGAGGCTACCTTCATGGGCGAGGCGGTAACAATACTCCTTCCTTGTCTCTGTCTGTGTGTTATCCTTTCTTTTTGTTTTTACCTTTTGTTTCTTCAACTTCATTTTATTTGAGTATGCAGCCTTGGACAGTGATGATCTACTCTATCTCAAGGAGCAAATGGAAGCTGAGGAGGATGCAGAACGCCTCCTATGTCGAACTGAGAAACGGGCATTTGCTGCATTTAAGATATCCTTTTATGTTATTGAAAGAGGGAGAGTACTGTTGGTCCGTAATGAAACTTTTGTAATGTTCTCATATGCATAGTTCTCCCTTGATTTACTGGTAACCAGCATTATACTTAATCTTGCTATAGGCTATCCCTTGACTTGGCTGTTGTTCCATGATTTTGTTAAAGAGGAAGAAGACTTGCTTATTTCTGTGTAGTGCGATCATTAAAAAATGTCAAACTTCATAATGTAGTTTAATTTTTATGGCAGCTATGGGAGTTGTTTTAAATGGCTTGGACAAATAGTCACCACAGGCTTAATTGCTTCCTTACATGTATGCTTGATTGTTAGATTCTTCTGACCATTGTGACCACTGTATGCTTTATGAGAAGCCGGGTCATTATGTGAACTTACTAATTCTATTTAAATTGAAACCTATGGTATGTTTATGCCTCTTTGTTGAATGAACTCTCTAGTGCTTGCTATATTTTACATGGCAAACTTGTGAAATGCTGTTAAGTTGAGTTATGAAAACATCTATGGAGAGAACTGCTTGGGGTCTGCTGAAATTTTGTTCTATGTTGATGCTAATGTTGTTTCTAGTTTTTCTTTCTCTTCCTTAACCAATGGACACAAAGCTGCAAGTTTAGCAGATTCTTCACCTGCATCAGTCCCCTGGCCACTTCGAGTTGAGCCCAAGCCCGAGAGTGGAATCAGCTCTCTCTCTCTCAACACAGGCACACGCAAAGTGTGTGCATTTTGAACAATCTTTGCACTTTCCTTATTTTTTTTTTTTTTGGGGGGGGGGGGGGGGGGTGTGGGGGTTTCTGAAATATGTATTTTATCTGGATTGCAGACAGCAATATTTATTGAAAAAGGTCGGGGAAATCAAACCCAAACGGAAGAGAACATCTAGTCCATCTGATGGGAATCAGTCAACTCCTGCTTCAAATGATTCTGCTTTAACAAGCCTTAAGTCTGAGTCTCACCAGGAGAAAGAGCAGCCTGAGACTGACCGGGAGGAGAAAGAGTGGCCTTTGTCAAGATTGAATAAAGCAGAGGGAGATACTAATACGGAAAACCCTGTTAAAAGTTTACTAGGCCTAGCATATGCAAGTTCTGAGGATGATGAGGACTGAAGAATGCATTGATACCTGTGGTGCGATACTAGAACTGTTCATTTTTCTTTTCCTTGTTGATAAGTAGTTCATTAAAAAAAAGATCTTTATTGATAAGTACGGTATGCTTTCTCTGTTCAAATACTACCAGGACTAATTGAGTGAATTCTATGTTGGTCAAAGTGAAGTCAGGATACATATTTAACCTTCAATTTGATGTGCCAGCTATTCTCTTTGATATTCCCTATACTCTTTGATTCAGTATCTAGATCCTTCAGTGCATCATAAAGCCTGATGATTTTGTTAATGACCTCAAAGCTCTGGATTCTGCAGCCCTAAAAACTTGTTGAGGGTTATTGTGTGGTTTTGCCCCTCTGGCACCTGCTTGTAGCTCCTATTCTTGTAGCTACTCTCTCTATGTGAGGTGCCTCAACCATTTCGTTGTGTTCAGTATATCATCTTACATTTTCTCATCCCCTTTGATTTTTCTTTTCCTGGTTTGTAAATCTATAAGGTATTCTGAATATCGTACTGTCCTTTTGTGTGTGTGTGTGTGTGTGTGTGTGTGTAGAGGAAGATATGCATTATTGTTTTTGAAGCTCAAATGATAATGGAAAATTGAAGTTACCTTGTTCTTGGAGACATAAGCCCCGCGGTTTAAAACCAGATCGGACCACCAGTTCAACTGGGAACTGGATCCTAAACCTGTTCGGTAACATGGCCAAAACCAGTAAAAAAAGGAGGAACCCTTTTTCGTATTTTTTATTGTTCCAATTTTTAAAACTATGATATTGACGAGTTATGTTTTTCGTATCTTTGATTGCTACGGTTTTTAAAACTATGATATTGATACGTTCATAAGGATTTATGAATATGATAATGGAAAAATTGAAATTAACTTGTTCGCTTGATTTTAGTGCAACAAAGAGGCTGGCTTGATTGCTGACGGGGGCATTCATGCTTCTACCTACGGCATGCTGCATCCATGGTGGAGGCTGATTACAAATACGTATGCATACCTACGTGATTGACTTTATTTGAAAATCTAAACAGTTTAGAGTAATTGTAATTCCATCTTAAATAATGTAAAATTTCCTTTAAATGCAAAATTTATGGACCCAAAGCAGGACTAATATGGATGAGATATACCAAGTCTTAAAACAGGATTGATTTAATGATATGGATGAGATATTGTAAAATGAAGAAAAATGACTTAAGTCTTAGAAAAACATTCTAGGCAATTCATAAGAATTAAATATTTTACTTCTACATGATACGAATTTGATGTAACTTGAGCTCAAGAAGTTCTTTAAAAAAAAAAAAAACATGCGCACACACTTTGGAAATTTCTTGTAAATAAAGAAGCAAGAGCAAAGCACTGATGCAAGAACTCCGAAGTTAAAAGTAAAGCGAACAATTTCAGATAATGGATTTTGACATCAGAACTAAATTGAATGCATTTTATTTGAAGTTCAAGACAGGGAAAGGGAAACCAAACACTAAGCATTGATGAGCTTTGAAAATAGACCCACTTCACACGAGTTCTCAAATTGAATTCCTGTACGTGTATTAGCTTAATAGCTTTTCTTTTTTTTTTTTTTTTTTTTTTGGTGAACTGGAAATTTCATTAAAACTAAACAGAAAGATCAGCCAGGGCTGTACAAAGTCTTGGGTGATAAATGCCCAACAAATCAGACTCCAAAATAGACAAAAGCATGGGAGGGGGGGTTACAAAATACATCTCCACATCACAATTTGCAGAACCCATGCGAGCAAGGGCATCAGCACAACCGTTAGCCTCCCTAAAACAGTGCAGGATCTTCACCTGAGGCAGTTGCAGCAGCAAGTCCCTGCAATCATCCACAAGAATAGAAAAATCTCCATTAGTGCGCTCATTACATGATATTAGTGACACTGCTGCAACGGCATCAAGCTCAAGCTCCACGGCTTGTGCCTGCAACTCAATGCAACGCAATAAACCTTCCCGCACAGCCCAAAGTTCTGCAGCAAAGCTAGACGTAACTGCACATGATCTCGCAAAGCCACCAATACATAGGCCCCTAGAATCCCGGATAATCCCCCCTCCTCCAGCCAACCCCGACGAGGCAGCGAACGAACCATCCGTATTAAGTTTCCACCAGCCATCAGGGGGTTTGAGCCATTTAACCAACCTAGAGGTTTTAGTCTTCCCTTTCCTCGGATCAGCAACACAGTAAAGGAACTCCCTTGTTTGCATCTCCACCAAACGAAAGATATTTGAATTCCTGCACTGTTGCCCAAAAATCTTCCTATTTCTCAGCAGCCAAAGATTCCACATACCCAAAAGGAAGAAAATACACCACGGGTAATCTTTGTTACTGACCAAGAATTTGCTGTTGGAGTTGGCATGTATCCAATCAAGGTAATCACCTGAGAAGGACTGCCACAAAGAACGGGGGCAGTTTGCTTGTCTCCAAAAACGTTGAGCCTCAGGACAGTCTCTCAAAACATGAGCAATGGACTCATTCGGATCCAAACAGCTTCTACAGCCCCCAAGGCCTTCAATCCCTCTATGTTCAAGAACAGCATTAACTGGCAGGCTATTATGATAGCATTTCCATAGAAAAATTTTGATCTTAGGCAGTGTACAGAGTTTCCAAATCCACTTACCTGAAAAATCTTGGGTGCTAGGATCATCATTGATGGCTAAAAGATAAGCACTCTTCAAATCAAACTCCCCATTAGCACTAGCAACCCAGCACTGTTGGTCCTCTCTCCTAGCTGACCTACGGATAGGAGTGGCCTTAATGGCCCTCAGAACATTAGCGGGCAACTCAAGGGAAATATCATCCGTGGCCCAGATGCCATTCTGCATCAAATCAGTCACTGTAGCCTCATCTTCCCCTCTATTCAAAGGGCCTTCAACCAGAGATCTAATAGTTCCCTCATTAAGCCATCTGTCGTGCCAAAAACTCAACACGCTGTTATTCCCAATTAGCCATTTGGACCCCAGATCACATATAGGTTTCCCCTTTTTAATGGCTGACCAGACACAAGAATTCTTCCCCTTTCTGTTGTGAGCCCTTGCTCTGTACTTCTTCTTCAGGACTTCAGCCCACCCTGCATTCACAGACGTCTCCATTCTCCAACACAGCTTCGCAGCCAAAGATAGGTTCCTCCCTTTAGCAGATTGAATGCCTAACCCCCCATTGTTCTTTGGTTTAGTAACTTTCTCCCAGCTAATCATGTGAATTTTCTTCTTTTCCTCTGAAGATCCCCAGATAAAGTTTCGGTTCATTCTGTCAAGTCCGTTAAGCACTCTTGAAGGCAAAAAACAGCCTTGCATCAAATACGAAGGGATGGCAGACGTAACTGATTGGGTAAGGTTCACCCTCCCGGCCATGGAAAAAAGGCTTGCTTTCCACCCCGGAAGCTTAGTCTGCACTCTCTCAACAACAAAATTAAAGTCATGCGAGGTTGACCCAGGAAGCTTAAGAGGGAAACCTAAATATTTGCCGAGATTGGGAGTAGACCTCATACCCAGCACATCACACATCTCCTCACGCTGCTCACGACAAATATTAGGGGAGAAATAAACCTTAGACTTTACCAAGCTAACCTTCTGCCCCGAGAGCACACAAAAGGTGTCAAGAGTTTCCTTAACGTTGTAGCAATTTTTCAGGTCGGCCTTAGCAAAAAGAACCAGATCATCAGCAAAAAATAAATGAGAGAAAGCCGGTCCATTTCTAGAGGCCTTGACAGGATCCCAGAGTTTTTCATCACACTTCAAATCAATCAAGAACCCCAGCATCTCCATACACATGATAAACAGGTAGGGGGACAATGGGTCACCTTGTCTGATACCACGGGAAGGCAAAAAGGAGTCCAACTTCCCACCATTCACTAAAACCGAAATAGAAGAGGTGGAAATACAACTTAGAATCAGCTTTATTAGGGGCTCAGGAAACTTGTAGAGCTGAAGAATGTCCCTTACAAAGTGCCACTCCAATCTATCATAAGCTTTCTCTAGATCAATTTTGATGGCCATGTAACCCATCTGCCCTTTCTTTCCACTGATAGTGTGTAGGATTTCTTGGGCAATAATCATGTTATCCAATCCCAATCTGCCAGGCACAAAGGTCGTTTGAAGAGGGGAAATAATGTTGGGCAGCAAGTGACACAACCGTTTCACAATGAGCTTTGTCACAACTTTATACACAGTGTTGCAAAGACTAATAGGTCTAAAAGCAGCCAAACAATCAGCCCCAGGTCTCTTGGGGATCAAGGAGATCAAAGTTTCATTAAGGTGGCCAGGCATGACAGAGCTAGCAAAAATATCTTTAACTTCCTTAATAACAGTGTCCCCCACAACATTCCAATGGGCTTGAAAAAAGCCAGCATGCAAACCGTCCGGGCCAGGAGCTTTAAGGGGCTTTAAGCTCCATAATCCTTCCTTAATTTCTGTGCTAGTAGGCACAACAGCCACCTCAACAGCTTCTTCCTGATTAAGGGCTTTCGGCCAGCGGGAAATTACCTAAGGATTCCTAGGAACACTGATACTCTCAGAAGAGAAAAGCTTAAAAAAGCCAGACTTGACAAGCTCAGCGATCCCATGTTCATCACGGACCCAATTACCCTGATCATCTTGCAGACAAGTAATTCTATTTCTCTTTCTTCTGATTAGAGTAGAGATATGAAAAAACTTCGTATTCCTATCCCCTTGTATAAGCCAATTATATCTCGACTTAACTGACCAGAATTCTTCCTCTTGACTGAGAATATCCAAATACTCTTGTTGAAGTTGGTTCTCAAGTTTGAACAGCGCATCACAAGGACCATTTGCAATACTGACCTGAATCCCACGGAGCCTGGCTTCAACCCTATTCTTCTTGTGGAATATATTGCCAAAAACATCTCTATTCCAGGCTGTGACATCCTTAATAAACTTCTCAATATTGGGTTTAAGGTCCAAATCCTCAGCCCAAGTTGCTGAGACAAAATCAGGAAAGGCTGGGTGAGACAACCACATGGGCTGAAATCGGAAAGGTCTAGTAAGTCTCATGCCATAAGGAGCTTCCAAACTAAGCAAAACAGGGCAATGATCAGAGTGGGTACGAGCCAGATGATTAACAGAGGCTTCGGGGTACAAGCTCCTCCAATCACAATTAGCAAAAGCCCTATCTAACCTTTCTTGAATGAACTGGCCCGTATCTCTTTTATTAACCCACGTGAACTTAGGCCCATGGAACCCCAAATCCACCATCCCACATGCATCCAGACACTCTTTGAAGAGTTGAACTCTCCTAGGATTCAACGGGTTTCCCCCTTGTTTATCATGACAGGAAAGCATCTCATTAAAATCCCCAACCATGAGCCAGGGGAGCTGGTGTAAACTAGCAATAGAGGATAAATTATTCCACAACAATTTACGTTCAGCTAATCTAGGACTTGCATAAATGGAGGATAAAACCCAAGAAAGATTAGAGTCCAGTACCTTAATTGTGACATGTACCTCCTGTTCTGTCTTGGCAAGCTGCGTGACCTCCACAATATCAGAATTCCACAAAACCCAAATACCACCGGAGTAGCCAATGGTATCAGCATGAATCGCTCCATCAAAGGGAAGCCTATCCGTAATGGCTTTAGCCCTTTCTCCACCCACTCTTGTTTCCGTAACAACCACAATTGCAGGGGAATGTCTAACCAATAAATCCGACAAAACACTATGAAAACAGGGGTTTAAAGCTCCCCTACAGTTCCAGAAAACGATATTCATTGAGAAAGGAGAGAGGCAAGCGGTATCTTCCTTATGCAGAGTTAGGGATTGCGACCTGATCTGACAACTCCATCCCAACTCCCTCAACTTCTTCGTGGGTAATTCCACCCCTTTCACCACAGCCATCATGTGCTCCAAAATCCCCAGTGGTTGCTCCCGAGAGCTGACCAACAGATTGAAAGAGAGAAGGCTTACCCGGACCACTGTCTTGGAAACCTCGTTTCCCCAACACCTCACTGTCCCTGCCACTGCTACCCAAATTATCCTTTCCTTTAAATTTACCACCTGACTTGATTCGTTCAAGCTTCGCTCCAGAGATAGCGGCGATAGAGCTCTCCAATTGAAAATCCTTGCCTCTGCTTCCGTTGGTTTGTCCGATGGGAATATCCACCAAGGGTGGTCCCACTCCATCCACGCCGGATCTGTCAGAGGAAGGAAGCCCTCCCTGAGACTTACTGGTGTCACCGGGAAAATATGCTTCCAAGCCTCCAACTCGTCCTTGTCGTACCAGCCCCATATCATGGTCGGACTGGCTTTGATTTGCACAAGCAGTTCCGGCGACAGCACCATCACTTTTCCTTGCCTGAAGATCCCCCAACGACACTTCGGTCCTACTTCCATGGAGGCTACCTATGGTCTTTGCCTCTATCAAAGCCGCACCTCTGCTCTTAGCCTTACTGCCTTTCCCTTCAAAAGCCACTGTACCTTCCGATATTTTTTTTATGAGGAGAGCCTCTACTGCCAAACTCAAATGGGGACAATGGGGAGTGATTGACACCACGACTTGACAGATGGGGTTCCAGATAATCCCCATCAAACCCGCTCCAAGATGGGACAACACCCTGCTTGCTGCCCACAGTATCTGCTGCGCCCCGTTCAACACTCCCCGAGCTGCCCACTACGCCTTGAGCCACTCTATACTCTGATCTATCAGGTTCAGCCTTTGAGGCATACGAATAGGCCCCTGATGTCATAACAGTGTTAACTTTTTGGCTTGGGCCAAGGGGTTGGTCACTCCCACGGCCACCCTTACTATTGGGCCCAGTTTTACGCCTTCTCACAAGCATCCAAGGCCCAAATTCACCCTTGCCCTCTTCTTCAACCTTTCCCGCTTCCTGCAAACCATGGTCACCTTCATTTTTGCTCCCATCCTCCTTATTCATGGTCTCCGCCGTATCATGGGCATCAGTTGTCTGTGCATTAATCGTATGTGGACACCCATCCCTACGGTGTCCAACTCTCCCACACGAGAAGCACAAGGATCGAAATCCTTCATATTGGATTTCTTGGACCGATCCTTCCAATAAAATCTGGTTTATCAAAGGTTTGCTAATGTCGACCTGAACGCATATCCTTGCGTATCGACCTCTCGCCTCTGACGCAGTATTTGAGTCAATTCTCAAAATCGGGCCAATGGCATTTCCAATCTCCTTGAGGACATCAATATCATAATACTCAAATGGAAGTTCATGAAGTCTAATCCAAACAGCCACTGAATCACACGACGCATTAGCCGGTTTGAAGTTCGGTTCCCATCTCCGAATAGATAAGAAGTGCTCCCCGATGAACCAAGGTCCACCGTTGAGGACGTTGATGTAGTCTTCCACGAGCCCAAACCTCATAAGGAAGTAATCCTTGCCCAAGTCAACACAATCAAGCCTACCAGCTGGTTTCCAAAGGCTCATAACTCTGTTGCGGAGAAAATGGAATCCCACGGATCTTCCAAAGACTTTGACTATAAATGCATGTGCCCACTTCGATCGGATCTTCTTCCTCACGTCAGGGGTTAGTTTCACTGCTAATAACCCACTATTGAGACCCTCAACATCCATCCTTGGCTCCTCCATGTATTCCTCCTCGGAACTGAGGTTAAAAGCCTGAGCAAAAGCTCCAGGCATTTCCCCTACAAGTTTATCCTTATAGGAGACGTTAGACTCAAAGACGGGGGCCATGTATGACTCTTTAACCTTCTTAGTGCTGCGTTGGAGCTCGGCATCCTCCTCCAAAGACCTCTCGCACGTAGAGAACTCACACTCCATTTTGTGGTAGCTTAATAGCTTTTCAATTTCAGACTTTGCAAATATTTTATTTTCTTTTTAATAATAATGTTTTTGCGTTGGGTGGGAACAACTGAGCCACCTTGTCGTTATGGACCCATTTAGAGTCTAGCCCCACCCAAAACAGAAAACCATTTATGGGCCTCATCACTCATGACCCATCAGCCCTACCCCTACCCATATATATATAAACTTCTAAGTTTACAATTGCAAATCAACATAGCAAAATGCGTCTCAAATATCTTCTTTCAATGTAACTAGAACATACTCGGTTCGAGCATTATTCATGTCATTCAAGAAATTTTTGAGACTTAGGTGATGAGAATCAACAAGCATTCAAGGATCCATTGCATGTTCCAGTTGGGCCTATTACTAAAGCAAGATCCAAGAAGATCAAAGAAGCACTTAATGGGCTTGTTCAAGAGATTTTGGCTGATTCTAACGGAGGACATTCCAAGCTTGGCCCAAAGGAAGATGAATGCGTAATAAATTTAATCCAAGCTATTGAGGGCTGATCTGGCTTAATTGGGCATGATTTATGGTGTGGATTAATGGTTGATTGATTTTCCAGCTCCATATCAGTTAATAGATATTTTTCCTAGTCTGGAGCATCTAGTTTTGGACCAGATCTACCTTAATTTTAGGCTTTTATTATTTAGAACGTTTTTAGCTATTTTTCTTATTTTGGATCTGGTAATTTCCGACCAAATCAACTTTTATTTAGGGTTTTATTATTTAGTACGTTTTTTATATTTTCTATTTCCAGTCATGACATATAAATAACATGCACTCATTGTAATAGAGATATTAGTGAATAAAAATCAGAAAAGGTGAGACTTTACTCTTTTTTTGGTTCTTCAAGAACTATGAACTTATCAGGGATTCTTCCTTGTGGCGTTCAAACTTTATACCTTTGGTTCGTGATTCATTATAATCATTGGGTCAAGGTATACTTATACCTTTAGTTCGCGTTTCGATTATAAACGTTGGGTCAAAGTTTCTATAAAAAGAAAAACTGAATTTTTAGCTTTCTTGGGCAAGTATTCCAATATTTTTGTTGGGTCTCAAAGCGTGTCGATTGAGATTCGCATCATTTGGTATCAGAGTACAGGTTCTAAAATCAGTTTTCTTTCCCTTTATCTTTTGTTTCCTGTTATCATCCTGTCTTGTTCCTTTTGTGTTCTTTGTTCCTCG
>CP129454.1:34360000-34482500 GCA_030445155.1 Quercus variabilis | reverse complement strand
TTAGTTAATAGATATTTTTCCTAATCTGGAGCATCTAGTTTTGGACCAGATCTACCTTAATTTTAGGCTTTTATTATTTAGAACGTTTTTAGCTATTTTTCATATTTTGGATCTGGTAATTTCCGACCAAATCAACTTTTATTTAGGGTTTTATTATTTAGTACATTTTTTATATTTTCTATTTCCAATCATGTCATATAAATAGCATGCACTCATTGTAATAGAGAAATTAGTGAATAAAAATCAGAAAAGGTGAGGCTTTGCTCTTCTTTTGGTTCTTCAAGAACTGTGAACTTATCAGGGATTCTTCTTTGTGGCGTTCAAACTTTATACCTTTGGTTCGTGATTCATTATAATCATTGGGTCAAGGTCTATTACTTATACCTTTGGTTCGCGTTTCGATTATAAACGTTGGGTCAAGGTTTCTATTAAAAAAAAACTGAATTTTTAGCTTTCTTGGACAAGTATTCCAATATTTTTGTTAGGTCTCAAAGCGTGTCGATTGAGGTTCGCATCAGATTGGTGAGTTCCTTATGGGATAATCATATATAGAGGTTAGAGGGTCTTCAAATTCCCCTACCGATGCAATTTAAACAACTTATTAAAGGTATTCTTGTGGCCCAGCTGACTAAGTTATCTAATTCCTTTATTTGGGCTCAAAATAACGGTGTTTGTTCAGTAAAGTTTTTATACCAACAAGCTAATGTCCCTTTTAATAATTCTATGTGGAATTGGATATGGAAATTTCATTGCCCTAAGAAAATCCAATTTTTCATTTGGAAGTCTATGCTTAATCGGCTACCTACTCGTCAATATCTAGCTTTCTCTCGCCCGAATGTTGATGATCGTTGTCCAAGGTGTAATACTCTTGAAACCACTATTCATATTTTACGAGATTGCCCTTGGAATAAGATGATTTAGCTTCTGTCTCTAGGTATCTTGCCTTTATCATTTTTCCACCTACTACTCCAATCTTAGCTTAAAACAAATGCTATATCGGATAGTATTATCCAAGGTCATCAGCTTCCTTGGAAGATTTTCTTCTACTTCCTTTGTTGGCAAATATGGTTAGTTAGGAATGAGTGTATTTTTCAAAATCAATCTAGCTCCCAATCTTACTTAGTCCACAAAGCTGTTTAGTTAGCTATAGAATTTTTTTATTTAGCTTGCCCTGCTAAGACAATTAAACATGGTATTCCCAGAATTATCAAACAGATTGCTCCACTGGAGCCTTTTATAAAATTAAATACAGATGGCAGCTCTTTAGGTAATCCTGGTTAGGCTGGTGCAGGTGATTTGTTACAAAATTGTGCAAGTTCTTGGGTTTTGGGATTTTCTTTGAACATGGGTATTGCTTCTAATAATATTATAAAGTTGGGAGCAGTTCACCAAGGTCTCATACTAGCATGAAATTTGGGTTTTAGATTTATTCATCTTGAAATTGATTCTATGACAATTCATTCCTAGTTAACTACTAATAAGGATATCTTACCAAATGCTATTCCACTAATCTCTGATTGCAAGAACCTTATGGAGCATGATTGGACCGTGCAGGTTTATCACTTATTCTGCGAAGCTAATGGCTATGCGGATGCTTTAGAAAAAAGGAGACACCAACAACAGTGCCTTTTGGAAGTCTATGATACCTGTCCATCCTTTGTATATGCACCTTCTGTATAGGATATGGAAAATCTCAGGACTAATAGACTGTGTCCCTTGAAGGTTTTAGTGCCTATTTTTGTATAAACTTTTATATATTTAAATAATACACTCTTTTTTTTTATCAAAAAAAAAAAACCAAAAAACCAAAAATACTGTTTTCATATCATGGCAAACTAGTTTAGTACGCCGCAAGGACTTGTCACTTTGAGACACAGTATAGTATAGTCCTGACAATTTGATAGCAAGGGACTCAATTTTCTAAAGATTGTTGTCATGACAGAACCTACACTATGTAACGTGACCTCTTTAAGAATTTTTTTTCCAATGTGGTATAAGCAAGGAAAAACATATCATATGACTTTGAGAAAAATTTTATGTAAGGGGTATTGGGAAAAACTCCAAAAATAATTCGTAGTTATCTTATTTCCTCCTTATATAAATCCAAAAAAAAATCTTTCAGCTTTCAATTAAAATCAGCCAAGCATAATATAAACAAGAAGAATTCAAAAATAACCCACATGACCACTGTGCACCCTTGGCGCGATGGTCACTTTACAAGTATAAATGCTTGTAGGGTGTGGGGGGTAAGAGGTGAGGCTCAAGTCTCTAGGAAGGAACTTCAAACACATGTATACTTATATTAGACTATAGTAGAATTTCTATCTTAGAAATTTACATGAAAACCCTTCAATGTGAGGGAAAAATCATTTGTTCCTAACTTTTGGCTAAAGAATTAAATGTTTTGAACCCAGGGCCGACTGAACTATGAAAGCAACTGATGCAATTGCCTAAATCCCCCAAATAAAAGAAGACTCCACTTGTATATATGAATATATATATATATATATATATATAAAATATTTTTCTATATATTTTAATTAAAAAAAATTTAAGTCATTTTATTGGTTAATAAAATGCATTAAAACCCCATTGTATCCTTCTCATCAAAAAAAAAAAAAAACCATTGTATCCTAAAATACTGCGCATTGTTGATTGCATTACACACTACCCATAGCATATTATCATTGTAGCACATCACAGCCACATGGCCCACACACTATCACTAAAGACGATAACCTACGGTACCCACCTAGTGATCAAATGATTTTGAGCATTTTATCGGATGTACCCGAAGGGACAATGATTTTGAGCATTTAAACTTTAAAGTATCGAGATTTTTTGAGTTTTCAGTTTTATTAACAAAACATTCTTAAACCCAGCCACTGTACACACAACACACAAATATCAACCCAAAAAATCTTGAAATTAAAAAACCCAAAACCCAAAAAATATTTAGTGATATTAATTTATTGATCTATATAATAAATTAATTTTTATTTGTGTAGGTTTAGACTTTAAAGTATAAAGTGGTCACAGCGTTAGAAAAGTTGCAATAACTAGATTATATTATTCTATACTTCAAATTTTATTTTTACTTAAATTATAAATTTTAATTATAAATGTTGTTTTATTTATTTATAAATATTTACTCATTATAAATGTCTATTAGAAAATATTTATCTGAATATGAAAAACTTTAAAAAAAAAATGTTAGAAGAACTTAAATATTAAAACTTAATTAGTAATTTTGCATCTCAAAAACTAAGAAAAATAGATTTTAAATAAAAAAATTTAATAAATATTATTTAATAAATATTTAAATATAAAAAATGCCCGCTTGAAATTTTCGAGGCGGCCAAAGTTTTTGAGCAAGCCTATTTCAACCCTCTTACTAGGGGTGTCCATGGGTCTGTCCGGGTCGGATTTGTACCCAACCTAGAACCGACCCCATGACATCGGGTTTCCGGTGAGTAAACCCGCCGCTGACCGTAAAAACCAATGGGTCAGGTCAGATCGGAGTTGCTTGATTGGCGATCGGATCAGTTGAAGCCGACGATGATGTTGCCGAAGATTACATTTGACGGTGATCTGTAATTTTCACCGGATCTCACTGGATTTGTGCAAAAATCACTAGATCTAAGCAAAAAAACATCAAATCGTCACCTGATTTTTGCAAAACTCACGAGATCTGAGCAAAAATACACCAAATTGTCGTCGGATTTAAGTAAAAACCATTGGAGTTTCGCCGGATTTGAAGAAAACCCATCATATTTTCGACGGATCTGAGCCTTATTTGAGCAAAACCCATTAGATCGTAGCTAGATCTGAGCGTAAACGACAAGATCTCACCAAATCCGGTGGAGATTTCATGGATCTAGCTGAAATCTCGCTGGATCTAAAAAATCTCGCTGGAAAATGCTATATAGCTCGATCGGTTTGGGTTTCTTCAGGTTTTAGGGAGAAGATTCGAGACCGAACTGCCCAGATTGGATTCTGGAGAAGAGAACCCGTCGTCAACCACCAGAGTAGTCGGGTTGGTCGGCGGTCGGCCCGGGTCCGGTTGGATTTACCGGGTGGGTCGGGCCACCGATTGAGTTGGACACCCCTACCTCTTACATTTGCTCCTAACTGGATCTAGAAAATGAAAGCTCCCCAAAAACAATTATCTTTGTGTGGCTCTACTCCTATAATAGCATTCTGGTTAGGAAAGTGTTGGGTTCAAGGGCTGTTTTTACCTAGGATCAAGCTTGCCCTCTTTGTCTCAACCACCTGGAGGCTGGAAACAGTTAACCATCTTCTCAAAGAATGCCAATTCTCGGTTAGTTTTTGGAATCAACTTGGCCTCCCCTTAATTTTAAAGGTCATCCAATCCTTTGGTCTCCCCTTCTTGGAATGGCTTCACTTGAATGGTACTTCTGACATCATCTCAAGGCATAATCGAATTCCCTGGAAAACACTCTTTTGTTTTGGGCTCTGGTCTCTTTGGTTAAATAGAAACTCGATTGCTTACCAAGGATAGCAGGCCAGCTCCCCCGTTATTAAAGATTGTATTGCTAAAGTTGTTGAATATTTTTTCCTCACTCAAATCTCTAGTACTCGCAATCACAAAACACTTGTCCCTATCTTCTAGGTTAAGCCGAGTTTGGGTTGTCATAAACTCAATACTGAAGCGTCTGTCCTACCCTCCTTAATAGAATCCAACTTAGTAAATAAACCCAATTTATTGTATTAGGCTTAAAGGAACTAAAAGAACTTAAGACTTAAGTTCCATGTGGATTTTTTAATTCACATTAACTCTGCCAACTATTGGAACTCGAAACTCTATATATTACTTTCATATTTGTATGTTCTAGTCTAGCAAGTATTACTGTTTCTTAAAAAAAAAAAAATTATATTGGAACTCGAGACTTAGAGACTTGAGTTCCTTTAGTGAACTCAAGACTCTAAGACTCGATATGCTACTTAATTAATACATTTACTTTTTGGCCATATAACAAAATTGTTAGCAAAAATTGCCCAAATGGTGTTAGAATTATGGTTAAGTGATTAAACTCATCATTTCCTAATTGCTTAAGCTTTTAGGATGATCAATAGTTTAACATGGTATCAGAGCATGAGATCCTAAGTTCGATCTCTGTCTTCACTCTACTTGTTGGGCCCTCACTTTTTAAGGGGAAAATCTGTGTATTTACTAAGTTGTTTCTAGGTTTTTTGTTTCAATGGAACTTGACATTAATTAAGAGTGTCAATTTTCACTTAAAATTGTTTTGCACAAACTCGACAATAATTAAGAATGTTGAGTTCCACGTGTCAATTTTTATTTTAAAAAGCCACATTAGTCATTGCCATAGTAGTAAAACACGCATGGAATTCGACACTACTAATATCGAGTTCCACGCAAAACTCAATATCACTAATGTCAAGTTTTAAAAAAGGGTATTTTGTTAAATAGTTTCAAAATGGATACATAGTTAAAAATAAAGGTTAAATAATAATTTTTCCCTAAAATATGGTACTTCAAAACTGTAGGGGATTCTTATTTTTTATTTTATTTTTAATTTTTAGTAGAGTTTCAACATATGACGTCCACTTTTGATGATTGTGTTATTTAACATTAGTCGATTTTTGATATAGGTAGAGATTGAACCTAGATCTCTTATTCAAGAGGAGTTTGAATTTAATTTCAAGGAAAAAAAGTAAGCATGGTTGGCTTGCAAAAGGCCTAACCCATTTGACAATGAGACGAAAAAGAAAGGGTTTTGATATCTATTACTACTATTTAAGGGGCTTCCTCTATTTAAATTTCTTAATTTGATGCCTAAAATACTCTCATTATACTCACTTACAAGTTTTCAACTAACGGAGATAAATATGTAAATTAAAACTCCTATATTTTAAGACCCACAAACTCACATACACTTTGCCAGTTTCTCTCATTCTTCTTCGGATTGAAAACATTCAGTTTAGCTCTACATCCTCTCCTTTCTTCTTCTTCTTTCAGATTTGGTTTCTAAACAATTTAAACAGACTTTATCATAGGCTCCAATGGCTTTTTAGGTTCTATCTTTTGTAAGTTTCTCTTTCTTTTCTTTTCTTTTGTTTATCATTAACTTTCTTTGATTCTTTTCTTTTGTTTATCATTGACTTTTTTGAGTTCTTACCTGCCATGGCTGCCAAGTATTCATAGTTTCAGGAGTACTTACTTTTGGGTAAATGTGATTAGGGATTTAATGGTGTTTGATAGTTACTTATTACCCATGGTTGACTTAGAAATTTCAAAATGGAGGACTTGTGCTTGAACTGGCTACTTGAGAAAGGATATTAGAGGGGATTACTTTACGCTACTAGGTTTGGTTTTTATTTTTTATTTTTTATAGGAATTTATGTTACTTTTTTTCAGGGGATTATGTTGCCACTTGGTTTCCCAATCAAACACAAACTCTAATAAAGTATCTCAGAATCATTGATGGTGGATTTATAATAAACTCTTTAATTAATAACACTCACGCTAGCTACTTGGTTTGTTGATTAAAGTTTTTTTATTTATTTATTTTTTATTTTAAATACTTGGTTTAATCCTAATTCTTTTATTTTCTCAGGTTGATGCACACACAAGTTTATTGGATTGCATTGAGAAGGCATTAAAATGAAATATTCGATAAGTTCGGGTGAAATATTTTAAAATAATTATTTTAAAAAAATTTCTTTTGTAATGGAAACTATATTTATCATTTGTATAATTCTATGTGAAAATTCAATTTACATTTTTTTTTATAAGTATTAATTTACTACTTCATAAAAAATGTTACGTATCTTTTCTCGGTTTTAGCTCTTTTAAACTTTTGTTATGGATGTGTAGTAAGTGGCTAACTTTTAGGACTAAAAAACTAAAATTTTGGATTAAACAAAAATTGATAACTATTATTAACATTTTTTTATAAAAGAACAACAATACAAAAAAAAAAAAAAAAGAAAAAAAAAAAGGTTCAAGGAGCCTTTCCTTTTAACACAAAAAAAAAAAAAAGTTGCAAAATTTTAAAATTTTCTTTTATTTACTTATGTTATGAATGTGTGTAGTAAGTGGCTAAATTTTAAGATTAAAAAACTACATTTTAGGATTAAACAAAAATTGATAACTGTCATGCATAAAATTTGTAAAAAAAGAACAACAATAACACCAGAAAGAAAAAAAAAAAGTGTATGCAGTCTTTAATAAAATTACAGAACTCAAAGGATAATAAAACGGATATAGATAAGCACTATGTGATCCAATTCTAATACTAACACACTCAAAATACTTCCTAATGATAAGGATAATCATAAGTTAACTTCTTATTCAAAACAGTAATAATTGAAAAGAAAAGATAAAGTGATCCACATCTAATATGGATGAGTGCCACAGTACTTATGCTGCATAGTTGTCACCACTAAGTGGACTTTACAGCTCATTGAAATTGGAATTACTATATTTTTCAATAACAAAAAAATTTAAGGGTGTGGTGAAAAATTATTTCACTTACAAACATATAATACTCATCACACTTCTAAGTGAAATAATTTTTCATCACACTCTGAGGTATTTTTGTGATTGAAAAATATAATAATACCAAATTATAATAGATATAAATTATTAAATTTTTTTCAAAAAACATAAAAGAGTCGCACGCGTAAAGGGAGGCTAGTTTATTTTTAGATTTATACGGGGTGAGTGGAGGGAAGGAGTCAATTTTAACTTTTTTTTCCCTCCCAAATCCCCTATTATTATCGCATTCGCACAACACCTGAGAAAATTTTCAACGCTTTGGTTCAGAACAAGCACTACGCTACGGTTTGGTTTCAACTTCAAGAACAGTCAAACTAGAATTTGGGGTTGTATCCAATGTGTTTACTTCTATTTCTAACATTTTGATCAAAGCCCATGCCATGTGTAAGAAGAATTACGTCTATGGAGGGTGCACTCCAGGTGCTCGATCAAATGCCTGTGCCTAATTTGGTTACTTTTTTCGTAGTGTAAGCCGAACCCATGACTATTCTTTGTTTTTAGTTCACAGATTTGGTTATAGTAGGCAGACGAATCATTCATCATTTAGTGGATGGATTCTTATTCTTGTACAAACAATACTAACACCAGTAATAATAATAAGAAGAAGAAGAAGAAGAGGAGAGGCAGTTGTTATTGCATGATCTTGCCTCCTCATCCTCCTGCCAGTAAGAAAAACAAATCCGGAAAGGCAGCATTGCTTCATCTCAAACCTCTCATCTCCACATCTGAGTCTTCATCCCACTCTTCCATTTCCATCTCTCTTGAGCCAAATCGACCCTTCACCATTGGTCGCAGCACTCGCCACTGCAATTTAGTCTTTGATGACTGCCGTGTCAGCAACCAACATTGCTTCATTCTCTTCGATGCTTCCCTTCTTAAGCTCTATCTTCTTGACAGGTCTTCTTTGAATGGAGTTTTTGTCAATGGGATTAGGATTGGAAAACCCGAGGAATTGTCTGCAGGCGATGAGGTTCTCCTTATTTGCGCCAAAAATCAATGTCTTTGTTGCTCTCGTCTTCGCATTGGTTTTATTATTCTAAGCATTGTTTTTGAGAATAATGTGGAAGAGGATATGCTTGTTGTACAAGCGTGCAGCAATAATCGGAAAATTAACAAAAGGATTGTCGCTTATAATCCCATAGTTGGAAGGGCAAACTCTCTTCTAACTCGCTGTAGAAACATATTACAGAGTCACGACCCCATTTTGCATTTATGTGGTGCTGCTATTTACAATGACAATATGACTGATATTTCATCATTGAATTCTTTGAGCAAAGACAACAATGCTCCTCATTTTGATGGAGTTGTGCAGAATATACCTTGCTGCAATTTTGTTCCGCCACCTGGGAAGAATTTTTATTTGAATCGCCTTGAATTTATGGACCACACTCCATTGAGTCATCATCCTGTTGTTTCCTTGCTGGAACTTCTATACCCTGTGGAAAGCCTCTCACGATTGTTTATTGCGACATTTACAAGCGACATTTTATGGTATGATTACCCTTATCTTTCCATTCTTTGCCTTTTCTTTTTTTATTTTATGTTGTCTAGTCAAGGCTCCCACCTCCTGAACTTTTTAATGTTTTGAAGATAGTGGGCTCAGAGTTTATTTCTGTTACAGATTTGGTGTTAGGCTTCTAATTGTGTCAATCAAAATCCCAAACTTATGAGATTGTCTCAATATATAACTCCTATCCATATTTGTTTATTCATTTCTGTTATTTTGGGATGTAACAAAGTATAGAAAAACTAGAAATTGATGATAATCAGTTTATGAGATTGTTTCACCTAGCTAATCAGTTTTTATTCTTTTTGGTAATCAATTTCTCACTCCAAGTGAAGTTTTCTACTTCTCTCAGTTTAAACTTTAAACAGAGCTTTCTCTCTCTACCCTTTCTATTCAATGGCTAACAATTTGATTTCTGAATAAGCCCTAGGTGAAATACACAGTTTAATGAATGGTTTCCTACTTTTAATTGTTTAATTATTACCTAGACATAAATGAATAACAGAGATGAACAAAGACTTCAAATTGAAATGCTTTCTTAAATTTGGGACAATTTAAAAAAAAATTAAAAACCTAGGATTTAATCTAAAACAAGGTATAAACTCTATGCGTTTTTATGTATATGGTCCCTTTCTATTTCATGAGTGATAATGAATTTCATTGAAGAAAGCGCAAATAGGGGGCGCAACCCTAGTACATGGGATGTATATTGAACCTTTTTTTTTTTTTTGGGTTTAAAATTTTAAATAATGCACCCATTCATTTTGGGTGTATATTGCTGTTAAGCTCCTTTTTTCTTTTGGTTTCCATTTTTATATTATGTGTTAACTCCTGTTGCTTTTCTGTGTATTGTTTTGAAGTCTAAGTAAGGTTTCATGATAGGTTTTTATCATATTGTGAGATTCCTTTCCATCTGCCAGTTACAATTGCATGCCATAACACTGAGAGATGCTGGAGTTCAGGCCCTGATAAAAGATCGTCTATTCCATACCCGGAATTTCCAAACTTAGTTGTAGTGTAAGTGTCATACTCTTGTTCTTCATTCTTTAAAGAGGAAATATGTGTGCACAGATGCCAATGGGCTCCAGCTCAAGTGGTAACTCCATGGTTGGAGGGTGATTTCATGATTTTGGCAGCATGCCAAAGTGTATCTTTTATATTAATAATTTATACTTTTCTAATGTAGTCCATGGTTGTAATAGGTATCCCCCATTCCCTGAGGCTATAGCTTTTGGTAAAGACTGCAAGAAACAAGGCATTGCTTGCCATCATCCAAAATTGCTTGTTTTACAAAGACAAGATAGTATTCGTGTTATCATTACTTCTGCTAATTTAGTGGCAAACCAGGTGAATACTAAGCCAAGGATCTTTTAATTTATGTTTTATGAGGTGTTTGTTGCATATTTTGCTAATCTTTGTTATGTGAAACGAAAGACCGTACTATATGTCAAGTACTTTGTGGCTGCTTAACAAGTATGATACCGAATTTGAATGTCTCTGTGTATACTGTACACTTATTATTGAAATATTACTTGTAGTTCAATAGTTTTAATCTCTTGAATGTTTTTGCCCGAGTTTTTTATGGAGGATTTGTAAGCCATTATCTAACTCACTGGAAAGTTAAACTGGATTTGGTTGTGCCCTTTTTGTTTGATGCAATTATTTTGTATGTTTTTGCCTGATCTGGCAACTGATAGGACTATGTTAAGTATGTCTTGTAAGATTGTGGCCTTGATGGTCTCTATTTGATTGTTATATCAAATAAAAGAAAAAGGGTCAACTGCACAAGCATCACCATATGTTTTTAATTTTTGTGAGGAGCAAGAAAGGCCAGTGATGAAGAGGATAGGATTATCATATGTATTAAATCATGCAACATTTTTTTTTTTTTTTTTTTGTGTAATGCTCAAGTCTTTCAGGTTAATTCAAATGTTAACATGCAATGCATTAAAAGAAAAATTGGAAGACAAGAAACTGGAAGAAAATAATAATGGCTAAGCTCTAACGTTTTGCAATTGATATGTGCCATTTTTGTTTGCAGCATGCTAGAAATTTCAATAGAATGTGTGGTTTCTTGCTTTACAATTTGAAGGAAAGCCTTTGGTAATGGAGGCTGATTTATATTTTTGCAGTTCTATTTTCTCATGTTAATTTTAGTTTAAGTTATCTTGGTAAATACTGTTTTATTATTTATTTCTATATGTTTTATCTTTTGTGTAGTGTCACTCATTGGTTGTTACGAATTTTCAGTGGAACAGAGTGACAAATACAGTTTGGTGGCAAGATTTCCCTCGCACAAGTTCACCTGACTATTCATCCCTTTTTAGCCGTATTTATCATGGGGATACAAATAAAGATTCAAAACCTGATTTTGCTGCTCAGCTGGCTGGATTTATGGCGTCGCTTTTGACTGACGTACCCAGTCAGGCCCATTGGATTGTTGAGTTGACAAAGTATGACTTTGGAGGGGCTAAGGGACATCTAATTGCTTCAGTACCCGGGATTCATTCTGACAGAGTTCCCTCTATGATTGAAACCATGCAATTCGTACCTGTGAGTGTTGTCATTTGTGTCGTGCTTGTGTTTCTCAATTGTAAAAAGCTGATTTTATAATTGTTAAAATCTCCTTATCAGTTTAACTATACATGTATAATGTATTGATTTATTGGTTTATTTGATTATAAGATTCTGACTTTTCTTGTATATGAGTGTCTTCTTGGAAGTTGAACATCAACCTCAATCCTGGATACCAATCAAGCTTTTCCAATATTTTTTTCATTCTATTGTATTTAAATCATAAGTTTGTCACATTTTATTTCTAAATGTGCTGTGCATAGAAAGGTTTTTTTTTTTTTTTTTTTTTCATAACTGGAAAGACTTGGCCACTGTGTGTGTTTGAAGGATGTCTGATAAGATGGGTTTAATTGTGTCATTTGGCTCTTATGACAGGCTAATCAAGCATTTAGTGTGAAATTCCTTGGTTTAGTTGAAGCATCTGTTGTTGGTTTAAGTCACCTTTTTCGAACTGCAGCAGACTCAAATGGTGCACAGCTTAAGAAACTGGCTGCTTTTCTGAGGAAATCTTGTGAAAAAGCATATGGGGATTTGGAGATTCTTTTAATAAGAAACAAAAATGTGCCTGCAGATGCAAATGCTGTGAGCGTTTTTGTTCCTAATCCCAATGAGTTCTCAAAGGGAGGTAAGATGTACAATGCTTTATTAAGTACATGTCTACTATATAGTTTTTTTTTTTGGATAAGTAAAAGTTTATTGATCTCAAAAAAATGGAACACCCTAGTACACAAGAAGTGCACAAGGGGTCAAACAATCAAGAACAAAAATTACAAAAATCTAAGAAATCAAGAAAAGATGAAAAGGATTGGTTCCACAATGCAACCAACCAATCCGTTAAAGTTCTAAAGAAAAATAGCTTCAAGTCTGATATGAATCTCTCCTTATTTTCAAAGCACGAATCTCTCCTTATCTTCAAAGCACCGACTATTTCTCTCCCTCCAAAGGGACCACAATAAGCAATGGGGAACCATAAGCCATATATACTCATTTTGATGACGGCCAAAATTGCCTTGCCAACATGCTAGAAGCCCCACTACAGATTGCGGCATAACCCAACTCACTCCAAACAACCCAAACACCATAGCCCACATATCCATTGCAACCAGACAATGAAGAAAAAGATGATCAACCGATTCTCCATTACACTTGCACATGTAGCACCGGTCTAATATCCTAACCTTCCTTCTTCGTAAGTTGTCAATCGTTAAGCATTTCCCTAAAGCAACGGTCCAAACAAAGAAAGCTACTCGAGAAGGAATCTTCTGCTTCCAAATGCTTTTCCAAGGAAAGCAATAGTCATTAGAGCCCACTAAGAGATTGTAATAATCCCTAATCGTGAAGCCCTTCTCTCTAACAGATTTCCAGCACATCTTATCCTCACCAAGCCCTCTAACCGACACACCATATATGGTATCCATGAAATTGGCCAGTGCCTCTAGTTCCCGAGCATACACACCCCTAAAGAAACTTACATCCCAAAAAACAAGATATCGTTATCAGACTTCATAACCTCAGCCACACTAACCTCTTGATCTCGGCAAAATCTAAACAATTCAGGATAGCTAACTGCAAGAGATGTTTCATTACATCAACGGTCTTGCCAAAATTTCACCCTAGACCCATCCCCAATATCATATAGAATGTGGTGAGAGAAAGTAGGCCATCCCCGACTAATATTTTTCCACAAGCCAACACCATATGGACCATTAGTAGGCCTAGTACACCAACTACCCCATTCACAACCATATTTCATGGCTATCACTTGCCTCCAAAGGGCAGCCCTCTCCATCCCAAATCTCCATAGCCACTTCCCAAGCAAAGCTTCATTAAAAAGTCTTACCTTTCTTATCTCCAAACCACCTGAAGCAATGGGAGTGCAAACAGTAGCCCATTTAACCAAATGGGATTTTGGTTCATCACCAATGCCACCCCATAAAAAATACCTCTGAAGTTTCTCAATTCGGTTAGCCACAAAAGCAAGAATAGGAAATAAGGAAAGAAAATAAGTGGGTATTAGACTGGTCAATAGGAGAGGATGTGTGTTTTTTTGGTTTGGTCTTTGAGTTACGGATTTCATAAGGGAATTGTATTTGGCTGTGTTGAGTGCTTGAAAATTTTATTTTATTGGCTCTCAGTCTACCTAGATTTTGTTTCTTCTCTCTTCTTCTTCGTGCTTGGTACTGATTTTTTTTGCCCGCAAAATATAGGTGGGAAGAGAGAGAGAGGGGGTGGGGGGAGGAAGTGGTGCGTATGTGTGTTCTGTTTACTATGGCTTTCCCCTGTTGTTCTGTGAAACTAATTTATAATGATTAAAAAAAGTGTTCTCTGTTGCGTTTCTATCATGATTTTGGGTGTTTTCCATTGCACAATAACAATAGGTGTATTGGATATAATTTCTCAATATAATAGGCATATCACCAGTAGCCGTTGGGGATCGCTGTAAGGGAGGTACATTAATAACTCGACTGCTAAATGCTTATCATTATCTTTATGTAGTAGGTATTTCTTGTGTATGGACTGCTCTCTGGTGGGGGCTTAGTTGCAGTAGGCTTCGATTAGAAGATAATCTGGGATAAAGGTAAAAGCGCCTCTGAGGTGTTATGATTTCCATGCTGCCTAAGATTTAGGTGCTATTGTCCCCTTGAACGAGAATAACATTAGAAAACACTTGCCTTTATCATGACTGAGGCTCTCACATGGCACTAAAGAGAAGCTGGTGCAGGGCAATCAGAGCAATTGAACAGTAAAATTATAAGATAGGAAAATAAAGGAATATGATCTAGGAGTCAGTACCAAGGCCTGGCTTGGAGTCAACACCAAGTGGGAGAACTACTAATAGTCAGTACCAAATAAACCAAAAGGCTATTTTTTTCATTTATCAAAATATCAACTAATTTCAAAAGGGGTACAATAGATTGGTTATATTGGGAGATCTAAACTCTAGTTCAAATTAGGAAACCCTTATTACCTTATTACAAAAATAACATTGCTTCCAAAAATTAAAATACTAATAGTGTAATAAACTACTAGGATTTCACATAAAAATACAATTGGCTGGAAAACATAGATAATACTCCTTCTGTTCCAATTTGTTTGTCCTGTTTCAAAAATCTAATTTTTAAAGGGAACATCATTTGTTATCTTGTCTGCTGTATAAAAATGTATAAGTTTCCAAAACTACCCTTAAATAAATTTATCAAAAAAGGTTTTGGAAATAATGTAGAGTCATAATAGGAATATTAGTAAATTAATGGTTTTTAATAACAGAAGAATATTTTGGGACATCTCAAAATGGAATAAATGACAAACAAATTGGGATGAAGGGAGTACTAAATTTAAATAATGGGAAAATTACAACTTAACCACTTGTGGTTGTTCAAAATTTAAGTTGCCTCCTTGTGGTTTAAAATTTGGCACTTTGACTACCTAAGGTCCATTTTGTTAGGGGTCCGCAACCCACCTTTGGACTTTCTCTGATAAAAACATAAAAAATATAACAAAACCAAAGAAAACAAGATCAAAGAGTGGCTTTGTAAAAATTTAGAAACTTGCTCAAGAACTTCAATAGAACACAAAAATTATCCAATTGAACTATTCTAGCTAATGCTAACACTCTCTACAACAATTATACATATCTAAAACCTACCAACCTTTCATACAAATTAGAACAACAATACAACAGCCAAACACAAAAAATAATCACTAATCAGAGATAATGGATGGAAAATTAGACAAAATCAGTGAAGAAGAATGAAACATGAAACCTGAAACTCCAACCCCACCTCTCTATTCCTTCCTCCAACCCTCCATCTTTTCTCTTAACAAAACAACAAACCCACTAAAAAAATCCCAATACCTTTCTCTAAACAAAAACAACAAACCCACTTAAAAAATCCAAACTTTTTACATCATCTAATGATCTAGTCAAACGAAAACAAAAATAAGAAGTGAAAGTACTTAGCAATAGCATTGTGAACTGAACAAATGTGTGTTTTGTGCCCATCAAAATTAGAACACACTCAAATGGAAACCAAAAAATTCCAGGTGGTCCTTGTAGCAGATTGTGTTCCAAATTCCTATTGATACTATTGAGGATGAGACACCACCTCAACACAACCCGATCTTCACATTACACGCCTTCAACAACACAAATCTAACATTCATGTCGTTTCCCCTTCTAATGCCAAATCGGAGAAAGAAAGCAGAGATAGAGAGGGAAAGGTTGAGGAAAGAGGCGGAGGAAGGAGGCCCACCACGGGTTTGGGTCAGCATGGGAGAGATCGGGTTTTAACAGATGGGGGGAAGGGAATGCCACTGCTGTTGGTGGCAGTGGCGATAAGCAACGGAGAACAAGCCTTTGAGGCTTTCGGCCAGTCCTGTTTGGCTGTATGTAGGAGAGAGAGAGAGGGAGAGATATGGTTACCTTGTGAGAGAGAGATAAATATCCTGTTGGTACAAATTGATATGATAGAGAGATAAAATAAAACATCATCTTTACAAGCCTAAATTGCCAGTTTTTGTGTTCCATTGAAGTTCTTGAACCAATTTTTACAAAGAGCCACTCTTTGATCTTGTTTTATTTATTTATTTATTTATTTATTTATTTATTTATTTTTTAATGGAGAAAGTCTAGAAGTGGGTTACTGGCCCCTAACGGAGCGGACCCTAGATGGGCAAAGGGCCAAATTTCAAACCACAGGTATACAACTTAAATTTCGGCCAAACTACAAATGTGTAAGTTGTAATTTGCCCTTAAATAAAAGTCTTCTTGTGTCTTCGCATCAGAAGCAGTTGCCTGAATAATTGGGCTCCCCCTTTGATGTGCAATAAAGCATTTTTGTTTTTGTTTCTGTTTTGTTTTTTTGTGGTAAATGTAATTTTATTTAAGTGATTATGTGGAAGTGAAGCTATGGATGATCTTATCCTAGCTCGGGATAGTTTTTCTTGTTAGCATATTTGTCATTACTGTTATCTTTATCTTTCTTCAATGTGTGTTTAAAATTATAATTATTCATGTTGTTAGCTAACCAATTTCTTTGGTTCTTGCACTAGATTGCATGCAGCTTGGCTTTCTGCCTAGAAATGTTGCAAAGTGGGTTTCTCCACTGTGGGATATTGGATTCTTCAGATTCTCTGGATATGTTTGTCCTAAAGAAGCCCTTGCAGCTGCTTTAGGCAGAAACAGTGTGAAAGTACAATTGATACTGCATGTGTCTCAGGCATGCTATTTCTGCTATTTATTGGACATTTTATTTGATATGCAACTTGCAGCTTTATATAAATGGTGGCATTTTCAGTTTTGAAGTATCTACAAAAGACAAGGTGTTGACTTGTGCAGGGGCCTCATTTTCAAGATATATCAAGAATGATGCAACCTGAACATGTGATTTCATTATGCTCTCTCATTGCTTCAGTTCGAAGGTGTTCAGGCCTATGGCGATTGCAGGAGGTAATGGTAAATTCTAGATGAGGTTTTTTTGGAATGAAGAACAATGGGGGGCTTAGAAATGTGATGACTTACCCCTTTTAATAGTTGACACAGAACATGTTTAAATTTTCTAGTGAGGCTTTGAAACAAATTGCGTTGGTTTGAGACTTCAAAATGGTGGCAAGTATCTTTAAATTTGTAAATCCATTGTTTCAGACAATGGAGTTCTTAGATCTGGTGTCCTAAATAATTAAAACAACCCAAAGAATTTGCTTGATTAATAAGTTGGTTGCATCAATCAGTTCGGTTTGGTGAACCTCTATTCTGTTACATTATTTTCGGAAGACTTGATATATATCTTCTAATTTGCTCCATTTCTACTAGGTCTTAGGTCAATATAGATGGCCAGAATCATTAGAGTCTGATTTTATCTATGGTAAGTGTATTTTGCGCAATATTAATTTTTATGCCAAAGTTTTTAAAAATATTTCCTTTCTAACATTTTCTTCTTCTTTTTTAAGGTGCATCCTCCATTGGGTCATCAATGAGTTTACAATTTCTAGCTGCATTCTCAGCAGCTTCTGGAAAGAGATCATTGCAATCCTTTGAGTCTGAAGAGTCCGATCCAGAGGTGACTTATTAACTTTTTTGATTTTCTATAGACATGCTTGACAATTTGAAGATACATTGATTTTAGCTGTTCACTTGTACTCTTGATAGTGGGGCTGCTGGAGTGCTAGTCAAGAATCAAAATGTCCATCCATCAGGATCATTTTTCCCACAATTGAACGGGTGAAAAATGCATGTAATGGAATCTTGCCTTCAAAACGCGTTCTTTGCTTCTCAGAGGTATGACAGCTCTCAATAGATTATTTATCTGATTTTCTTTTTACTATCCTGTTTATAAGTCGAGTATTAAATGGGTGAGGTTATGGGTTCAAGGCCCACAAGATGCATGTATAACTTACCAAACAAAAACATATATAGATATATATATATATATATATTAAATGGGCTATGTTGGGGTTGAGTCCTGGTTGGTCAATAAGCTGGTCTTATGGCTGCATTTAAAGGCATTGGCAGCTACAAGATGGATGGGATCCTAGGAAAAGAGAGGGAATGGGATATCATAATTATCTTTATATTTCAAGCTTAATACTCCCATATACCTGAAAAAGCCTATATTAAAATTGCAGAAGATTCTCCTCCTTTTTGTTTATGCACCTATAAACTAATTTCCATATTGTCTAATCCATGATGATTAGTATAATCAACTGTTCATTTGATTGGAATATCCATAGTTATTAATTATATCTCGCACATGATACATTAGTATGTTACATATAAGTTTGTACGTAGAATTTTCCATATTTCTTATAAGACTGGCCATACAGCTTGTGTTCTAATATATAACTTACATTCATAATTCGATTATCTTTACCAATTTGTAAGAAAGAATACCATAATGTAATATTTTCTCGGAGTTTCTTAAAATCGCAAAAAAGAAGATAAATTTAATTAGGGGGTCTCTTTTTATCTTTTACATTTGTTTCTCACTTTTATTGTTACATAAATTTAATGCGAATTTATATGTTCTCTTATGTGGCCGATTGTGATTAGTTTGTTAAGGATCTAAAGTCTACTCCAAAGTTTTGGGATTAAGGCTTGGTTGTTGTTGTTGAGTAATTATTAGGTAAATTGAAATAGTAGACATGGTATTCGTCATCAATAAATACAAGCCAAATATAAGATTTGACCTTTTCATATTTCTTCTTTAGTCCATGTCATATTTTTATATTCAAAATCATGCATTTATTGGAGTGGACTACCATGTTATTTCACTTCTAGAGTATCTAATAATTTTCCGTTGTTATGTACATTGAGAGACTTTTGAATTGAGGGATAGATTCAGTTTTCAAAATGTTGAATTTTTAAAATTTTGGAACACAAAAATATGCTTAACACATCTTATATTTCGGAGTCTATTTTTTATTTTTAAATGAAGTATCAAAAAGTGCATGTTAAAATACTTCTTCCTTCTCATTTTGTTTATCCACCTTAAAAAATCCATGCTTTTAAGGGGCATCATTTAATGCATTGTCTTTGAATTAAAAAGTTATTAGTTTCCAAAATTGCCTGTTTTATGTTAAACTTAAAGCAATGAAGTATTAACTTTTTAAATAAAATAAACGGTATTACGGTAATTTAGGAAAGTGATGAAAACTGTATCTATTGGCTTTTCAAAGTAGACAATATTTTGGGACTTCTCAAAATTTAATAGTGAATGAATAATCTAGGATGGAGGGGGTATGAATATGATAGATGGTTGTGACCACCATTATATTTCAGGTTTGTAAACATATGTGAGCAGTCTATGTCTAGTGTCTTTCCTTTTAATCAGTCATACATTTTATCCTAAGTTTGTTTATTTGTAATTTTCTAAATAGAGAACATGGCAAAGGTTGAGGACTGCAAACATACTTCACGATGCTGTTCCTCATCCCCACAATAGAGTAGGACATCCAATGCATGTCAAGGTAAGAATATTTCCTCATTTTAAATGAATTGAATTTTTGTTTTTATTGAAAATGTTATGAATTTGGTATCTGTTTTCCTTTTTCTTTTTTTAATCTTTTGATGTGGCATTATCATGAAAGTTGATGCTTTGAAGAGGTCATGTTGTATTTATATCTAGGAAGCACGGGTGCGTTTTGAGACTCGGGTGCGGGTGCGGGTGCGGGTGCGGGACTCGACAATTTTTGAAAAAGATGGGTGCGGGTGCGGCGGGACTCGGCGATTAAAAAATTATTAAAATTATTTTTATTTATATTTTTAATATATTACTAAGTATACTTTTTCACATTATATATACATATACTAAATTTAAGAACAATAATAAATAATAACTAAAATATAATATTCATAAATTAAATAAAACCCACAAAATTAATCTTTTTCTTTTTATTCCCTCCATTCAACTGTCAACAAGCCAACGACACATCACATTTAGTCTCATCAAAATATCAACTATACAGTCTATACCTTCTTTTTTTCTTTTTTTTTTTTCATTTTTTTATTTCTCAAGTTTCCACTTTCCAAAGCTTAATCTACACCACACGTCCACACCTTTTTAAAAAAAATCCCTACACCAAGTCAGCCTTTTACAGCCTTCTCAAAAAAAAAAAGGAAAAAAAAGTCAGCCTTTTACAGCTTCCTTTCTTCCTTTCTACAATTTTTTTCTTCGTTTCTTCTTCCTCTCCTTCGTTTCTTCCTTTCTACATTTTTTTTCTTCTTTTTTCTTCCTCAGCTACGTTTCTTCCTCAAACGGTGCATTTCGCACCTTTTTTTTTTTTAATTTCGGCCTGAACCGGCCATATCGGCGGTTTCTGCCGATACGGCCGATACTGCCGAAACGGCCCGAATCGGGCCGAGTCGGCCCGATTTGAGCCGCGTCGGCGCGATTCGGCTTCGCCACGTGGCCCGACGCGGCCCGACGCGGCCCGACGCGGCACGGACACGCGGTCAACGGTGTCTGACGCGCGTCGCCGCGTCGGTACGCGTCTGGCGCGGGTGCGGCGCCTCTGGCGCCGCACCCGTGCTTTCCAGATTTATATTAGTACAATAAATAAGTTTATGGTTGAGAGGATGTCTTATTCTCCAACTATTATTTGTATGAACCCTCAACCATTTCTACTCTTATGAAATAAGATTGGGTAACTCAAAATAAGTCATGAGATGTATTAGGCAGCTGCTGGAAGAATGTGTGGCATAGAATGCTTGTTTTAGGAATGTAATATAATTTATCAAAAAAAAAAAAAGGAATGTAATATAGAACCTTTTAGCATTAATGCGTAATTAACTTTGAATATTCTGGAACATAAAGCTATGTGCCCTTTTTTCTTTCATTGTAGCCATCAGTGGCAGAGCCAGCTAATTTTTTGGCAAGGGTGCCCCCCTGTGAAAATTCTAAAAATAAAAGGTTATATGTATGAAATCCTATATTGGGTGGGGGGTTCTTCATATCCCAAGGGGCCATTGCAACTGATAGCCCCAGAATCCTCTTCTTAAGTCTCATTTTTAGTGACTGTACAAGAGTAAGATGATTTAATCCTGGACCATGAGTTTTATAACTTGCTTCCTTTCTCTCTCCTTTTAAAAGTCCAACTTACCATATTCCTTTATTTTTCCATGACAGCTGAGAATTTAAGACTGACTTTGCTTCTGCAAAAAATAAATGACGATGCTAGATATGCACTGCATCTTCTCTAATGATTATCAGTCATCATTTGCTTATTCTTATGCTGAATCTCTCATGTACTTATTAGGATCTAGTTGTGTTCACCTGTCATTTTCTGTTGTAAGCTCTGGTTTCCTTGCAATCTTTATAATCTGATCATTATCATATTTTATTTTTTTATTTTTTTATTTTATATATATATATATGTACGTATGTATATATTCTTTTTTTATATAATATGAAAAAAGTTTCATTAAAGTGCAAACCAGATCAGATTCAAGCTGTGATGCAGCCAGCTTGATATGATCAAGAAGGATGTCTTAAGTATTTTTGCAGAATTACTATTTATCCTGTTTTGGGAAGTATTTTTGCAGAGTTACTAGTAAGTCTTAAATCTTAATGTGAGTCAAGAAAGCTTACTGACCTTTTGGCTTCATGCTTTTGGAATTAGGGATTAGTTATTATGCAAGCTGTCCTAGAGAATTCAGTGCTATAGAAGTTAGATCTGGCTAATGTAAAGCAATCTGTGCTGATTAATTTATCTATTTGAGAGAATTATTCTATAGCTCTACTTTGGATATGTGTCTTTTCATGTACTTCTATTTTCCTATTTCTTGCCCTTTATCAGTTCCAAGTTCCAACAGGTCTTTGGGTACTGTGGATTGCATTATTTGGTATCAGAGCCCGAGGGATTCTAAGGTGTGATTTCTGTGAAAATGGCTGGTTGAGGGCATGGTAGAAATCCTATAGAACAATCAACTGATCCCAATTCTGGTGCCTCTGATGTTGAACAGTTGAACAACCATTTCTGAGATTATCCTCATTTTGGCTGTACACCCTGGTATAAGCCTACTTGAAGCCATCCTCCACATTCTTCAATAAGATACAAAGAACATGCCCACTGAAGCCTCAATTTTGTCCAACACCCTTCTATCCCACATTAGCAGTATGTTCCCTTGCAGTATGCAAAGCTTGTACCGCTGCCTAGTCTATAAAAGGGTTACCCAAAGGCTTCTAAGTTCTAAAAATATACTGCTCCATTTTATGAATCTTTTTCTGTTGTAAGCAAACTAAATTACATTTCTACTCCTTAATCACGTTCTTCACCACTGCTCTCTTGTTGCGGTCCTTGAAAGTTCCATATAAGAATTCACAGCTTCAAAAAGACAATTTTATTATGCATGCCCCTAGTTCTAAAAAACACTATTCACAGCACAATGGGCTGATGTCATCCTTTCCTGCTAAATCGTCAAATGCACTCCCCAGAAAGCATTCCAATAATTTGATCTCCCCAACTTCGCAACCAGGCAATGGTGTGAATATTGAGGGGCTCGGTAATCGTGAATGAAGCTTTCATCACCAAGCAGTACTCTAGGTTCGATTGCAAACCCAGGATCACTTTGAGTTAATTGGGGTCTTGGTTGACCCAAGGCCTAGGTCAATTCCGTGGCTCAGGGAAGGGATTGATCCACCAAGTGGACTGCCTGCTACTCTTTGGGTCTCCCTCACCACTGCGCTTTATCCCCTTGACTCTCCTTTGTCGAGATTTCGTTAGCCTGCTAGTCAATAGTCGACTCAACCTCGTGTCATTCCCTCGTTCTCCTCTGCCTTCATTGCTATCAACGAGCTTGTTTCCACAGTATCACTATTGGAAAAAGCCAATATCCCCAATATATGCTCAAACACCAAGTTACCCAACAAAATGGTTAGTCCTTAAAATTTTGGGTCAGTTTTAGAATCCTAAGTTGCGTGTTTCATTCCAGCAGGCTCACTTATTTTATTTGGGTTGGTCTGGTAAGCCAGATGCTTGCCTTCTTGTTCAACTACTACCCATAATATTTTGTTTTTAAAGAATTATATGCATGGATTCACAGTTTTTCTGGGGTTTAGAGGTTTGCAGTTGTACTTGTTTGCAGCAAACAGCCACTCTACTTTGTTTTTGCCCTTATGTTGGTAAAAGCGCAAAGCAATAGGCCTTTAACACCCTTTGCTTCTAAAGCAAAATGTATTTGCATAAGTGCATCTATGATTTTCAACAACCGTGGAGCACACTTTTCTTTTTCTTTTTTTAATTAAAAAATATTTAAATAAAAAATCAGTTATTAGAGATCAGGGCTTGTTGTGATAGCTAGTGCCTTCTACCAAAAGCAACAAGTCGCAGTTTCGATAACAGGAATCAGCCTCTCCAAACTAAATTGGGGGTAAAATTGTCTACCATGACCTCTCTCAAACCCTGCAAAAGTGGGAGCTCTATGCATTGGGTACATCCTTTAAAAAAAAAAAAAACAAATCAGTTGTTAAATGTAATCACGAGATCTTACTGGTATTAATATACACTCTTGATTTCTTGTACACTAATCAATTTTGTGTATGATATATTATACATAAAGATCACCCCTAACCTGTCCCACCACCACACAACACCATATGGAAAACTCCCAAGCCAATGGCAAGGTTTCCCTTTTACCGTTACAACGTCTCTCTCTCTCTCTCTCTCTCTCTCTCTCTTAATCTAGTGGTTAGTTTCTTTTTGTTTTTCAAAATTTTTCTTGATCTTTGTAGTTATCCCTGAAATCCAAACTGCCCCATATTTTTTTCCTTCATCTTCTAATTTCTCTTGAAACCCACTTTTTTTAAAATCTCCCTTTTCATCAAATAAGAAATTTACTCATGAAAAAACAAATATTTATATCTTATCTATCAAATATCATGGTTGTGTATATTTTGTTAATCACAATAGAATTATATAAAATGCTATCTTTCAATTTTGTTGGATTAGTTGATCCTTCCCAATGGGATAAGAGAATTCCTATTATTCTGTTGCTTACTATTCTCTTTGCTTCTCTTAATTGAAGAAATAATTATTTGATTGTCGTATTGTCCATAAATAATTGCGTCAAATTTACTAAATTATATATATATTTTTAAAATTTGCACATTACTTCAATTAGGTCTGCATTTGCACTTTGCTCCTTGGCTCCAAGATGCATTTGTGCTTAAGCGTGGCCCACGGTTTTACCAACACTGCCATACCCCCCAAAGGAATGTCAACCTTTTTTGAACACTAACTACTTCCTCTGATATAGCAGTAGGCCAATTCCAGTGCCCATTCAAGGATAAAACTTGAAAATTTTGCGGAAGAATTACTTGCTGGGTCATATTTGATTCTATGGCCATAGCTTTCCAGCAATTTCCCATCTAGATGCCAATGGTCATGCTGCATGAAAATATGTTTACCATCCCCTACTTGATGCTTTAAAAGTGGCCTCACTTCCTTCCTCAAACAGAGTATCTTTCTACAACCCCATGAACTGTTATCCCTTCAAAAAAGAAAAAGGAAAAGAAAAAATACACACACACACATGCATCCAATTAAAAAAGTGTAACATTGCTTAAAGTTAACACCAAATATAACTTGAAACCAACACACACACATATATATTTGCTACTATATGCTTCATTCTGAAGTATTTCCCAATGCTGCTTCTTGGCACTGATTTCTTCACTGTCACTTTCCATCTTCATCACGTTGTCCTTTCTTCTTTAAAATGCTATATTTCAGTTTTATATGATTCGTTGATTACCTGATTGTCATATTTCATTAATAATTGATTTCAAATTTACTACATTATATTTCAAAAAATGTACGCTTTATTTCAATTAGGTGTGCGCTTGCAATTTGCCCCTAGGCTCCAGGATGCATTTGCACTTAAGTATGGCCTACACTTTTACCAACACTGCGATACTTGAATACTAATTAATTCATCTGATCTTGCATTATGCCAATTCTAGTGCCCATTAGAGATAAAACCTGACAATTTTGTGGAGGAATTACTTATCGAGTCATATATGATTCTATAACTATAGTTTTCTAGCAATGCCATTTGGATGCAAATGGTCATGCCACTTGAAAATATGTTCACCATCCCCTACTTGAAGCTTCAAAAGCAGCCTTCTTTCCTCAAATGGAGTTTTTTTCCTCCAACCCCATGAGCTGTCATCTTTTTTTTTTTTTTTTGGGTAAAATAATATTTCTTTATATACTTCATTCTGAAGTAATCCCTAATTCTGCTTCTGTGGCCGTGATTTCTTCATTCTCAATTTCCGTCCTCATCATGTTGTCCTTTCATTTTTATTTTATCTACATTTTAAATTTTCAACATCAAATCAGGTGCAGAAAGGATTCAGTTTCTGCTTAATGTTTTAATCAGTGTGTAAAGGAAGAATAACAAAGCATACGCATATCATACACTGCTGTCAGTGCAATTACATGAAGTAAAGTAAGAATGCACCTCTTTGAGTTGCATCTTTAACTTGAAGTTTGCATTTTATCTTATGTTCAAGTATTGGTTCGATCCTCAAAATTGTGGTCACCTTTGTTGATATCATCTAATGCTTGTAGACATTGGTGTATATAAAAAGTAAATGATAATGTGTAAGCAGGTGGCACGGAGACGCTTCCAGTCTAAGATGGATGCACCTTCCTCTGGTTGGGTTTACTGTGGGTCACATAATTTCAGTGCAGCTGCTTGGGGACGACCAATTTCCAATTCAGGTAGTCAAGCCAATAGACTTGAGAAGGGCAACTCCTCTTTGGGTTTGAGGCTTCACATATGCAACTATGAACTTGGGATCATATTCATCTTTCCCCCAACAGAGATGAAGGGTGACACTGGCAAAAACTGTACAAACTTGGATGATGTTGTTTTGCCTTATGTTGTGCCTGCTCCAAAATATGGTTTCAAAGATAGGCCAGCAACAATGCAGGCTATGAGGGAGGCTTTAACTGAACTTACTAAGCAAGAGAGAGAAAAATTTGCAGAAATAATTGCTACAGAAGAAATGGTGGAAGAGATCTTGGATGAAGAGGAGGAGGAGGAGGAGGATGAGGAGGAAGCAATTGAGGAAACTAGTTATGCTGTAGAGGAGAAGGAAGATGAGAAGGTTTATGCGGAGCAGTTGTGGAGCCAAGTTGACTCATCACAGAGTTGCTGATGCTGAATAATTATTAAGGGAAAGAGTTTTGAGTCACTGTTGGGAGCGTAATTCACTACTATTGCTTAAGTTGCCAGTGATGTATGCGTTATAGCTGTTTTTTTTCCCGTTATGAAAGATAGATATATCCATCCACCTACATGTACTGTGACTTGTGAGAGTGGTATATATAATTTTTTTATTTTTTATGGTGGTACATACAAATATTAAAAATGTAACTCTTGCCCAATATGAAGTTCCACATACCTTGTCTTTCCATATTCATTATTGTTTATCCCGGTTATTGATGCACCACTACACATAGTTATATACCTCAGAGGTCAGAGCTACCTCTTGGAATTCACAAAGTTTAACCCAAAATAAATAAATAAATAAATAAATGCAATTCCAACATTTTGCATTCTTTTCTAAGCTCTCTACTTGTATTACTTTATTAGAATACGTAAAGTTGTATAAAAATGCATAGTTAATAGGCGAAAATACGTTTTTGGTCTCTACATTTTGGGTCAATTCTTGATTTGGTCTCTAAATTGATTTCGCTCTTAGGTCAGTCCCTAATTTCAAAAAATCATTTTTATTTTGGTCCTTACCATCTACCCAGTAATAGAAAAACCTAAGGTGCAAATGAAGTGTATAGGTGGCATGTTGGATGCTGATGTGGCAAATAAAATAATATTAAAAAAATTTATTTTGCTTTTAAAAATGACATGTTAGTATTTTAATTAATAAAAAAAAAATTAAAAAGAAATTTAAACTAAAAAAATTAAATAAAAAAAAAACTTTTTCAATTTAAAAGATTGAGAAAACATTATAGAAACTACTTCAATTTTTCTTGAACTTTCTTAAGAAACAAACATTAAATTAACACCCTTTCTCATTCTAGGTTGGCGTGTCTGTGTCTGTGTTTTTTTATCTATTTCATTTTCTTCTTTCTTTTAAGATGAACCAAAAAATAAAAATAAAAACAAAAATAACTTAATAAATAAATCTTCTTGGCGAGTGTTTTTGTGTTTGAATCTTTCTTCCTCTCTTTCTCTTTCTCTGAGTGTGTATTTGTGTTTGTATCTTTCTTTTTCTTCTTTCTTTGTTCAAGCTTTCAATCCCCCTCCCTCTCTTAATCTCTTACTTTTTTCTCTCTCTCCTAAACCAAACTCTCTAATCTCTGGGTTTTCCAGTTTTTCGTGGGGGTGGGTGGTCGGTAATGGAGGTGGAGATCGGTGTGGCCTTGGGTCTTGGATTGTGGGTTTGGTTGGAGATGGAGATGGCTGGGTTTTTCTAGGTTTCAATGGGGGTGGGTTGTGGCCGTGGAGATTGGTGTGGGTCTGGGATTGTAGGTCTTGGATTTGTGTTTACAGCTTTGGTTGGAGGTGGGGTTTTTCTAGGTTTCCGTGAGGGTGGGTGGTTAGTAGTGGAGGTGGAGATCAGTGCGGCTGTGGGTCTTGGTGAGTTTGGTTTCGTGTTTGTGGTTTTTTTTTTTTTTTTTTTTTAAATGTGGATTTGTATGTTTATTTCTTGGATTTATTTGGTTTGATTTAAGGTTTATGGGTTTGATTTCTTGGATTTACTGCATTTGATTTACTAGATGTTTATGGGTTTGATTTCTTGGGTTTGATTTGGGGAAGAACATGAAGCATGAAGTTTATGTTCTGCGGAAGAAGAAGAACACTGTTCTTCCAAAAAAATAATGAAAAGCAAAAAAAAAAAAAAAAAAAAAAAAAAAAGAAGGAAAAAACCGCTCGGATCGAAAACTATTTTTTCTCCCTTTCCATGCCTGGCCCGACCCGTTTTGGATTGTAATGATGGCGGGATGATATTTTTCAATTTTTTGAATTTTTTGGCTATTTTTTTTCGGAATTTTCGAGTTGGGGTCGGGTAAAAACCGCTCAAATCAAAAACCTTTTTTTTCTCCCATTCTCGTTCTGCCTGACCTGTTTTGGCTTGAAATAATGCCTGGATTATGTTTTTCAATTTTTTGAATTTTTTTGCTATTTTTTTCGGAACTCTCTAGTCGGGGTCGAGTAAAAACCGCACGGATTGAAAACTTTTTTTTCTCCCTTTCTTGGCCACTCCCATTTCGTTTTGGCTTGAAATGTTGCCATGACGATGTTTTCAATTTTTTGAATTTTTTCGCTATTTTTTTCGGAATTGTCTAGTTGGGGCCGTGTAAAAACCGTTCGGATAAAAAAAAAAAAAAAATTTCTCCCCCTCTCAGCCTATCCCGACCTGTTTTGGCTTGAAATGATACCTGGACGATGTTTTTCAATTTTTTGTACTTTTTTGCTATTTTTTTTTCGAAATTCTCAAGTTGGGGTCGCGTAAAAACCGCTCGGATTGAAAACTTTTTTTTTCTCCCTTTCTCAGCCTGTCCCGACCCTTTTTTGCTTGAAATGATGCTTGGATGATGTTTTTTAATTTTTCGAATTTCTTCGCTAGTTTTTTTCGAAATTCTCTAGTTGGGGTCAGGTAAAAACTGCTCGGATCGAAAACTATTTTTTCTCCCTTTCCATGCCTAGCCCGACCCGTTTTGGATTTTAATGGGGGCGGGATGAAATTTTTCAATTTTTTGAATTTTTTTGCTATTTTTTTCAGAATTCTCAAGTTGGGGTCGGGTAAAAACCGCTCGAATCAAAAACTTCTTTTTCTCCCTTTCTCATTCTGCCGACCCGTTTTGGCTTGAAATGATGACTGGATTATGTTTTTTTAATTTTCTGAATTTTTTTGCTATTTTTTTTCGAAACTCTCTAGTCGGGGTCGAGTAAAAACCGCGCAGATCGAAAACATATTTTTTCTCCCTTTCTTGGCCACTTCTGTTCCGTTTTGGCTTGAAATGTTGCCATGATGATGTTTTCAATTTTTTGAATTTTATTACTATTTTTTTCGGAATTGTCTAGTTGGGGTCGTGTAAAAACCACTTGGATCGAAAAAAAAATTTCTCCCCTTCTCGGCCTATCCCAACTCTTTTTGGCTTGAAATGAAGCCCGGACGACATTTTTCAATTTTTTGTATTTTTTTGCTATTTTTTTTTTTTTTTCGGAATTCTCTAGTTGGGGTCGTGTAAAAACCGCTCGGATCAAAAACTTTTTTTTTTCTATCTTTCCCATCCTGAACCAACTCGTTTTGGCTTAAAATGATGTAGAGAGGAAGTTTCTCAATTTTTCAAATTTTTTTGCTATTTTTTTGGGAATTCTGTAGTTCGGGTTGGGTAAAAGCCGCTTAGATCGAAAACTTTTTTTTTTTTTTTTCACTTTCTTAGTCTGGCCCGAACCGTTTAGACTTGAAATGATGCCAGGATGAAGTCTTTCAATTTTTTGAATTTTTTTGCTATTTTCTTCAGAATTATGTAGTTGGGGTCGGGTAAAAACCGCTCGGATTGAAAACTTTTTTTTCTCCCTCTCTCAGTCCGGCCCGACCCGTTTAGGCTTGAAATGATGCCAGGATGAAATTTTTCAATTTTTTGAATTTTTTTGCTATTTTTTTTGGGAATTCTCTAGTTGGGATTGGGTAAAAACCGCTCGGATCGAAAAATTTTTTTCTTCCTTTCTCGGCCTGGCCAGACCCGTTTAGGCTTGAAATGATGCCAGGATGAAATTTTTTAATTTTTAAAATTTTTTTGCTATTTTTTTAGAATTCTCTAGTTGGGGTCGGGTAAAAACTGCTTGAATCGAAAACTTTTTTTTCTCCCTTGCTCAGCCTAGCCCGACCCGTTTTGGCTTAAAATGATGCCAGGATGAAAATTTTCAATTTTTTGAATTTTTTTGCTATTCTTTTAGAAATTCTCTAGTTAGGGTAGAGTAAAAACCGCTTGGATTGAAATTTTTTTTTTTCTCCCTTTCTCGATCTGGTCCAACTCGATTTGGCTTGAAATGATGCAGAGAGGAAGTTTCTCAATTTTTTGAATTTTTTTGCTATTTTTTTTGGAATTCTTTCGTTCAGGTAAGTTAAAAACCGCTCGGATCGAAAAAAAAAAAAATTTTCTCCCTTTCTTGGTTTGGCCCGACCTGTTTACGCTTGAAACGATGCCAGGATGAAGTTTTTCAATTTTTAGAATTTTTTTGCTATTTTTTTAGGAATTCTTGAGTTGGGGTCGGGTAAAAACTACTCGGATCAAAAACTTTTTTTTCTCCCTTTCTCGGCCTATCCCAACCCATTTTTGCTTGAAATGATGCTTGGATGATGTTTTTTAATTTTTTGAATTTCTTTGCTATTTTTTTTCGGAATTCTCTAGTTGGGGTCGGGTAAAAACCACTTGGATCGAAAACTATTTTTTCTCCCATTCCATGCCTGGCCAGACCTGTTTTGGGTTGCAATGATAGCGGGATGATATTTTTCAATTTTTTTGAATTTTTTTGCTATTTTTTTCGGAATTCCCGACTTGGGGTTGGGTAAAATCCGCTCGAATCAAAGAGTTTTTTTTTTCTCCCTTTCTCATTCTGCCCGACCCGTTTTGGCTTGAAATGATGCCTGGATTATGTTTTTCAATTTTTTAAATTTTTTTGCTATTTTTTTTGGAACTCTCTAGTCGGGGTCGAGTAAAAACCGCGTGGATCGAACACATTTTTTTTTCCCTTTCTCAGCCACTCCCGTTCCGTTTTGGCTTCAAATGATGCAGGGAAGAAGTTTCTCAATTTTTCGAATTTTTTTGCTATTTCTTTGGGAATTATGTAGTTTGGGTCAGGTAAAAACCGCTCGGATCGAAAACTTTTTTTTTCTCTCTTTCTCAGTCTGGCCCGACCTGTTTAGGCTTGAAATGATGCTAGGATGGAGTTTTTCAATTTTTTGAATATTTTTGCTATTTTTTTTTTCGGAATTCTCTAGTTAGGGTCGGGCAAAAACCGCTCGGATGGAAAACCTTTTTTCTCACTTTATCGGCCTGACACGACCCATTTAGGCTTGAAATGATGCCAGGATGAAGTTTTTCAATTTTTAAAATTTTTTTGCTATTTTTTTGGGAATTCTCTAGTTGGGGTCGGGTAAAAACCGCCCAGATCGAAAACTTTTTTTTTTTGGTCTTTTCTTGGCCTGGCTTGACCCATTTTGGCTTGAAATGATGCTAGGATGAAGTTTTTCAATTTTTTAAAATTTTTTGCTATTTTTTTAGGAATTCTCTAGTTGGGGTCGAGTAAAACCTGCTCGGATCGGGCACATTTTTTTTTTCTCCCTTTCTCAGCCTGGTCCGACTCGTTTTGAATTGACACTAAGCTAGGAGAAAGTTTTTCAATTTTTTGAATTTTCTTGCTATTTTTTTTAGAATTCTCTTGTTGGGGTCGGGTAAAAACTGTTTGAATCGAAAACTTTTTTTTCTCCCTTTCTCAGCCTGGCCCGACTTGCGTTGGCTTGAAATGATGCCACGATGAATTTTTTCCATTTTTTGAATTTTTTTGCAATTTTTTTTTAGGAATTCTCTACTTGGGGTCGGGTAAAAACCGCACGGATCAAATACTTTTTTTTCTCCCTTTCTTTGCCTATCCTGCCCCATTTTTGCCTGAAATGATGCATGGATGATGTTTTTTCATTTTTTAAATTTCTTTGCTATTATTTTCGGAATACTCTAGTTGGGGTCGGATAAAAACTGCTTGGATCGAAAACTATTTTTACTCCCTTTCCATGCCTGGCCGGACCTGTTTTGGATTGTAATGATCACGGGATGATATTCTTCAATTTTTTCAATTTTTTTGCTATTTTTTTCAGAATTCTTGAGTTGGGGTCGAGTGAAAACCGCTCGAATCAAAATTTTTTTTTTCCCCCTTTCTCATTCTGCCCAACCCGCTTTGGCTTGAAATGATGCCTGGATAATTTTTTTTTTTAATTTTTTGAATCCTTTTGCTATTTTTTACGGAACTCTATAGTCGGGGTCGAGTAAAAACCGGGCGGATCGAAAACATTTTTTTCTCCCTTTCTCGGTCGCCCCGATTCCGTTTTGGATTGTAATGATGCAGGGAGGAAGTTTCTCAATTTTTTGAATTTTTTTGCAATTTTGTTGGGAGTTCTGTAGTTTGGGTCAGGTAAAAACCGCTCGGATCGAAAATTTTTTTTCTAGCTTTCTTAGTCTAGCCCGACCCGTTTAGGCTTGAAATGATGCCAGGATGAAGTTATTCAATTTTTTGAATTTTTTGGCTATTTTTTTCGGAATTCTCTAGTTGGGGTCGGGCAAAAACCGCTCAGATGTAAAACTTTTTTTTCTCCCTTTCTCGGTTTGGCACGACCCAGTTTAGGCTTGAAATGATGCCAAGATAAACTTTTTCAATTTTTAAAATTTTTTTGCTATTTTTTTAGGAATTCCCGAGTTGGGGTTGGGTAAAAACCGCTTGGATCGGAAACTTTTTTTTTTCTCCCTTCCTCGGCCTATCCCAACCTATTTTTGCTTGAAATGATGCTTGGATGATATTTTTTAATTTTTTGAATTACTTTGATATTTTTTTCTAGAATTCTCTAGTTGGGGTCGGGTAAAAACCGCTCGGATCGAAAACTACTTTTTCCCCCTTTCCATGCCTGGCCGGGTCCGTTTTGGATTGTAATGACGGTGGGGCGATATATCTCAATTTTTTGGCTATTGTTTTTCGAATTCTCGAGTTGGGGTCGGGTAAAAACCACTCAAATCAAAAAGTTTTTTTTCTCCCTTTCTGCTTGACCCGTTTTCGCTTGAAATGATGCCTGGATTATTTTTTTTTAATTTTTTGAATTTTTTTGCTATTTTTTTTGGAACTCTTTAGTCGGGATCGAGTAAAAACTGCGCGGATCAAAAACATTTTTTTTTCTCCCTTTCTCAGCCACTCCCATTTCGTTTTGGCTTGAAATTATGCAGGGAGGAAGTTTCTCAACTTGTCAAATTTTTTTGCTATTTTTTTGGGAATTTCTTAGTTTGGGTCGGGTAAAAACCGCTCGGATTGAAAACATTTCTTTCTCCCTTTCTCAGTTTGGCCCGACCCATTCAGGCCTGAAATGATGCCAGAACAAAGTTTTTCAATTTTTTGAATTTTTTTTACAATTTTTTTCAGAACTCTCTAGTTGGGTCGGGTAAAAACCGCTGGGATGGAAAACTTTTTTTTTCTCCCTTTCTCAGTCTGGCCTGACCCATTTAGGCTTGAAACGGTTCCAGGATGAGATTTTTCAATTTTTTGAATTTTTTCGCTATTTTTTTTGGGAATTCTCTAGTTGGGGTCGGATAAAAACTACTCGGATTGAAAACTTTTTTTTCTTCCTTCCTCAGCCTGGCCCGACCCGTTTAGGCTTGAAATGATGCCAGGATGAAGTTTTTCAATTTTTTGAATTTTTTTGCAATTTTTTTAGGAATTCTCTAGTTGGGGTCGGGTAAAAACCTTACGGATCGAAACTTCTTTTTCTCCCTTTCTCGGCCTGGCTCGACTCTTTTAGGGTTGAAATGATGCCGGCTTGAAACTTTTCAATTTTTTGAATTTTTTTCTTATTTTTTTCAAAATTCTCTAGTTGGGGTCGGGTAAAAACCGCCGGGATGGAAAACTGTTTTTTGAGCCTTTCTCGGCCTGGTTCGACCCGTTTCGGCTTGAAATTATGCAAGGATAAATTTTTTCAATTTTTTGAATATTTTTACTACTTTTTTAGGAATTCTGTAGTTGGGAATTCTCTGGTTGGGGTCGGGTAAAAATCACTCGGATCGAAAACTTTTTTTGTCCCATTCTCAGCCTAGCCTGACCCATTTAGGATTGAAAAATTGCCAGGAAGAAGTTTTTCGATTTTGAAAATTTTTTTGCTATTTTTTTGGGAATTCTCTAGTTGGGGTCAGGTAGAAACTGCTCAGATTGAAAACTTTTTTTTCTTCCTTTCTTGGCCTCGCTCAATCGGTTTTGGCTTGAAATGTTGCTAGGATGAAGTTTTTCAATTTTTTGAATTTTCTTGCTTTTTTTTTAGGAATTCTCTAGTTTTTAAATACCACTCGGATCGAAAACTTTTTTTCCTCCCTTTCTAGGTATGGCACAATCCGTTTAGGCATGAAATGATGCGAGGATGAAGTTTTTCATTTTTTTTGAATTTTTCCATATTTTTTTATGAATTCTCTAGTTGGGGTTGGGTAAAAACCGCTCAGATCGAAAACTTTTTTTTCTCCCTTTCTCGGGCTGGCCCGACCCGTTTCGGCCTGAATTGATGCCAGGAAGAAGTTTTTCAGTTTTTAAAATTTTTTTGCTATTTTTTTCGGAATTCTCTAGTTTTTAAATACCACTCGGATCGAAAACTTTTTTTCCTCCCTTTATAGGTATGGCACAATCCGTTTAGGCATGAAATGATGCGAGGATGAAGTTTTTCATTTTTTTTGAATTTTCTAGCTATTTTTTTCCAAATTCCCTAGTTGGGGTCGGGTAAAAACTGCTCGGACGGAAAACTTTTTTTTTCTTCCTTTCTCGGCCTAGCTACACCCGTTTTGGCTTGAAATAATGCCAGGATGATGTTTTTCAATTTTTTGAATTTTCTTGCTATTTTTTTCGGAATTCTCTAGTTGGGGTAGGGTAAAAACCGCTCTGATCGAAAACTTTTTTTTTCTTCATTTTTCAGTCTGGTCCAACTCGTTTTGGCTTGACATGATGCCAGGAGGAAGTTCTTTAATTTTTGGAATTTTTTTGCTATTTTTTTGCGAATTCTCTACTTCGGGTCGGGTAAAAACTGCTGAGATCAAAAACTTTTTTTTCTCCCTTTCTCTGCCTGGCCCGACCAGTTTTTGCTGAAAATGATGTCAGCATGAAGTTTTTAAACTTTTTTTTTTTTTTTGGAATTCTCTAGTTGGGGTGGGTAAAAACCGCTCGGATCGAAAAAAAAAAAAAAAAAATTTCTCCCTTTCTTAGCCTTGTCTGACTTGTTTCGGCATGAAATGATGCAGGGAGAAGGTTTCTCAATTTTTTCAAATTTCTTGCTATTTTTTTGGGAATTCTTTAGTTTGGACCGGGTAAAAACCGCTCAGATCAAGAACATTTTTTTTCTCCCTTTCTAGGCCTATCCCGACCCATTTTGGCTGGAAATGATGCCTGGATGATGTTTTTCGATTTTTTGAAGTTTTTCACTATTTTTTTTTTCGAAATTCTCGAGTTGGGGTCGGGTTAAAATTGCTCCGATCGAAAACTATTTTTTTCTCCCTTTCCTGTCGCAACCCGTCTTGGCTTTAAACGATACCTGGATAATGTTTTTTTTCACTTTTTTTGAATTTTTTTTCTATTTTTTTCGGAATTCTCTAATTGGGGTCAAGTAAAAGCCGGTCGGATCGAAAATTATTTTTTTTCTCCTTTTGTCAGCCTGTCTCGACCTGTCTCGACCTCTCTCAGCCTGGCCTGACCTATTTAGGCTTGAAATGATGCCCAGATGAAATTTTTGAATTTTTGAATTTTTTTGCTATTTTTTAAAAAAATTCTCTAGCTGGGGTCGTGTAAAAACGGCCCGGATGGAAAACTTTTTTTTGTTCCTTTCTCAGTTTGGCTCGACCCGCTTTGGCTTGAAATGATGCCAGCATGAAGTTTTCCTGTTTTTTTGAAAATTTTGCATTTTTTTTTTTGGAATTCTCTAGTTGGGGTCGGATAAAAACCACTCGGATGGAAAACTTTTTGTTCCTCCTTTCTTGGCCTGGCCCGACCCATTTTGGCTCGAAATTATGCCAGGATGAAGTTTTTCAATTTTATGAATTTTTTTCTATTTTTTCCAAAATTCTCTTGTTGGGGTCAGATAAAAACCGCCTGGATGTAAAACTTTTTTTTTTGCTCTTTTCTCGGCCTGGCACAACCCGTTTTAGCTTGAAATGATGCCAAGATGAAGTTTTTCTATTTTTTGAAAATTTTGCAATTTTTTTTGGAATTCTCTTGTTGGGGTCGGATAAAAACCGCTCGGATGGAAAACTTTTTGTTCTTCCTTTCTCAGGCTGGACCAGCCCATTTAGGCTTGAAATGATGCCAGGATAAGGTTTTTCAATTTTTTGAATTTCTTTGGTATTTTTTTCGGAGTACTCTAATTGGGGTCGGGTGAAAATGGCCCAGATGGAAAACTTTGTTTTTGTTCCTTTCTTGGCCTGACTTGACCCGTTTTGGCCTGAAATGATACCAAGATGAAGTTTTTCTATTTTTTGAAAATTTAGCAATTTTTTTTAGGAATTCTATAGTTGGGGTCGGATAAAAACCGCTCAGATGGAAAACTTTTTGTTCTTCCTTTCTCGGCTTGGCCCGACCCATTTCGGCTTGAAATGATGCCAGGATGAAGTTTCTCAATTTGTTGAATTTTTTTTGCTATTTTTTTTCAAAATTCTCTCGTTGGGACCGGGTAAAAACTGGCTGGATGGAAAACTGTTTTTTGTTCCTTTCTCAACCTGGCTCGACCTGTTTTGGCTTGAAAAGATGTCAGGATGAAATTTTTTTGTTTTTTGAATTTTTTTAAATTTTTTTAGGAATTCTCTGGTTGGGGTCGGGTTAAAACCGCTCGGATCGAAAGCTTCTTTTCATCCCTTTCTCAGCCTGTGCCGACCAATTTAGGCTTGAAATGATGCCGGGATGAAGTTGTTCAACTTTTTGAATTTTTTTAGGAATTCTCTAGTTGGGGTCAGGTAAAAAGCCCTTCAATAGAATACTTTTTCTTCTCCCTTTCTCGGCCTGGTTCGACTCAATTTGGCTTGAAATAATGCAGGGAGGAAGTTTTTCAATTTTTTGAAATTTTTTCCTATTGTTTTCCGAATTCTCTAGTTGGGGTCGGGTAAAAACCACTCGAGTGGAAAACTTTTTTTTCTTCCTTTCTCAGCCTGGCTCGACCCATTTTCGTTATTTTTTTAAGAATTCTCTAGTTGGGGTTTGGTAAAACCCGCTCGGATCGAAAACTTTTTTTTTCTCTCTGTCTCAGCCTGGCTTGACCTGTTCTGTCTTGAAATGATGCCAGAATGATGTTGTTCAATTTTTTTGATATTTTTTGCCATTTTTCTGCGAATTCTCTAGTTGGGGTCGGGTAAAAACTGCTTGGATGGAAACCCTTTTTTTCTTCCTTTCTTTTCCTGGCTGGACCCGTTTTGGCTTTAAATGATGCCTGGACGAAGTTTTTTAATTTTTTGAATTTTTTCGCTCTTTTCTTAGGAATTCTCTAGTTGGGGTCGGGTAAAAACCACTTGGATGGAAAACTTTTTCTTCTCCCTTTCTCAACCTGGTCCAATTCGATTTGGCTTGAAATGATGCCAGGATGAGGTTTTTCAATTTTTTGAATTTTTTTCGCTATTTTTTTAGGAATTCTCTAGTTGGGGTCGGGTAAAAACCGCTTGGATCGAAAACCTTTTTTTTTTCTCCCATTCTCGTCCTGGTCAGGCTCCTTTTTGCTTGAAATGACGCAGGGAGGAAGTTTCTCAAATTTTTGAATTTTTTTTGCTATTTTTTGGGAATTCCTTAGTTCGGGTCGGGAAAAAATCGCTTAGATCGAAAACTTTTTTTTTTCTCCTTTTTACAGTCTGCCCGACCCATTTAGGCTTGAAATCATGCCAGGATGAAGTGTTTCAATTTTTTAAATTTTTTTGCTATTTTTTTGGGAATTCACTAGTTTGGATTGGGTAAAAACCGCTCGGACCGAAAAATATTTTTTCTCCCTTTCTTGACCTAGCCCTACCCATTTAGGCTTGAAATGATGCCAGGATGAATTTTTTCAATTTTTTGAGTTTTTTGCTATTTTTTTCCGAATTCTTTACTGGGGGTCGGGTAAAACCCCTCGGATGGAAAACTTGTTTTTCTTCATTTCTCGACCTAACTCGACCTGTTTTGGCTTGAAATTATGCCAGGCAAAAGTTTTCAATATTTTGAATTTTTTCCCCATTTTTTTCACGAATTCTCTAGTTGGGGTCGGGTAAACACCGCTCGGATCGAAAATTTTTTTTCCTCCCTTTCTCGGTCTGGTCCGACCCGTTTTAGCTCGGAATGACGTCAGGATGATGTTTTTCAATGTTTTGAATGTTTTTTGCTATTTTTTTTATGAATTCTCTATTTTGGGTCGGGTAAAACCGCTCAAATCGAAAACTTTTTTTTCACCCTTTCTTGGCCTTGTCCAACTCGTTTTGGCTTGAAATGATGCAGGGAGGAAGTTTCTCAACTTTTTGAATTTTTTTGCTATTTTTTTTGTCCGATTCTTTTGTTGGGGTCGCGTAAAAACCGCTCGAATGGAAAACTTTTTTTGCTTACTTTCTTGACCTGGCTCGACCTGTTTTGGCTTGAAATGATGCCAGGATGAATTTTTTTGAATTTGTTCGCTATTTTTTTAGGAATTCTCTAGTTGGGGTCGCGTAAAAACTGCTCGGATCGAAAACATTTTTTTTTCTGTATTTTTTAGCCTGGTCCGACTCGTTTTGGCTTGACATGATGCCAGGAGCAAGTTTTTAAATTTTTTGAATTTTTTTGCTGTCTTTTTGGGAATTCTCTTGTTGGAGCCGGGTAAAAACCGAGCCATCTTTGCTTAAAGTGAGGTCTGGATTAAGTTTTACACTTATTTTCTAATTTTTTTTGCTATTTTTATAGGAATTCCCTAGTTTGCATTGGGTAAAAACCGCTCGGATCAAAAACATCTCTTTTCTACCTTTCTCGGCCTGGTCGGACTTGTTTTGACTCGAAATGATGCAGGATGGAAGTTTCTCCCGTTCTTGGCTGACCCGACCTGTTTAGGCTTGAAATTTTACCAGGATGAAGTTTTTTAATTATTTAACTTTTTTTTTGCTTTTTTTTTGGGAATTTTCTAGTTGGGGTCAGGTAATAACCGCTCGGATCAAAAACATTTTGTGCTCCCTTTCTAGTGCGGGCCCAACCCGTTTAGGTTTGAAATGATGTCAGGATGAGGTTTTTCAATTTTTTAAATTTTGTTGCTATTCTTTTCCGAATTCCCTAGTTGGGGTCGGGTAAAAACCGCTCGAATGGGAAACTTTCTTTTCTTCCTTTCTCTGCCTGGCTTGACCTGTTTTGGCTTGAAATGATGCCAAGATAAAGTTTTTTAATTTTTTGAATTTTTTTCCTATATTTTTGGGAATTCTCTAGTTGGGGTCGGGAAAAAACTGCTCGGATCGAAAACTTTAATTTCTCCCATTGTCAGCCGAGTCGGACTTGTTTTGGCTTGAAATGATACAGGGAGGAAGTTTCTCAACTTTTTGAATTTTTTTTGGTATTTTTTTTTTTTGGAATTCTTTAGTTTGGGTTGGGTAAAAGTGGCTCAGATCGAAAACTTTTTTTTGTCCTTTTCTAAGTCTGACCCAACCCATTTAGGGTTGAAATGACGCCAGGATAAAGTTTTCAATTTTTAGAATTTTTTGCTATTTTTTTAGGAATTCTCTAATTGGGGTTGGGTAAACACCGCTCAGATCGAAAACTTTTTTTTCTCTCTGTCTCATCCTGGACCGACCCGTTTTGGCTTAAAATGAGGCCAGGATGAAGTTTTTCAATGTTTTGAATTTTTTTGCTATTTTTGCTGAATTCCCTAATTTGCGTCGGGTAAAAAGCGCTCTGATGGAAAACTTTTTTTTCTTCCTTTCTCGGTCTAGCTCGGCCCGTTTTGACTTGAAACGATGCCAGGATGAGGTTCTTCAATTTTTTGTATTTTTTGCTATTTTTTTAGGTATTCACAATTTTTGGTAGGGTAAAAACAGCTCGAATCGAAAACTTTTTTTCTCCTTTTCTCGGCCTTGTCTGACTCGTTTTGGCTTGACATGATGCCAGGAGGAAGTTTTTAAATTTTTTGAATTTTTTTTATATTTTTTTTGGGAATTCTCTAGTTGGGGTCAGGTAAAAACCAGTCGTATCAAAATGTTTTTTTTTCTCCCTTTCTCGGCCTGGCCCAACCCGTTTTGGCTTGAAATGATGCCAGGATGATGTTTTTCAATTTTTTGAATTTTTGGCTATTTTTTTAGTAATTCTCTAGGTTGGGTCGAGTAAAAACGGCTCGAATCGAAAACTTTTTTTTTCTCCCTTCCTCAGTCTTGGCCAACTTGTTTTAGCTTTAAATGATGCAGGGTGGAAGTTTCTCAACTTTTTGAATTTTTCTGCCATTTTTTTTTCTCGATTCTCTAGTTGTGGTCAGGTAAAAACAGTTCGAATGCAAAACCTTTTTTTTGTTTCTTCCTTTCTTGCCCTGACTCGACCCGTTTTGGCTTTAGAATGATGCCAAGATAAAGTTTTTCAATTTTTTTGAATTTTGTCGCTGTTTTTTTAGGAATTCTCTAGTTAGGGTTGGGTAAAAACTGCTCGGATCGAAAACATTATTTTCTCTATTTCTTGGTCTGGTCCGACTTGTTTTGGCTTTACATGATGCCAGGAGCAAGTTTTTAAATTTTTTGAGTTTTTTTGCTATCTTTTTGGGAATTCTCTTGTTGGGGTCGAGTAAAAACCGCTCGGATCGGAACATTTTTTTTTCCCTTCCTCAGCCTAGACCGACACGTCTTCGCTGAAAATAATGCAAGGATGAAGTTCTTCAATTTTTGAATTTTTTGCTATTTCTTTAGGAATTCTCTATTTTTGGTAGGGTAAAAACCGCTCGAATCGAAAACTTTTTTTCTCCCTTTCTGGGCCTTGTCTGACTCGTTTTGATTTGAAATGATGCAGAGAGGAAGTTTCCCAACTTTTTGAATTTTTTTGCTTTTTTTTTTTTGGAATTCTATAGTTCGGGTCGGGTGAAAAGCGCGCTGATCGAAAACTTTTTTTTCTTCGTTTCTCAGTCTGGCCCGACTCGTTTAGGCTTTAAATGATTCCAGAATGAGGTTTTTTAATGTTTTTGCTATTTTTTTTTGGAATTCTCTAGGTTGCTTGAAACGATTGCAGAATGAAGTTTTTCAATTTTTAAAATTTTTTTGCTATTTCTTTGTAAATTCTTTAGTTGGGGTCGGGTAAAAATCGCTCAGATCGAAAAATCGTTTGGCTTACAATGAAACAGGGGGGAAGTTTCTCAACTTTTTGAGTTTTTTTTCCCTCTGTTTTGGGAATTCTATAGTTCGGGTCGGGTAAAAACCTCTCGGATCGAAAACTCTTTTTTTTCTCCTTTTCGCAGTCTGGCCTGACCCGTTTAGGCTTGAAACGATACCAGAATAAAGTTTTTTAATTTTTACAATTTTTTTGCTATTATTTTTCGTAATTCTCTAGTTGGGGTCGTGTTAAAACCGCTCGGATTGAAAACATTTTTTTTCACCCTTTCTAGTCCTGGCCCGACCCGTTTAGGTGTATAAATTATGCCAGGATGAAGTTTTTCAGTTTTTTGAATTTTTTTGCTACTTTTTTCCGAATTCCCTGGTTAGGGTCGGGTAAAAACCGCTCTAATGGAAAACTTTTTTTTCTTCCTTTCTCGGTCTAGCTCGACCAATTTTTGCTTGAAATGATACCAGGATGAGGTTTTTCAATTTTTTTTTTTTAAAAATTATTTTGCTATTTTTTCGGGAATCATCCTGGCCCAACCCATTTTATCTTGAAATTCTTCCAGGATAAACTTTTTCAATTTTTTGAATTTTTTTGCTATTTTTTTTAAATTCTCTTGTTGGGGTCGGGTAAAAACCGCTCGGATCAAAACTTTTTTTTCTCCCTTTCTAGGCCTATGCCGGCTCCTTTTTTCCTGAAATGATGCTTGGATGATGTTTTTTAATTTTTTGAATTACTTTGCGATTTTTTTTTGGAATTCTCGAGTTGGGATCGGCTAAAAACCGGTCAGATGGAAAACTTTTTTTTCTTCCTTTCTCAGCCTGGCTTGACCCGTTTTGGCTTGAAATGATCCCAGGATTTTTTTTTTTTCAATTTTTTGAATTTTTTCGTTATTTTTTTAGGAATTCTCTAGTTGGGGTCGGATAAAAACCACTCGAATCGAAAACATTTTTTTCTCCCTCTCTCAGCCTGGTCCGGCTCATATTGCCTTGAAGTGATGCAGGAAGGAAGTTTTTCAATTTTTTCAATTTTTTTGCTATTTTCTTCCGAATTCTCGAGTTGGGGTCGGGTAAAAACCACTCAGACGGAAAACTTTTTTTCTTCTTTCTTTCTCAGCCTGGCTGGACCCGTCTTGGCATGAAATGATGCCAGGATAAGGTTTTTGAATTTTTGAATTTTTTCGCTATTTTCTTTATTAATTCTCTAGTTGGGGTTGGGTAAAAACCGCTTGGATCGAAAACCTTTTTTTCTCCCTGTCTCAGCCTGGTCAGACTCGTTTTGGCTTGAAATAATGTCAGGATCAAGTTTTTCAATTTTTTGAATTTTCTTGCAATTTTTTTTGGTTAGGGTAAAAACTGCTAGGATTGAAAACTTTTTTTTTCTCCCTTTCTCGGCCTAGACTGACTCGTTTTGGCTTGACATAATGCAGGGGCGAAGTTTCTTAACTTTTTGAACTTTTTTTGCTATTTTATTTGGAATTCTATAGTTCGGGTCGCGTAAAAACCGCTCGGATCGAGTCGGTCTAGGCCAGGTTGAAGTTTCTCAATTTTTAAAATTCTTTTGCTGCTTTTTTAAATTTTTTGAATTTTTTTTTTCTATTTTTTTGGGAATTCCCTAGTTGGGGTCGGATAAAAACCGCTTGGATTGAACACATTTTTACTACTTTTCTCGACCAGGTCCGACTTGATTTGACTAGAAATGATGCACGGAGGATGTTTTGCAATTTTTTCAATTTTTTTGCTATATTTTTTTGAACTCTCTAGTTGGGGTCGGGTAAAAACTGTTCGGATCGAAAACTTTTTTTTCCCTCCTTTCTCGGTCTGGCACGACCTGTTTTGGCTTGAAATGATGCCAGGACAAAATTTTCCAAATTTTCTGAGTATTTTTACTATTTTTTTAGGAATTCTCTAGTTGAGGTCCGGTATAAACCGCTCGGATGGAAAACTTTGTTTTCTCCCTTTGTCAGCCTGGCTCGACCCGCTTTGCTTTGAAATGATGCCAGGATGAAGTTTTTCAATTTTTTTCAATTTTTTTGCTATTTTTTGAGGAATTCTCTAGTTGGGGTCGGGTACAAACCACTCGGATCAAAAACATTTTTTCCTCTCTTGCTCGGGCTGATCCGACCCGTTTAGGCTTGAAATAATGCCAGGATAAAGTTTTTCAATTTTTTGAATTTTTCGCTATTTTTTTGGGAATTGTCTTGGCTGGGCCAGGTAAAAAGCGCTCAGAGGGAAAACTTTTTTTTCTCCCTTTCTCAGCCTGGTCCTGCTCGTTTTGGCTTGAAGTGATGCAGGGGGGAAGTTTTTCAATTCCTTTAATTTTTTTTACTATTTTCTTCCGAATTCTCTAGTCGTGGTCGGGTAAAAAACCGCTCGGATGGAAATTTTTTTTTTTTCTTCCTTTCTTGGCCTGACTCGACCCGTTTTGGCATGAAATGATGCCATGATGAGGCTTTTCAAATTTTTGAATTTTTTCCCTTTTTTTTTATTATTAATTCTCTAGTTGGGGTCTGGTAAAAACTGCTTGGATTGAAAACCTTTTTTTCTCCCTCTCTCAGCCTATTTGACTCGTTTTGGCTGGAAATAATGCCGGGATAATTTTTTTCAATTTTTTGAATTTTCTTGCTATTTGTTCAGGAATTCTCTTGTTAGGGTCGGGTACAAATCGCTTGGATCGAAAACTTTTTTTTTTCTCCGTTTCTCGGTCTGGCCCGACCCATTTAGGCTTTAAATGATGCTAGGATGACGTTTTTTAATTTTTTGAATTTTTTTGTTTTTTTTCTTCCGAATTCGCTGGTTGGGGTTGGGTAAAAACCGCTCAGGATCGAAAACTTTTTTTTCTCCCATTGTAGGCCAATCCCGTCCCAGTTTTTGCTTGAAATGATGCTTGGATGATGTTTTTTAATTTTTTAAATTTCGTTGCGATTTTATTTTCGAATTCTCGAGCTGGGAACGGGTAAAAACCACTCGGATGGAAAACTTTTTTTTCTTCCTTTCTCAGCCTGACTCGACCCGTTTTGGCTCGAAATGATGCCAGGATGATGTTTTTCAATTTTTTGAATTTTTTTGCTATTTTTTTTAGGAATTCTCTAGCTGGGGTTAGGTAAAAACCGCTCGGAGCAAAATTTTTTTTTCTCTCCCTTTCTCAGTCTGGTTTGACTCGTTTTGCCTTGAGATGATGCGGAGAGGAAGTTTCTCAACTTTTTGAATGTTTTTGCCATTTTTTTTGGGAATTCTATAGTTCGGGTTAGGTAAAAACCGCTAGAATTGAAAACCTTTTTTTCTCCTTTTCTCGATCTGGCCCAACGTGTTTAGGCTTGAAACAATGCCAGGATGAGGTTTTTCAATTTGTAAAATTTTTTTGCTCTTTTTGTGTAAATTCTTTAGTTGGGGTCAGATAAAAATCGCACGGTTCAAAATCTTTTTTTTCTTCCTTTCTCGGTCTGGCTCGACCCGTTTTGGCTTGAAATGATTCCATGATAAATTTTTTCAGTGTTTTGAATATTTTTACTATTTGTTTAGGAATTCTCTCGTTGGAGTCGGGTAAAAACCGCTCGGACCGAAAACTTTTTTTTCTCCCCTTCTCAGCCTGGCTAGACCCGTTTTGGCTGGAAATGATGCCATGATGATGTTCTTCGATTTTTTGAGTTTTTTTAGGAATTCTCTAGTTGTGGTCGGGTACAAACCGCTCAGATCGAAAACATTTTTCTTCTCCTTTTCTCAATTTGGCCCGACTCGTATAGGCTTGAAATGATGCTAGGATGAAGTTGTTCAGTTTTTTTTTTTTAATTTTGTCGCTATTTTTTTCAGAATTCTCTAGTTGGGGTCGGGTAAAAACCGCTCAGATGGAAAACTTTTCTTTCTTCCTTTCTCGGCCTGGCTGGACCTGTTTTTTACTTGAAATGATTCCAGGATAAAGTTTTTCAGTTTTTTGAATTTTTTCGCTATTTTTTTAGGAATTCTCTCGTTGGGGTCGGGTAAAAATCATTCGGATCGAAAATTTTTTTTTCACCTTTTCTAGGCCTATCCAGACCCTTTTTCGCTTGAAATGATGCTTGGATGATATTTTTTAATTTTTTGAATTTCTTTACGATTTTCTTTTTGGAATTCTCTAGTTGGGAACGGGCAAAAACCGCTCAGATGGAAAACTTTTTTTTTCTTCCTTTCTCGGCCTGGCTCGAGCCGTTTTGGCAGGAACTGATGCCTGGATAAGGCTTTTCAATTTTTTGAATTTTTTCCCTATTTTTTTTAGGAAATCAATAGTTGGGGTCCGGTAAAAAACCGCTTGGATAGAAAACATTTTTTTCTCCAATTCTCATCCTGGTCCAGCTCCTTTTGGCTTGAAGTGATGCAGGGAGGACGTTTTTCAATTTTTTTTAATTTTTCCCCCATTTTTTTAGGAATTCTGTAATTGGGGTCGCGTTAAAAACAGCTCGGATAGAAAACATTTTTTTTCTCCAATTCTCATCCTGGTCCGGCTCGTTTTGGCTTGAAGTGATGCAGGGAGGAGGTTTTTCATTTTTTTGAATTTTTTTGCTATTTTCTTCAGAATTCGGTCGGGCAAAAACCGCTCGGATGGAAAACTTTTTCTTCTCCCTTTCTCGGCCTTCCTCGACCCGTTTCAACATGAAATGATGCCAGGATGAGGTTTTTCGGAATTTTTTCGCTATTTTTTTTTTTATTAATTCTCTAGTTGGCTTCGGGTAAAAACCGATCGGATCGAAAACTTTTGTTTCTCCCTTCTCTGTCTGGTCCGACTCTTTTTGGCTTGAAATGATTCCAGGATGACGTTTTCCAATTTTTTGAATTTTCTTGCTTTTTTTTTTTTTTTTTTGAATTCTCTAGTTGGGGTAGGGTAAAAATCATTCGGATCGAAAACCTTTTTTTTTCTCCCTGTCTTGGCCTGGTCTGACCCATTTTCGCTAAAAATGATGCAGCGAGGAAGTTTCTAAACTTTTTAATTTTTTTGCTATTTTTTTTTGGAATTCCATAGTTCGGGTCAGGTAAAAACCGTTCGGATCGAAAACTTTTTTTTTTTTCTCATTTTCTCGGTCTGGCCCAACCTGTTTAGGTTTGAAATGACACCAGGATAATGTTTTTCAATGTTTTAAATTTTTTTGGGAATTCTCTAGTGGGGACTGGTAAAAACGCTCGGATCGAAAACTATTTTTCCTCCCTTTCTCAGTCTGGCCCGACCCCTTTAGGCTTGAAATGATGACAGGATGAAGTTTTTAAATTTTTTCAATTTTTTTGCTATTTTTTTGAGAATTCCCTAGTTGGGGTCGGATAAATCTGCTCGGATCGAAAACATTTTTTTCCGCTTTTCTCGGTCTTGTCCGACTTGATTTGACTAGAAATGATGCGGGGAGGAAGTTCTGCAATTTTTTTCGTCCTTTCTCAGTCTGGCTTGACCTGTTTTGGCTTGACATGATGCCAGGATAAAGTTTTTCAGTTTTTTGAATATTTTAGCTATTTTTTTAGGAATTCTCTAGTCGGGGTCGGGTAAAAACCGCTGGGATGGAAAACTTTTTTTTCCCCCTTTCTCAGCCTGGCCTGACCCGTTTAGGCTTGAAACGATGCCAGGATGAAATTTTTCAATTTTTTGAATTTTTCCGCTATTTTTTTGGGAATTCTCTAGTTGGGGTCGAGTAAAAACCGCCCAGATCTTCAACTTCTTTTTCTTTATTTCTCAGCCTGGCCGGACCCATATGGGCTTAAAATGATGCCAGGATAAAGTTTTTCAATTTTTTGAATTTTTATGCTATTTTTTTCAAAATTCTCTAGTTGGGGGTTGGGTAAAAATGGCCCGGATGGAAAATTTTTTTTGTTCCTTTCTCGACCTGGCACAACCCGTTTTGACTTGAAATGATGCCTGGATGAAGGTTTTCAATTTTTTTAGGAATTCTCTAGTTGGGGTAGAATAAAAACTGCTCGGATTGAAAACTTTTTTTTCTTCCTTCCTTAGCCTGGCCCGACCCGTTTAGGCTTGAAATGATGCCAGGATGAAGTTTTTCAATTTTTTGAACTTTTTTGGTATTTTTTTCAAAATTAGGGGTCGGGTAAAAACCGCCGGGATGGAAAACTGTTTTTTGTTCCTTTCACAGCCTGGCTCGACCCGTTTCGGCTTGAAATTATGCCAGGATAAATTTTTTCAATTTTTTGAATTTTTTTACTTCTTTTTTAGGAATTCTGTAGTTGGGAATTCTCTGGTTGGGGTCGGGTAAAAACCACTCGGATCGAAAACTTTTTTTGTCCCATTCTCAGCCTAGCCTGACCCGTTTAGGATTGAAATGTTGCCAGGAAGAAGTTTTTCAATTTTGAAATTTTTTTTGCCATTTTTTTGGGAATTCTCTAGTTGGCGTCAGGTAGAAACCGCTCAGATTTAAAACTTTTTTTTCTTCCTTTCTTGGCCTCGCTCAATCGGTTTTGGCTTGAAATGTTGCCAGGATGATGTTTTTCAATTTTTTGAATTTTCTTGCTTTTTTTTTAGGAATTCTCTAGTTGGGGTAGGGTAAAAACCAATCGGATCGAATTTGTTTTTTCTCCCTTTTTTAGCCTGGTCCAACTTGTTTTTGGCTTGACATGATGCCAGGAGGACGTTTTTAAATTTTCTGAATTTTTTCGCTATTTTTTTTAGGAATTCTCTATTTGGGGTTGGGTAAAAACCGCTCGGATCGAAAACTTGATATAATGCCAGGATTTTTTTTTTTTTTTTTTCTCGGTCTAGCCCAACCCGTTTTGGCTTGAAATGATGCCAGGATAAGGTTTTTCAATTTTTTGAATTTTTCCCTTTTTTTTATGAATTCTCTAGTTGGGGTTGGGTAAAAACCGCTCAGATCGAAAACTTTTTTTTCTCCCTTTCTCGGGCTGGCCCGACCCGTTTCGGCCTGAATTGATGCTAGGAAGAGGTTTTTTTTTCTCCCTTTCTCTGCCTGGCCTGACCAGTTTTGGCTGAAAATGATGTCAGCATGAAGTTTTTAAAATTTTTTTTCTTTTTTTTTTTTTTGGAATTCTCTAGTTGGAGTTGGTAAAAACCGCTCGGATCGAAAAAAAAATTTTCTCCCTTTCTCAGCCTTGTCTGACTTGTTTCGGTATGAAATGATGCAGGGAGAAAGTTTCTCAATTTTTTCAAATTTCTTGCTATTTTTTGGGGAATTCTTTAGTTTGGACCGGATAAAAACCGCTCAGATCAAGAACATTTTTTTCTCCCTTTCTAGGCCTATCCCGACCCATTTTGGCTGGAAATGATGCCTGGATGATGTTTTCGATTTTTTGAAGTTTTTCGCTGTTTTTCTCGAAATTCTCTGGTTGGGGTCGGGTTAAAACTGCTCCGATCGAAAACTTTTCTTTCTCCCTCTCTCGACCTGTCGCAACCCGTCTTGGCTTTAAACGATACCTGGATAATGTTTTTTTCACTTTTTTGAATTTTTTTTTTATTTTTTTCGGAATTCTCTAATTGGGGTCTGGTAAAAGCTGGTCAGATCGAAAATTTTTTTTTTTTCTCCTTTTGTCAGCCTGTCTCGACCCGTTTTGGCTTGAAATGATATCTGGATAATGTTTTTTTCTATTTTTTGAATTTTTATTCCTACTTTTTTTGGGAATTCTCTACTTAGGGTTGGGTAAAAACCGCTCGAATCGAAAACTTTTTTTCCTCCCTTTCTCAGCCTGGCCTGACCTATTTAGGCCTGAAATGATGCCCGGACAAAATTTTTGAATTTTTGAATTTTTTTGCTATTTTTTTAAAAAATTCTCTAGCTGGGGTCGGGTAAAAACAGCCCAGATGGAAAACTTTTTTTTGTTCCTTTCTCAGTTTGGCTTGACCCGCTTTGGCTTGAAATGATTCCAGCATGAAGTTTTCCTGTTTTTTTTGAAAATTTTGCAATTTTTTTTGGAATTCTCTAGTTGGGGTCGGATAAAAACCACTCGGATGGAAAAATTTTTGTTCCTCCTTTCTTGGCCTGGCCCGACCCATTTTGGCTCGAAATGATGCCAGAATGAAGTTTTTCAATTTTATGAATTTTTTTCTATTTTTTCCAAAATTCTCTTGTTGGGGTTAGATAAAAACCACCCGGATGTAAAACTTTTTTTTTGCTCTTTTCTCGGCCTGGCACAACCTGTTTTAGCTTGAAATGATGCCCAGATGAAGTTTTTCTATTTTTTGAAAATTTTGCAATTTTTTTAGGAATTCTATAGTTGGCGTCGGATAAAAACCGCTCAGATGGAAAACTTTTTGTTCTTCCTTTCTCGGCATGGCCTGATCCATTTCGGCTTGAAATGATGCCAGGTTGAAGTTTCTCAATTTTTTGAATTTTTTTTGCTATTTTTTTCAAAATTCTCTTGTTGGGATCGGGTAAAAACTGCCTGGATGGAAAACTATTTTTTGTTCCGTTCTCGACCTGGCTCGACCCGTTTTGGCTTGGAATGATGTCAGGATGAAATTTTTCTGTTTTTTGAATTTTTTTTGTAATTTTTTTAGGAATTCTCTTGTTGGGGTCGGGTTCAAACCACTCGAATCGAAAACTTCTTTTCATCCCTTTTTCGGCCTGGGCCGAACAATTTAGGCTTGAAATGATGCCGGGATGAAGTTGTTCAACTTTTTGAATTTTTTTAGGAATTCTCTACTTGGGGTCAGGTAAAAAGCCCTTGGACAGAAAACTTTTTCTTCTCCCTTTCTCGGCATGGTCCGACTTGATTTGGCTTGAAATAATGCAGGGAGGAAGTTTTTCAATTTTTTCCTTTTGTTTTCCGAATTCTCTAGTTGGGGTCAGGTAAAAACCGCTCGAGTGGAGAACTCTTTTTATTCCTTTCTCAGCCTGGCTCGACCCAATTTTGTTATTTTTTTAAGAATTCTCTAGTTGGGGTTGCGTAAAAACCGCTCGGACCGAAAACTTTTTTTTCTCTCTGTCTCAGCCTGGCTTAACCTGTTCTGGCTTGAAATGATGCCAGAATGATGTTGTTCAATTTTTTTGATTTTTTTTTGAATTCTCTTGTTGGGGTCGGGTAAAAACCGCTCGGATGGGAAACCCTTTTTTTCTCCCTTTCTTTTCCTGGCTGGACCCGTTTTTCTCCCATTCTCGTCCTGGTCAGGCTCCTTTTGGCTTGAAATGACACAGGGAGGAGGTTTCTCAAATTTTTGAATTTTTTTTGCTATTTTTTGGGAATTCCTTAGTTCATGTCGGGCAAAAATCGCTTGGATCGAAAACTTTTTTTCTCGTTTTTATAGTCTGCCTGACCCATTTAGGCTTGAAATCATGCCAGGATGAAGTGTTTCAATTTTTAAAATTTTTTTTGCTATTTTTTTGGGAATTCACTAGTTTTTCTGGATCGGGTAAAAGTTGCTCGCACCGAAAAGTATTTTTTCTCCCTTTCTCGACCTAGCCCGACCCATATAGGCTTGAAATGATGCCAGGATGAATTTTTTTCAATTTTTTTAGTTTTTTGCTATTTTTTTCCGAATTCTTTATTGGGGGTCGGGTGAAATCCCTCGGATGGAAAACTTGTTTTTCTTCATTTCTCGACCTAACTCGACCCGTTTTGCCTTGAAATTATGCCAGGCTAAAGTTTTAAATATTTTGAATTTTTTCCCCATTTTTTTCACGAATTCTCTAGTTGGGGTCGGGTAAACACCGCTCGGACTGAAATTTTTTTTTTTCTTCCTTTCTCAGTCTGGTCCGACCCGTTTTAGCTTGAAATGATGTCAGGTCAGTTTTTCAATGTTTTGAATTTTTTTGCCCTTTTTTTTTTGAATTCCTATTTTGGGTCGGGTAAAAACCGCTCAAATCGAAAACTTTTTTTTTCACCCTGTCTTGGCCTTGTCCGACTCATTTTGGCTTGAAATAATGCAGGGAGGAAGTTTCTAAACTTTTTGAATTTTTTCGCTATTTTTTTTGTCCGATTCTCTAGTTGGGGTCGTGTAAAAACCGCTCGAATGGAAAACTTTTTTTTTTTCTTACTTTCTTGACCTGGCTCGACCCGTTTTGGCTTGAAATGATGCCAGGATGAATTTTTTGAATTTTTTCGGTATTTTTTTAGAAATTCTCTAGTTGGGGTCGCGTAAAAACTGCTCGGATCGAAAACATTTTTTTCTGTATTTTTTGGCCTGGTCCGACTCGTTTTGGCTTGACATCATGCCAGGAGCAAGTTTTTAAATTTTTTGAATTTTTTTGCTATCTTTTTGGGAATTCCCTTGTGGGAGCCGGGTAAAAACCGACCCATCTTTGCTTAAAGTGAGGTCTGGATTAAGTTTTACACTTTTTTTTTAATTTTTTGCTATTTTTATAGGAATTCCCTAGTTTGCGTTGGGTAATAACCGCTCGGATCAAAAATATTTTTTTCTCCCTTTCTAGTGCTGGCCCAACCCGTTTAGGTTTGAAATGATGCCAGGATGAGGTTTTTCAATTTTTTAAATTTTGTTGCTATTCTTTTCCGAATTCCCTAGTTGGGGTCGGGTAAAAACCGCTCGAATGGGAAACTTTCTTTTCTTCCTTTCACTGCCTGGCTCGACCCGTTTTGGCTTGAAATGATGCCAAGATGAAGTTTTTTATTTTTTTGAATTTTTTTGCTATATTTTTAGGAATTCTCTAGTTGGGGTCGGGAAAAAACCGCTCGGATTGAAAACTATAATTTCTCCCATTGTCAGCCTGGTCGGACTTGTTTTGGCTTGAAATGATACAGGGAGGAAGTTTCTCAAATTTTTGAATATTTTTTGGTATTTGTTTTTGGAATTCTTTAGTTTGGGTCGGGTAAAAGCGGCTCAGATCGAAAACTTTTTTTTTTTCTCTTTCTCATCCTGGACTGACCCATTTTGGCTTGACATGATGCCAGGAGCAAGTTTTTAAATTTTTTGAATTTTGTTGCTATTTTTTTTTCGGAATTCTCTAGTTGGGGTCGGGTAAAAATCAATCGGATCAAAAAAAAAATTTCTCCAATTCTCGGTCTGGACCGACCCGTTTTGGCTTAAAACGAGGCCAGGATGAAGTTTTTCAATGTTTTGAATTTTTTTGCTATTTTTGCCGAATTCCCTAATTTGCGTCGGGTAAAAACCGCTCTGATGGAAAACTTTTTTTTTCTTCCTTTCTCGGTCTAGCTCGACCTGTTTTGGCTTGAAACGATGCCAGGATGAAGTTCTTCAATTTTTTGTATTTTTTGCTATTTTTTTAGGAATTCACTATTTTTGGTAGGGTAAAAACAGCTCGAATCGAAAACTTTTTTTCTCCTGTTCTTGGCCTTGTCCGACTCGTTTTGGGTTGACATGATGCCAGGAGGAAGTTTTTAAATTTTTTGAATTTTTTTAATGTTTTTTTTTGGGAATTCTCTAGTTGGGGTCGGGTAAAAACCGGTCGTATCGAAAAGTTTTTTTTCTCCCTTTCTTGCCCTGGCCCAACCCGTTTTGGCTTGAAATGATGTCAGGATGATGTTTTTCAATTTTTTGCTACTTTTTAGTAATTCTTTAGTTGGGGTCGGGTAAAAACAGCTCGGATCGAAATTTTTTTTTTTCTCCCTTTCTCAGCCTTGGCCAACTTGTTTTGGCTTTAAATGATGCAGGGTGGAAGTTTCTAAACTTTTTGAATTTTTCTGTCAATTTTTTTCCCGATTCTCTAGTTGCGGTCGGGTAAAAACAGTTCGAATGGAAAACTTTTTTTTTTTTCTTCCTTTGTTGCCCTGACTCGACCCGTTTTGGCTTAAAATGATGCCAAGATAAAGTTTTTCAATTTTGTTGAATTTTGGTTCTGTTTTTTTAGGAATTCTCTAGTTGGGGTCAGGTAAAAACTGCTCAGATCGAAAACATTATTTTCTCTATTTCTTGGCCTGGTCGGACTCATTTTGGCTTTAAACGATGTCAGGAGCAAGTTTTTAAATTTTTTGAGTTTTTTTGCTATCTTTTTGGAAATTCTCTTGTTGGGGTCGGGTAAAAACCGCTCGGATTGGAAAATTTTTTTTTTCCCTTCCTCAGCCTAGACCGACCCGTCTTGGCTTAAAATGATGCAAGGATGAAGTTCTTCAATTTTTTGAATTTTTTGCTATTTCTTTAGGAATTCTCTATTTTTGGTAGGGTAAAAACCACTCGAATCGAAAACTTTTTTTCTCCCTTTCTTGGCCTTGTCCGACTCGTTTTGATTTGAAATGATGCAGAGAGGAAGTTTCCCAACTTTTGAATTTTTTTGCTTTTTTTTTTTGGAATTCTATAGTTCGGGTCGGGTAAAAAGCGCGCTGATCAAAAACTTTTTTTTCTTCCTTTTCTCAGTCTGGCCCGACTCGTTTAGGCTTTAAATGATTCCAGAATGAGGTTTTATCATGTTTTGCTATTTTTTTTGGAATTCTCTAGGTTGCTTGAAACGATGCCAGAATGAAGTTTTTCAATTTTTAAATTTTTTTTGCTATTTCTTTGTAAATTCTTTTGTTGGGGTCGGGTAAAAATTGCTCAGATCGAAAAATTGTTCGGCTTACAATGATGCAGCGAGGAAGTTTCTCAACTTTTTGAGTTATTTTTCCCTCTGTTTTGGGAATTCTATAGTTCGGGTCGGGTAAAAACCGCTCGGATCGAAAAAAAAAAATTTTCTCCTTTTCTCAGTCTGGCCCGACCCGTTTAGGCTTGAAACGATACCAGAATAAAGTTTTTTAATTTTTACAATTTTTTTGCTATTATTTTTCGTAATTGTCTAGTTGGGGTCGTGTAAAAACCGCTCGGTTCGAAATTTTTTTTTTTTTCCCTCTTTCTCATCCTGGCCCAACCCATTTTAGCTTGGAATTCTCTAGTTGTGGTCTGGTATAAACCGCTCGGATGGAAAACTTTTTTTTCTCCATTTGTCAGCCTGGCTCGACCCGCTTTGGTTTGAAATGATGCCAGGATGAAGTTTTTCAATTTTTTTGCTATGTTTTGAGGAAGTTTCTTTATTAATTCTCTGCTTGGGGTCGGGTAAAAACCGCTCGGACTCGTTTTGGCTTGAAATAATGTCAGGATCAAGTTTTTCAATTTTTTGAATTTTCTTGCTATTTTTTTTGGTTAGGGTAAAAACCGCTAGGATCGAAAACTTTTTTTTTCTCCCTTTCTCGGCCTAGACCACTCGTTTTGGCTTGACATGATGCAGGGGGCAAGTTTCTTAACTTTTTGAACTTTTTTTGCTATTTTATTTAGAATACTATACTTCGGGTCGGGTAAAAACCGCAGGGATCGAAAACTTTTTTTTCTTATTTTCTCGGTCTGGGCCAACCACTTAGGCTTGAAATGACGTCAGGTTGAAGTTTTTCAATTTTTAAAATTCTTTTGCTCCTTTTTTGGGAATTCTCTTCTGGGGACGGGTAAAAACCGCTTGGATTGAAAACTATTTTTTTCCCTTTCTTGGCCTGGCCCAACCCTTTTAGGCTTAAAATGATGCCAGGATGAAGTTTTTAAATTTTTTCAATTTTTTTTCTATTTTTTTGGGAATTCACTAGTTGGGGTCGGATAAAAACCGCACGGATTGAACACATTTTTACTACTTTTCTCGACCAGGTCCGACTTGATTTGACTAGAAATGATGCAGGGAGGATGTTTTGCAATTTTTTCAATTATTTTGCTATATTTTATTGAATTCTCTAGTTGGGGTCGGGTAAAAACTGTTCGGATCGAAAGCTTTTTTTTCCCTCCTTTCTCGGCCTGGCACGACCTATTTTGGCTTGAAATGATGCCAGGATGAAATTTTCCAAATTTTTTGAGTATTTTTCCTTTTTTTTTAGGAATTCTCTAGTTGAGGTCTGGTATAAACCGCTCGGATGGAAAAACTTTTTTTTCTCCCTTTGTCAGCCTGGCTCGACGCGCTTTGGTTTGAAATGATGCCAGGATGAAGTTTTTCAATTTTTTTGCTATTTTTTGGGGAATTCTCTAGTTGGGGTTGGGTACAAACCACTCGGATCAAAAACATTTTTTCCTCCCTTCCTCGGGCTGACGCGACCCGTTTAGGCTTGAAATAATGCCAGGATAAAGTTTTTCAATTTTTTGAATTTTTTCGCTATTTTTTTGGGAATTGTCTTGTTGGGGCCAGGTAAAAAGCGCTCAGAGGGAAAACTTTTTTTTCTCCCTTTCTCAGCCTGGTCCTGCTCGTTTTGGCTTGAAGTGATGCAGGGGGGAAGTTTTTCAATTCCTTTAATTTTTTTTACTATTTTCTTCCGAATTCTGTGGTCATGGTCGGGTAAAGAAACCGCTCGGATGGAAAAATTTTTTTTTTTCTTCCTTCCTCGGCCTGACTCGACCCGTTTTGGCATGAAATGATGCCATGATCAGGCTTTTCAAATTTTTGAATTTTCTCGCTTTTTTTTTTTTTAATTAATTCTCTAGTTGGGGTCTGGTAAAAACTGCTTGGATTGAAAACCTTTTTTTGTCCCTTTCTCGGCCTATCTGACTCGTTTTGGCTTGAAATAATGCCGGGATAACTTTTTTCAATTTTTTGAATTTTCTTGCTATTTCTTTTTGAATTCTAAATTTGGGGTTGGGTAAAAACCGCTCGGATCAAAAAAAAAAATTTTCTCCCTTTCTCAGGTGGTCCGACTCGATTTGGATTGACATGTTCCCCTGATGAAGTTTTTCAATTTTTTAAATTTTTTTGCTATTTTTTCTGGAATTCTCTTGTTAGGGTCGGGTACAAATCGCTTGGGTTGAAAACCTTTTTTTTTCTCCGTTACTCGGTCTGGCCCGACTCATTTAGGCTTTAAATGATGCTAGGATGAAGTTTTTCAATTTTTTGAATTTTTTTTGTTTTTTTCTTCCGAATTCGCTGGTTGGGGTTGGGTAAAAACCGCTCAGGATCGAAAACTTTTTTTTCTCCCACTTTAGGCCAATCCAGTTCCTTTTTTTGCTTGAAATGATGCTTGGATGATGTTTTTTAATTTTTTAAATTTCCTTGCGATTTTATTTTGGAATTCTTGAGTTGGGATTGGGTAAAAACCACTCGGATGGAAAACTTTTTTTTCTTCCTTTCTCGGCCTGCCTCGACCCGTTTTGGCTCGAAATGATGCCAGGATGATGTTGTTCAATTTTTTGAATTTTTCTGCTACTTTTTTTAGGAATTCTTTAGTTGGGGTTGGGTAAAAACCTCTCAGAGCAATTTTTTTTCTTTTTTCTCCCTTTCTCAGTCTGGTCTGACTCGTTTCGGCTAAAAATGATGCAGTGAGGATGTTTCTAAACTTTTTGAATTTTTTTGCTATTTTTTTTTAAGTTCCATAGTTCGGGTTGGGTAAAAACCGTTTGGATCGAAAACTTTTTTTTTTCTCATTTTCTCGGTCTGGCCCAACCCGTTTAGGTTTGAAATGACACCAGGATAGTGTTTTTCAATTTTTTTAATTTTTTTGGGAATTCTCTAGTGGGGACTGGTAAAAACGCTCGGATCGAAAACTATTGTTCCTCCCTTTCTCAGTCTGGCCCGACTCCTTTAGGCTTGAAATGATGCCAGGATGAAGTTTTTAAATTTTTTCAATTTTTTTGCTATTTTTTTGAGAATTCCCTAGTCGAGGTCGGATATATCCGCTCGGATCGAAAACATTTTTTTCTACCTTTCTCAGTCTAGTCCAACTCGATTTGACTAGAAATGATGCGGGGAGGAAGTTTTGCAATTTTTTTCCTACTTTTTTTTTTTTTGAATTCTCTAGTCGGGGTCGGATAAAAACCGTTCAGAACGAAAACTTTTTTTTCTTCCTTTCTCGGTCTGGCTTGAGCCGTTTTGGCTGGACATGATGCCAGGATTAAGTTTTTCAGTTTTTTGAATATTTTCGCTATTTTTTTAGGAATTCTCTAGTCGGGGTCGGGTAAAAACCGCTCGGATTGAAAACTTTTTTTTCTCCCTTTCTCAGCCAGGCTTGACCGGCTTTGACTTGAACTGCTGCCAGGATGAAGTTTTTTAATTTTTTGAACATTTTTGCTATTTTTTTTTTTGGAATTCTCTAGTTGGGGTCGGGTAAAAACCACCCGGATCGAAAACACTTTTTTCTCCCTTCCTCAACCTGGCCAGACCCGTTTGGGCTTGAAATGAAGCTAGGATGAGGTTTGTCAATTTTTTGAACTTTTTTGCTATATTTTTCCGAATTCTCCAGTTGGGGTCAGGCAAAAACTGCCCAGATGGAAAACGTTTTTTTCTTCCTTTCTTCACCTGGCTCGACCCATTTTGGCTTGAAATGATGCCAGGATGATTTATTTATTTTTTTTTTTTCAGTTTTTTGAATTTTTTTGCTATTTTTTTGGGAATTCATATTTCGGGTCAGGTACAAACTGAACGGATCGAAATGATGCTTGGATGATGTTTTTTAATTTTTTGAATCTGTTCGCAATTTTTTTTCGGAATTCTCTAGTTGGGGTCGGGTTAAAACCGCTCGGATCGAAAACTTTTTTTCTCTCCCTTTCTCAGGCTGACCCGACCCATTTTTTGCTATTTTTTTTTTCGGAATTCTCTAGTTGGAGTCTCGGAAAACCCACTCGGACCGAAAACTTTTTTTTTTTTCTCCCTTGGTCAGCCTGTCGCAACCTGGTCGGCCTGTCGCAATTTTTTGAATTTTTTTCTATTTTTTTCGGAATTCTCTGGTTCGGGTCGGATAAAAACCGCTCGGATGGAAAACTTTTTTTTTTTCTTCCTTTCTCGGCCTGGCTCGACCCTTTTTGGCTTTAAATGATGCTAGCATGAAGTTTTTCAATTGTTTATAATTTTTTTGCTATTTTTTTCCTGAATTCTCTAGTTGGGGTCGGGTAAAAACCGCTCAGATGGAAAACTTTTTTTTCTCCCTTACTTGGTCTAGCAGAACCCTTTTTGGCTTGAAATGATGGCAGGAACAAGTTTTTGATTTCTTTTTTTTTTTTTGCTATTTTTTTTTTTTTTGGAATTCTCTTGTTGGGTTCGGGTAGAAACCGCTCGGATCGAAAACTTTTTTTTTCCCTTTCTCGGCCTTACTCGACCCGTTTTGGCTTGAAATGATGCCAGGATGAAGTTTTTCAATTTTTTGAATTTTTTTCCTATTTTTTTCGGAATTCCCTAGTTGGGGTTAGGCAAAAACCGCTCGGATCGAACACTTTTTTTCTCCCTTTCTCCTCCTGCACCGAATTGTTTTCGCTTGACATGATGCCAGGAGGAAGTTTTTAAATTTTTTGAATTTTTTTGCTATTTTCCTCCGAATTCTCTAGTGGGGGTCGAGCAAAAACCGCTCAGATGGAAAACTTTGTTTTCTCCCTTTGTTCAGCTGGCCCGACTTGTTTTGGCTTCGAACGATGCTAGGTTGAAGTTTTCCAGTTTTCCGAATTTTTTTACTAATTTTTTGGGATTTCTCTAATTGGGGTCGGGTAAAAACCGCTCGGATGAAGAACTTTTTTTTTTCTCCCTTTCTTGTCCTGGCCCGACCCTTTTTTGCTTGAAATGATGCCAGGACGAAATTTTTCAATTTTTTGAATTTTTTTGGGAACTCTCAAGTTAGGGTTGAGTAAAAACCGCTCGGATTGAAAACATTTCTTTCTCTGTTTCTCAATCTGGCCTGATCCGTTTGGGCTTGAAATGATGCCAGGATGAAATTTTTCAATTTTTTAAATTTTTTTGCTATTTTTTTCCGAATTCCCCAGTTGGGGTCGAGCAAAAACTGCTTGGATGAAAAACTTTTTTTTCTTCCTTTCTCGGCCTGGCTTGACCCATCTTGACTTGAAATAATGCCACGATGAGGTTTTTCAATTTTTTTTTTTAATTTTTTGAATTGTTTCGCTATTTTTTTCAGAATTCTCTAGTCGGGGTCTGGTTAAAACCGCTCCGATCGAAATCTTTTTCTTCTCCCTTTTTCAGCCTGTCTCGACCCGTTTTGGATTTAAATGATGCCTGGATGATGTTTTTTTAATTTTTTGAATTTTTCTGCTATTTTTTTTTTTCGGAATTCTCCAGTTGGCGTCTGGTAAAACCCGCTTGGACGGAAAACTATTCCTTTTTTCTCCCATTGTCAGTCTGTCCCAACCCGTTTTGGGTTGAAATAATGGCCGGATAATGTATTTCAATTTTTTGAATTTTTTTCCTATTTTTTTTAGGAATTTTCTAGTTGAGGTTGGGTAAAAACCGCTCGTATGGAAAACTTTTTTTCCCTCCTTTCTCAGCCTGACTCGAGCTGTTTTGGCTTGAAATGCAGCCAGGATAGCTTTTTCAATTTTTTGCATTTTTATGCTATTTTTTTGAGAATTCTATTATTTGGGTCGGGTAAAAACCGCTTGGATCGAAAACTTTTTTGTCTCCCTTTCTCAGTTTGGCCCGACCCGTTTAGGCTTGAAATGATGCCATGACGAACTGTTTCAATTTTTTGAATTATTTTGCTAGTTTTTTTTTTGGAATTCTCTAGTTGGGATCGGGTAAAAACCGCTCGGATCGAAAACTTTTTTTTTCTCCCATTCTTGTCCTGTCCTGACCCATTTTGGCTTTAAATGATGCCCGGATGTTGTTTTTTTAGTTTTTGGAATTTTTCTGCTATTCTTTTTCAGAATTCTCTGGTTGGGGTCTGGTAAAACCCGCTAGGATCGAAAACTTTTTTTTTTCTCCCTTTGTCTGCCTGTCCCGACCCATTTTGGCTCTAAATGATGCCTGCATGATGTTTTTAAATTTTTTGAATGTTTTGCTATTTTTTTTTGGAATTCTCTAGTTGGGGTCGGGAAAAAACCGCGAGGATCAAAAACTCTTTTTTCTCCCTTTCTTAGCCTGGTCCGACTCGTTTTGCTTGACATGATGCCAGGAGAAAGTTTTTATATTTTTTGAATTTTTTTGCTATATTTTTTTTTAATTCTCTAGTTGGAGTCGCGTAAAACCGCTCGGATGGAAAACTTTTTTTTACCCCATTCTTGGCCTGGATCGACCCGTTTTCGCTTGAAATGATGTTGGAATGATATTTTCAATTTTTTGAATTTTTTTGAGAATTCAATAGTTCGGGTCGGGAAAAAACCGTTTGGATGGAAAACTCTTTTCTATTTCTTTCTCGGTCTGGCCCAACCCGTTTAGGATTGAAACGATGGCAGGATGAATTTTTTCAATTTTTTGCTATTTTTTTTAGGAATTCTCTACTTGGAGTCGGGTAAAAACCGCTTGGATCTAAATTTTTTTTCCCCCCCTTTCTCAGGCTTACCCAACCCGTTTAGGCTTGAAATGATGCCAGGATAAAGTTTTTCAATTTTTTGAATTTTTTTGCTAGTTTTTAACAATTCACTAGTTAGGGTCAGGTAAAAGCCGCTCGGATGGAAAACTATTTTTTCTTCCTTTTTCGGCCTGGCTCGACCCCTTTTGGCTTGAAATAATGCCAGGATGAAGTTTTTCGATTTTTTTTTTTTTAATTTTTTCGCTATTTTTTTAAGAATTCACTAGTTGGGTTCGGGTAAAAGCCGCTTGGATGGAAAACTATTTTTTCTTCCTTTTTCAGCCTGGCTCAACCCCTTTTGGCTTGAAATAATGCCAGGATGAAGTGTTTCAATTTTTTTAATTTTTTCACTATTTTTTTAGGAATTCTCTAGTTGGGGTTGGGTAAAAACCGCTCAGATCGAAAACTTTTTTGGCTTGAAATGAAGCCTGGATTATCTTTTTTAGTTTGCTGAATTTTTTTGCTATTTTTTTCGGAACTCTATAGTTGGGGTCAAATAAATACTGCGCGTATTTAAAACATTTTTTTCTCCCTTTCTCAGCCACTCCCATTCCGTTTTGGCTTGAAATTCTGCCCTGATGATGTTTTCAATTTTTTGAATTTTTTCGCTATTTTATAAGGAATTGTCTAGTTGGGCCGTTCAAAAACCGCTCGGATCGAAAATAAAAATTTCTCCCCTTCTCGCCCTTTTCCAACCCATTTTGGCTAGAAATGATGCCTAGACGACGTTTTTCAATTTTTTGTATTGTTTGCTATTTTGTTTTCGGAAGTCTCTATTTGGGGTCGCGTAAAAACCGCCCGAATCGAAAACTTTATTTTCTCCCCTTCCCAGCTTCGTCCATCTCGTTTTGGTTTGAAATGCTGCAGGGAGGAAGTTTTTCAATTTTCTGAATTTTTTTGCTATTTTTTTTTTGGAATTCTTGACTTGGGGTCCGGTAAAAACCGCTCGAATGAAAAAGTTTTTCCTCTCCCTTTCTCCTTCGTTCCGATTCGTTTTTGCTTGAAATGATGCCTGGATTATGTTTCTTTAATTTTTTTGCAATTTTTTTCGGAACTCTCTAGTCGGGGTCAAGTAAAAACCGCCCGGATCGAAACCATTTTTTTCTCTCTTTCTCAGCCAATCCCATTCCGTTTTTGCCTGAAATGTTGCAATGATGATGTTTTCAATTTTTTGAGCTATATTGCAATTTTTTTCGGAATTCTCTAGTTAGTGTTGGGTAAAAACCGCTTGAATCGAAAACTTTTTTTTCTCATTTTCTGGGCCTGTCTCAACTCGTTTTGGCTTTAAATGATACCTGGATGACGGTTTTTTTTTTTTTTTTTTGCTATTTTTATTCTCCCCTTGAAATGATGCCTGGATAATATTTTTCGATTTTTTGAATTTTCTTCCTATTTGGTTGGAATTCTATAGTTGGGGTCGGGTAAAAACCGCTCGGATCGAAAACTTTTTTTTCTCCCGTTCTCAACTTGGCCTGACCTATTTTGGCTAGAAATGATGCGATGATGAAATTTTTAATTTTTTTTGCTACTTTTTTGGGAATTCTCTTGTTGGGGTCGGGTAAAAACTGCTAAGATCAAAAACATTTTTTTTCTCCCTTTCTCAGCATGCCCCGACCCGTTTAGGATTGAAATGCTGCGAGGATAAAGTTTTTCAATTTTTTGAATTTTTTTCCTATTTTTTTCCAGAATTCTCTAGTTTGGGTCGAGTAAAAACTGCGCGGATGGCAAACTTTTTTTTCTTCCTTTCTCGGCCTGGCTTGACCCGTTTTAGTTGGAAATGATGATGCCAAGATGAATTTTTACCATTTTTTTAGGAATTCCCTGGTTGGGGTCGGGTAAAAACCGCTCGAATTGAAAACATTTTTTTCTCCCTTTTTCAGTCTGGCCCAACCCGTTTTGGCTTGACATGATGCCAACTGGAAGTTTTTAAATTTTTTGAATTTTTTTATTATTTTTTTTGGAATTCCCTAGTTGGGGATGGGTAAAAACCGCTCCTTTCCCATCCTGGCTTGACCTGTTTTGGTTTGGAAATGATGCCAGGATGAGGTTTTTCAATTTTTTTAATTTTTTTGCTATTTTTTTTTAGGAATTCTCTTCTGGGGGTCCGGTAAAAACCGCTCGAATGGAAAACTTTTCTTTCTTCCTTTCCTAGCCTGGGTCAACTCGTTTTGGCCTGAAACGACGCCAGGATAAAGTTTTTCAGTTTTTTGAATTTTTTTTCTATTTCTTTAGGAATTCCCAAGTTGGGGTCGGGTAAAAACTGCTCAGATCGAAAAAATTTATTTCTACCATTCTCGGTCTGGCTCACCCCGTTTACAGTTAACATGATGCCAGGAAGATGTTTTTCAATTTTTTGAATTTTTTTGCTATTTTTTTCCGAATTCTCTAGTTGGGGTCGGGTAAAAGCCGCTCGGATAGAAAAATTTGTTTCTTCCTTTCTTGGCCTGGCTTGACCTATTTTGGCTTGAAATGATGCCAGGACGAAGTTTTTCAATATTTTGAATTTTTCGCTATTTTTTTTGGTATTCTCTAATTGGAGTCGGGTAAAAACCGCTCGGATCTAAAATTTTTTTTTCTCCCTTTCTCTGCCTGGCCCGACCCGTTTAGGCTTGAAATAATGCCAGGATAACGTTTTTCAATTTGTTGAATTTTTTTGCAATTTTTTTTTGGCTTGAAATAATGCCAGGATGAAGTTTTTCGATTTTTGTTTTTTAATTTTTTCACTATTTTTTTAGGAAGTCCCTAGTTGGGGTCAGGTAAAAACCGCTCAGATAAAAAACTTTTTTTTTTCTCCCTTTCGATGCCTGGCCAGACCCGTTTTCGATTGTAATGATGGTGGGATGATATTTTTCAATTTTACGAATTTTTTTGCTATTTTTTTTCGGAATTTTCGAGTTGGAGTCGGGGAAAAACCGCTCGAATCCAAAAGTTTTTTTTTCTCCTGTTCTCATTCTGCCTGACCTGTTTTGGCTTGAAATGATGCCTGGATTATCTTTTTTAGTTTTTTGAATTTTTTCGCTATTTTTTTCGGAACTCTCTAGTCGGGGTCAAATAAAAACCGCAAGGATTGAAAACCTTTTTTTCTCCCATTCTCGGCCACTCCCGTTCCATTTTTGGATTGAAATGTTGCCATGATGAGGTTTTCAATTTTTTAAATTTTTTCGCTAATTTTTTTTTCGTAATTGTGTAATTGGGGTTGTGCAAAAACCGCTCGGATCGAAAAAAAAGTTTCTCCCCTTCTCGTCCTTTCCCATCCTGTTTTGGCCAGAAATGATGCTTGGACGACGTTTTTCAATTTTTTGTATTTTTTTGCTATTTTTTTCGGAACTCTCTAGTCGGGGTCAAATAAACACCGCAAGGATTGAAAACATTTTTTTCTCCCACTCTCGGCCATTCCTGTTCCGTTTTTGGATTGAAATGTTGCCATGATGAGGTTTTCAATTTCTAAAATTTTTTCACTAATTTTTTTTCGTAATTGTCTAATTGGGGTCGTGCAAAAACCCCTCGGATCGAAAAAAAATTTCTCCCCTTCTCGTCCTTTCCCGTCCCGTTTTGGCCAGAAATGATGCTTGGACGACGTTTTTCAATTTTTTGTATTTTTTTGCTATTTTTTTTTTTCCTGAATTCTCTATTTTGGGTTGTGTAAAACTGGCCGGATCGAAAACTTTTTTTTTTCTCCCCTTTCCCAGCTTGGTCCATCTCGTTGTTGCTTGAAATGATGCAGGGAGGATGTTTCTAAATTTTCACAAGTTTTTTGCTATTTTTTTTTTTTTTTTTTTCTGAATACTCTAGTTGGGGTCAGGTGAAAACCGCTCGAATGAAAAAGTTTTTCTGCTCCCTTTCTCGTTCTGTCCGATTCGTTTTGGCTTGAAATGATGCCTGGATTATGTTTTTTAGTTTTTTGAATTTTTTTGCAATTTTTTTCGGAACTCTGTAGGCAGGGTAGAGTAAAAACTGCGCGGATCGAGAACATTTTTTCTCCCTTTCTCAGCCACTCCCATTCGGTTTTGGCTAGAAATGTTGCCATGGTGATGTTTTCAATTTTTTGAATTTTTTTCGTAATTTTTTGCGGAATTCTCTAGTTGGGGTGTGGTAAAAACCGCTCGAATTGAAAACTTTTTTTTTTTTTTTTTCTCATTTTCTCGGCCTGTCTCAACCCATTCTGGCTTTAAATGATACCTGGATGATTTTTTTTTTCTTTAATTTTTTTGCTATTTTCTTTCGGAATTCTCTAGTTGAGATCTGGTAAAACCCGCTCAGATCGAAAACAATTTTTTTTTTCTCCCTTTGTCGGCCTGTTGAGACCCGTTTTGGATTGAAATGATGCCTGGATAATGTTTTTCAATTTTTTGGATTTTTTTCCTATTTTTTTTAGAATTCTCTAGTTGGGGTCAAGTAAAAACCGCTCCGATGGCAAATTTTTTTTTCTTCCTTTCTCAGCCTGGCTCGACCCATTTTAGCTGGAAATTTCGCCATGGTGAATTCTTTCAATTTTTGAATATTTTTCTATTTTTTTCGGAATTCTCTAGTTGGTGTCGGGTAAAAACCGCTCGGATTGAAAACTTTTTTTTGTCCCTTTCATGGCCTGGCCCGACCCGTTTAGGCTTGAAACGATGCCAGGATGAAGTTTTTGAATTTTTTGAATTTTTTTGCAATTTTTTTAGGAATTCTCTAGTTGGGGTCAGGCAATAACCGCTCAAATGGAAATCTTTTTTTTTTCCCTCATTTCTCAGCCTAGCTCGACCCGCTTTGGTATGAAATAATGCCAAGATGAAGTTTTTCAATTTTTTGAATTTTTTTACTATTTTTCTATGAATTCTCTTGTTGCGGTCGGTTAAAAACCGCTCAGATCGCAAACATTTTTTTCTTCGTCTCTCGACCTGGTCCGACTCGTTTTGGCTGGACATGAAGCCAGGAGGATGTTTTTCAATTTGTTGAATTTTTTTGCTATTTTTTTTAGAATTCTCTAGTTGGGGTCGGGTAAAAATCGCTCGGATTGAAAACTTTTTTTTTTTCTCCCTTTCTCAGCCTGGTTTGGCTCGATTTGGCTTGAAATGATGCTGGGAGGAAGTTTCTCAATTTCTTGAATTTTTTTGCTGTTTTTTCTTTTTAGACTTCTTTAATTGGTTCGCGTAAAGACTGCACTGATGGAAAACTTTGTTTTTTCTCTCTTTATCGGCCTGTCCTGACCTGTTATAGCTTGAAATAATGCCAAAATGATGTTTTTCAATTTTTTGAATTTGTTTGCTATTTTTTTTTTTGAATTGCCCAATTTGTGTAGGGTGATAACCGTTCGAATCGAAAACAATTTTTTTTTTTCTCTTTTTCAGCCTGTCCTGACCCATTTTGCCTTGAAATATTGCCAGAATGGTGTGTTTCAGTTTTTTGAATTTTATTGCCATTTTTTTCGGAGTTCTTCTCCTTCAGTAGGGCGAAAACCGCTCGGATCGAAAACTTTTTTTTCTCTTTCTCAGCCTGTGCCGACCCGTTATTTGGGTCTAGTAAAAACCCCTCGATTCGAAAACTTTTTTTTTTTTTCTCTTTCTCGGCCTGTCCCAACCCGTTTTGGCATTAAATAATGCAAGAACGATGGTTTTCAAATTTTTGAATTCTTCTTTTGTCTGAATTCTCTATTTTGGATCGGATAAAGACCGCTCAGATCGAAAACTGTTTGTCTTTTCTCTTTCTCGGCCTGTCCCAAACCATTTTGGTTTGAAATATTGGCAGAATGGTCTTTTTTGAATTTTTCAAATTTTTTTGTTTTTTGGTTTTTTTTTTTTTTTTTTTTTTTTTTTTTTTTTTTTTTTTTTTTTTTTTTTTTTTCGGAATTCTATTGTTTGGGTAGGGTAAAACCCGTTTGGATTGAAAACTATTTTTTTTTTCCCTTTCTCGGCCTTTCCCGGCCCGTTATGGATTGAAATAATGCCAGAATGATGTTTTTTTAATTTTTTCAATTTGTTTGCAATGTTTTTTGGAATTCTCTAGTTGGGATCGGGTAAAAACCGCTCGGATCGAAAACTTTTTTGTTTTCCTTTTCTCAGCCAGGTCCGACTCGTTTTGGCTCTAAATGATGCAGGGAGGAAGTTTCTCAAAATTTTCAAATTTTTTGCTTTTTTTTTGGGGAATTCATTAGTTCGGGTCGGGTAAAAATCACTCGGATTGAAAACTTTTTTCTTTCTCCCTTTCTTGGCCTATGCCTACCCATTTTGGGTTGAAATGATGGTTGGCTGATGTTTTTCAATTCTTTGAATTTTTTCGCTATTTTTTTTAAAATTCTCTTTTTGGGGTTGGGTAAAAACCGCTCGGATGGAAAACTTTTTTTTCTTCCTTTCCCAGTCTGGCTCGGCCTGTTTTCGCTTGAAATGATGCCAGATTGAAGTTTTTCAAATTTTGGAATTTTGATGAAGTTCTTCAATTTTTTGAGTCTTTTTGCTATCTTTGTCTGAATTCTCTAGTAGGGTTAGGGTAAAAACGGCTTGGATGGAAAACTTTTTTTTTCTTCCTTTTTTGGCCCGGCTCTATCCGTTTTGGCTTGGAATGATACCAGGATGAAACTTTTCAATTTTTTAAATTTTTTTGCTATCTTTGTCCGAATTCTCTAGTTGGAGTCAAGCAAAAACCGCTCGGATGGAAAACTTTTTTTTCTTCCTTTCTCGGCTTGGCTCGACCCATTTTTGCTTGGAATGATTCCAGGATGAAATTTTTCAATTTTTTGAATTTTTTTGATATTTTTTTAGGAATTCTCTAGTTGGGGTCAGGTAAAAACCGCTCGGCTCGAAAACATTTCTTTGTCCCTTTCTCGTTCTGGCCAGACCCGTTTAGGCTTGAAATGATGCCAATTTTTCAATTTTTTGAAGTTTTTTCCAAATCCTCTGGTTGGTGTCGGGTAAAAACCGCTTGGACGGAAAACTTTTTTTTCTCCCATTCTTGGCCTGGCTTTACCCGTTTTGGTAGAAATGATGCCAGGGTGAAGTTTTTCAATATTTTGAATTTTTTTGCTATTTTTTTTTTAAGAATTCTCTAGTTTGGGGCGGGAAAAAACCGCTCGAATTGAAAACCTTTTTTTTCTCCCTTTCCCGGCCTAATCCGTCTTGTTTTGGCTTGAAATGATGCAGGGAGGAAGTTTCTCAACTTTTTGAATTTTTTTTGTTGTATTTTTCCGAATTCTTTAGTTGGGGCCGGGTAAAAACAGCTCGAATGGAAAACTTTGTTTTCTTCATTTCTCTGCCTAGCTCGACCCGTTTTGGCTTGCAATGATGCCCAGATGAAGATTTTCAATTTATTGATTTTTTTTGTTATTTTGTTAGGAATTCTCTAGTTGGGGTCGGGTAAAAACTGCTCAGATCGAAAAAAAATTTTCTTCCTTTTTTGGTCTGGCTCTACCCGATTTGGCTTGGAATGATGCCACGATGAGGTTTTTAAATTTTTTAAATTTTTTTGCTATCTTTGTCCAAATTCTCTAGTTGTGGTCGAGTAAAAACCGCTCAGATGGAAAACTTTTTTTCCTAGCTTTCTCAGCCTGGCTTTACCCCGTTTTGGCTCGAAAACATTTCTTTCTCCTTTCTCATTCTGGCCAGACCCATTTAGGCTAGAAATGATGCCAGGATGATGTTTTTCAATATTTTGAATTTTTTTCCAAATCCTCTAGGAATTCTCTAGTTCGGGTCGGGTGAAAACCGCTTTGATCGAAAACTTTTTTTCCTCCCGTTCTCAGCCTTGCCCGACCCTTTTTGGCTTGAAATGATGCCAGGATGAAGTTTTTCATTATTTTGAATTTTTTTGCTACTTTTTTTGGAATTCTCTAGTTGGGGTCGAGAAAAAACCGCTTGAATCGAAAACTTTTTTTTTCTCCCTTTCTGGGCCTAGTCCATCACGTTTTGACTTGAAATAATGCAGTGAGCAAGTTTATCAACTTTTTGAACTTTTTTACTATTTTTTTCCGAATTCTCTAGTTGGGGTTGGGTAAAAACCGCTCGGATGGAAAACTTTTTTTTCTTCCTTTTTCGGCCTGGCTCAACCCGTTTTGGATTGGAATGATGCCAAGATAAAGTTTTTGAATTTTTTTGCTATATTTGTCCGAATTCTCTAGTTGGGTTCGAGTAAAAACCACTCGGGTGGAAAACTTTCTTTTCTCCCTTTTTCAGCCTGGCTCTACCCGTTTTGGCTTGGAATGATGCCAGCATGAAGTTTTTCAATTTTTTGAATTTTTTTGCTATCTTTGTCCGAATTCTCTAGTTGGGGTTGGGTAAAAACCGCTCGGATGGAAAACTTTTTTTTCTTCCTTTCATGGCCTCGCTCGACCCGTTTTGGCTTGAAATGATGCCAGGATGAAGTTTTCCAATTTTTTGAATTTTTTTGCTATCTTTGTCCGAATTCTCTTGTTCGGGTCGGGTAAAACCTGCTCGGATGGAAAAAAATTTTTCTTCCTTTCTCGGCTTGACTCCACCCGTTTTGGCTTGAAATGATACCAGGATGATGTTTGTCAGTTTTTGGCTTGACATGATGCCAGGAAGAAGTTTTAATTTGTTGAATTTTATTGTTATTTTTTTTTGCGAATTCTATATTTAGGCTGGGGTAAAAACCGCCGGGATCGAAAACTTTTTTTCCCCCTTTCTCTGCCGGGCCAGAGCCCTTTTGGCTTCAAATGATGCCAGGATGAAGTTTTTCAATTTTTAAAATTTTTTCGCTATTTTTTTTTTTGGAATTCTCTATTTGGGGTCGGGTAAAAACCGCTCGGATCAAAAACATTTTTTTCTCCCCTTCTTGACCTGGTCCAAGACGTTTTGCCTTGACATGATGCCAGGAGGTAGTTTTAAAATTTTTTGAATTTTTTTGCTTTTTTTTTTTTTGAATTATCTAGTTGGGGTTGGGTAAAAACCGCTCGAATGGAAAACTTTTTTTCTTCCTTTCTCGGACTGGTTTGACCATTTTTGGCTTGAAATGATGCGGGGAATAAGTTTTTCAATTTTTTGAATTTTTTTGCCATTTTTTCTAAGGAATTCTCTAGTTGGGGTCTGGTAAAAATCACTCAGATCGAAAACATTTCTTTCACCCTTTCTCGGTCTGGCCCGCGCCGTTTGGGCTTGAAATTATGCCAGGATTATATTTTTCAATTTTTTGAATTTTTTGCTATTTTAATTCGAATTCTCTAGTTGGGGTCGGGTAAAAACCGCTCGGATGGAAAACTTTTTTTCTTCCGGTTCAGCCCGGCTCGAGTCGTTTTGGCTTGGAATGATGCCAGGATGAAGTTTTTCAGTTTTTTGAATTTTTTTGGTATTTTTTTCCGAATCCAGTAGTTGGGGTCAGGTAAATACCGCTCGGATCAAAAACTTTTTTTTCTCCCATTCTCAGCCTGGCCTGACCCTTTTAGGCTTGAAATGATGCCAGGTTGAAGTTTTTCAATTTTTTTGAATATTTTTGCAATTTTTTTTCCGAATTCTCTAGCTGGGGTCGGGTGTAAACCGCTCGGATGAAAAACTTTTTTTTCTTCCTTTCTCCTCCTGCTAAACCCGTTTTGGCATGAAATGATGCCAGGATTAAGTTTTTCAACTTTTTGAACTTTTTTGCTATTTTTTTAGGAATTCTTTAGTTAGGGTCGGTTAAAAACCGCTCGGATCAAAAACTTTTTTGTCTCCCATTTTCGGCCTGGCCTGACCTGTTTTGGCTTGAAATGGTGCCAAGATGAAGTTTTTTAATTTTTGAACTTTTTTGCTATTTTTTTGGGAATTCTCTTGTTTGGGTCAGGAAAAAACTGATCGGATCGAAAATTTTTTTTTTTCCCCTTTCTCGGCCAGCCCCGACCTGTTTTAGCGTTTGATAATGCCAGAATGGTGTTTTTTAATTTTCTGAATTTTTTTGCTATTTCTTTTTTTTTTCAGAATTCTCTATTTTGGGTCGCGTAAAATCTGCTCGGATCGAAAACACTTTTTTCCCTCTTTCTCGGCTTGTCTCGACCTGTTTTTGCTTGAAATAATGCCAGAATGATGTTTTTCAATTTTTTGAATTTTTTTGCTATTTTTTTTTTTTTTTTTGGAGTTCTCTTGTTTGGGTAGGGGTAATAACCACTCGGATCGATTTTTTTTTTTTTTTTCCTCTTTATCGGTCTGTTCTGACCCGTTTTTGCTTGAAATACTGCCAGAATGATGTTTTTCAATTTTTTGAATTTTTTTGCTATTTTTTTTGGAGTTCTCTTCTTTGGGTAGGGGTGATAAACGCTCGGATCGATAACTATTTTTTTTTCTCTATCTCATCCTGCCCCAACCCTTTTTGGCATTAAATAATGCCCGAAGGATGTTTTTATGTTTTTTTAAAAAAAATTTTTTGCTATTTTTTTTTTCGGAATTCTGTTGTTTGGGTAGGGTAAAAACTTCTCAGATCGAAATTTTTTTTTTCCCTTTTTATTGGACTGTCCGGTCCAGTTTTGGCTTAAAATAATACAAGAATGAAGTATTTAAATTTTTTGAATATTTTTGCTTTTTTTTTTTTTGTAATTCTTTAGTTTGGGTCGGGTAAAAACCGCTCGGATCGAAAACATTTTCTTATTTCTTTGTCGGCTTGCCACGATCCGTTTTGGCTTGAAATAGTGCGAGATTGATGTTTTTCAATTTTTGACTTTTTTAGCTGTTTTTTTTTTCGGAATTTTCTAGTTTGGGTCGGGTAAAAACTGCACGGATCGAAAACCTTTTTTTTCTCTCTATCGGCCGGTCTCGAACTGTTTGGGCTTGAAATAATGCCAGAGTGATGTTTTTTTTAACTTTTTCAATTTTTTTGCTATTTTTGTAAGAATTCCCTATTTTTGTTCGGATAAAAACCGCTCGGATCGAAAACTGTTTACTCCCTTTCTTGGCCAGTCCAACCCATTTTGGCTTTAAATATTGCAAGAATGATGTTTTTCAATTTTTAAAATTTTTTTGCTAATTTGTTTTTAGGAATTCTCTTGTTTTGGTAGGGTAAAAACTACTCGGATTGAAAACTTTTTTTTTTTTTGTTTCTTAGCCCGTCCCGAACCATTACGGCTTGAAATAATCCCAGAATGACGTTTTTCAATTTTTTTGAATTCATTTACTATTTTTTTTTTTCCGAAATTCTTTAATTTGGGTCGGGTAAAAACCGTTCGGATCGAAAACTGTTTTTTTACTTTTTCTCGGCCTGCCATGACCCGTTTTGGCTTGAAATAATGCCAGAACGATGTTTTTCAATTTTTTAAAAATTTTTTTGCTATTTTTTTCGGAATTGTCTTGTTTGGGTAGGGTAAAAACTGCTCAGATCAAAAGCTATTTTTGTTCTCTTTCTTGGCCTGTCCCATCTCATTATAGCTTGAAATAATGACAGAATGATGTTTTCAATTTTTTGAATTTATTGCTATTTTTTTTCGGAATTCTCTTGTTCGGGTAGGAAAAACTGCTCGGATCGAGAACTTTTTTTTTTTTTTTCTCAGCCTGTCCCAACCCGTTATGGCTTTAAATAATGCCAGAATGGCATTTTTCAAGTTTTTGAATTTGTTTGCTATTTTTTTCAGAATTGTCTAATATGGGCCCAGTAAAAACCGCTTGGTTCGAAAACTTTTTTTTTTCTCTTTCTCGGCCGGTCCCAACCCGTTTTGGCGTTAAATAATGTAAGAATGATGGTTTTCAGAATTTTGAATTATTTTTTTGTCTGAATTCTCTATTTTGGGTCGGATAAAGACCGCTCGGTTTGAAAACTGTTTTTTCTCTCTTTCTCGGCCTGTCCCGAACCGTTTCGGTTTAAAATAATACCAGAATGATCTTTTTCAATTTCTTTTTTAATTTTTTTGCTATTTTTTTTTTTTTTGGAATTCTCTTGTTTGGGTGGGGTAAAACCCGCTTGGATCAATAACTATTTTTTTTCTCTTTCTCGGCCTGTCCCAACCTGTTATGGCTTGAAATAATGTCAAAATGATGTTTTTAAAAAAACATCATTTTGGCAGGTCCTGCACTGGGTTTGGACTTGATATGCTTCTTTACCCATGCTTGGCCAATAGAAACCTACCCTTTGGAGTCTACGGTAGTGGTTGACCTCCCCGCAGGATCCGCAAGTTTTGTTATGTACTTCTTTCAATTTTCTCTGGGCTTCCTTCTGTCCCACACATCTGGACAATACCCTACCTGGTATTCTGTGGTACAGCACTCCCCTTACCAGGGCGCAGTCTTTCAGTATCTTTAGCTCCACGACGTCTTCTTTCTCCATCAGGGCTACCCTTATGGGGATCCGCCAATCCCCTTCGTAGTGTTCCTTCTGGAACCTTTCTTTTAACATCTCAATTATGGATTCTTCCCTCTTACTGATCTCTACTCTGGTACTATTCCCTTCGAACATTATTTATAAGCCTAGTGCAGCCAATATGTCGGCAAACCAATTTTTGTTCCTTGGAGCATGTTCTATTTCAAAAGTTAAAAACTTTTCTTCCATCTTTCGGGCCATTTGCTTTGTATTGGGCTAGGCTGGGTTCTTTTAGGGAGAAGCTTCCCTTGGTCTAGCAGACCATTAAATTCGAATCACCCAGCACCTTTAAATGTTTGACTCCCATTTCAAGATCCTTGGCTAGCCCGGTTAGGTAAGCTTCATATTCTGCTTTGTTGTTTGAAAAGGAGAATTCTAGCTTGAATGATAGTGCTACTGCTTTATCTTCTTCATGGTACAAAACCACTTACACTCCTCCGGACTTGGTGGTAGAAGACCCATCAAATTTCATTGTTCATTGTTCCCTGACCTCTTCTGCCATAGCTACTTCCCCTGGAACTTTGTCGCCTAGTGGGAATTCTACTTCTCCTAAAAATTGTGCCAATAAGTCTGCTATAGCCTGACTTTTCATTGCCTTAGGTGTCCCCATTCTTAAGTCATACTGTGACAATTGCAACAACCACTGGGATATCCTACCAAGGAGGATTGGTTGCTGTAACAAAGTTTTGATGGTATGGGACTTGGTCATCACCCACACTTCGTAGGCCAAGAAATAATGGTGTAACCTCTGTGAGGCATACACAATAGCCAAACGTGCCCTTTCCGCCCTTGGGTAACGAGTTTCTGCATCTTTTAAGGTGTGGCTGATGTAGTACACTGGCTACACAACGCCGCCTCCATCTTCTTGGGCGATTAACGCACCAATGGCATATGAATTGGTGGCCATGAAAAGCAGCAATGGTTTTTTATGGACTGGGGTTTGCACCGTGGGGAGGTTCATCATGATTTGTTGCAGCCTCTTGAAGGCCGTCTACTGTGCTTCTCCCTATTCAAAATTTTGCCCTTTCCTAAACAACTTGGTAAAAGCCAAAGTTATCAACGCCAACCCAGGGATGAATTTTTGAATATACGAGACTTTTCCCAAGGAGCTCTTTAGTTCCTTTACCGTGGCTGGAGGCCTCATAGTTGCTATGGCCATGGCTTTGGTTGGGTCTACATCTATTCCCTTGTTGTGAATCAGGAAACCCAAGAATTTTTTGAAAGATACTCCAAGTGCGCATTTGAGAGGGTTCATTTTCAATTTAAAGGCTCTACATCTTTCGAATACCCTTTTTAGCACACAGAAGTGCTCTTCTCTCCTCATTGATTTAACCACTACATCGTCTACATAGTCTTCTAATTCCCGATGCATCATATCATGGAATATGGTCGTCATTGCTCGTTGATAAGTTGTACCTACATTTTTCAACCCGAAGGGCATCACAGTGTAGTAGAAATTGCCCATGGTTGTCTTGAAAGCGGTCTTCTCCACGTCTTTTGGTGCCATTCTGATCTGGTTGTACCTACTGAAACCATCCATGAACGAAAACATAGCACTTTCGGCCGTAGAATCTATCAGTAAATCCATATTTGGCAATGGGAACTAGTCTTTCGAGCACGTTTTGTTGAGATTTCTGAAATCTACAAAACACCTTATCTTGCCATTCTTCTTTCTTACTGGTACTATGTTGGATAGCCAGCGGGGGTGTTGAATAGGTTTGATGAATCCTGCAGCCAACAATTTCTGCACTTCTTTGACTATTTGCCCTTCTATTTTTGTGTGAAATATCCTAGCAAGCTGGGCCACTGGCTTGGCCTGCGGGTCCACATTTAATGTATGTGTAACTAACCTAGGGTCTAGCTCGGGCATTTCACTGTAGTCCCATGCGAAGACATCTTTGAATTCTTCCAATAGTAGTACGAGTTTTGTTTTTTGTTTTTTTGTTAAACATGCACTAATTGAGATGGGCCTCGGCCCTTGCGAAGCAAACCCCAGGTCAACTTCTTCCATTTCTTCTTCTGCCGTAACCTGTACCTCATTTTCTACCACAGCTCCTTTGCTTTCCCCCCGTATTACTTTCTTCCTCTGAATTTTCTTGAACCCCGCAACACGCCGAACTCTTGTGTTGCAATTCCTAGGTGGGGCCCATCTAGGTTTCAATCATGGGCCCCGCGCGCCTTCATAATTTGTAAACAATCCTGCCATCAGAGCCTCGGACTCTAATGCATTGGGGCATGTCATCTGATTCTGCAGCGGGCGTTTCTTTTCTTTTCTTCTTTCGTGCCAATAATTCTCTTAGATCAGGCTCTAGGTCATCTTGGATGTTTTCCCACTTTGGTATGAAGGTACCTCGTGGCTTTAATACTGAGCTTTCCCCAGATAGAGCTTATTGGTCATAGAACATAGTTTCTACTAAGTGGGCTTCTGCCTACTCAAATGGTGAGGGGTTCGCGCCTATGCGTATCATCCTACCATTCAATCTTCCTTTCATACATTGGTGATAGATGGATGGGACCAATCGATGTTTGTGCAACCATGGCCTGCCCAAAAGCACGTGATAGGATACTTCTGTCTTCACCACATGAAACCGAGCTAAAGAAGCTATGGGGCCTATTTTCAACCACAGTTGAATGTGGCCTGCGGTGTACTCGCCCCTTTGCCGAACCCTGTCACTTCCATTGAGCACCCCTGAATCTTCTTGTCTGAAATTCTTGCCGGTTGTAAAGTGCTCAATGGAATGAGATTCACAAAAGCACCTGTATCTACCAAGGCTCTCTTTATGGGAATTTGATTTATGGATGCCGCTAAGTATAAGGGTCTCCTATGATCTGGGTATCCCACCTCTATATCTTTATCACTAAAAGTGATTCCAGTTGACTCTTGTAAGAGAGCCCTATCATCTAGGATTTCTGCCGATAGACATTCTATTTCTACACCAGAGGCAATGCTCACCAAAGCCTCCGTGACTACCTTTCTTTCCTTTGCCGTGAGTCTCAGTTGGTCGAACAAATTTTTGAACTTGAGCTCAGTTGTAAAGTGGTAATGGCCACTGACAGCAAGGCCAAGTTTTCTCCGCACAAATTGCCACCGCTGCTACACCCTTCCCTTTGTGGTTTGGGAGTGGATTTCTTTGGAATTCCTGCTGGGACAGTTCTAGAGTCCATTCTTTTATCCTGCGGTGCACTAGTCTGCGGAGCGCCCAACACTCTGCAATAGGATGTTGCACGTAATTGTGTAAACGACAAAAACGTAGGTCCCTCCGCTCTTCCTCTGTAGGCTTCCTAGAAACTTGGTTAGGTTTGAAGATCCTATCTGCTATTCACCTGTCTAGCAGTACATCTAGCTCCTTTGTCATGCATGGTATTGGCGGGGGAGTATTGAACTCTTTCCCATTGGTCTTCTTTCTCCGCTCGCCAGTAGATACTGCCATGGCTTGTGGGGCACTTCTTTTGTCCGTGCTCGGCTTTACGGACTAGGCAGTTTTTCTTGCCTTTTGCAATAATTGCACGAACTGGGAGATCTTTAGATTTTCTAGGACTGCCTTATATTCTCTAATTATATTCGTCATACAGATCTCTACTAGTGTCCTTTCTTCATAATGGTCATAGTAGTCGAGTGCTATGTCCCTAAATCTCTTGATGTGCCCCATCAAGTCTTCACCATTCCTCTGCTTGGTTGCTTGCAGAGTTGCAAGTGTTACCATTTCTTCTCCATGGAAGTATTTGGTACAAAATACATCCACCATATCATCCTATGTTGGGATCGATCTTGGCTTTAAGCCAACGTACCAGATATAAGCCCTGTCACATAATGATTTAGAAAATTCTCGAAGACATAAGTCTTCGTTTGCGGCGTAAGGGCCGAGAGTGTCAATGAACTTGCTTACGTACTCAACAACACTTCCCTTCCTACCATTATACTGCGCAAAAGCTCGGGCTCATACCTTTCAGGGTATGGTTTACTGAGCACTTTAGTGGGTATTGAGGCCTTCGTGCATAAAATGTCTCCTTGGGTCCTCTGGCTCTCTCTTGCTCTAAGAAGGCCATTACTTCAGTTATAGTAATAAAATGTTGGGCTGGCTTGTGCACAAACTAGGCATTGTCTGCCAGGAGTGTACTTAAGTGCTTTCTCTCTCTATCCCTCATGGCATGCACCTAACGGTTCCTCCCTCAACCTTGCTTCTTTTCGGCAGTCTGTCATCCTAGCAGGACATACCCCCCAAAAGAGTGTAGGTAGGAGTCGCAGAATATGTTTTTTCCCCTCTCCCCACCACCAAACCATACCCCCTTACCTCTTACCTCTAACCCATGACCCCACCACGTCCCATATTGGCTGGGTACAGGTTGGTGGTGCCTGGCCTTTGCGCGTGCTTTCTTTTCATGTATGTCCAAAATCTAACTGCTGCTCATGTGTTTGCCATGGTTTGGAACTGCATTTGTACAGTCTGCCGCTCTTCTTTGTCCTTTTATATGGACCGTTTTATAATTCACTGTTCTCCTTAGGGGCTGGGCTTCATTTGATATTGGGCTTCACATTTTTTCCAACCTATTTCTTGATTGCTATCATGTCTTGCCATATTACTTTGTCATTCCTGCTGTATTGACTTGATCCTGCAAGGCCCTTTTTTTTAGGCCTGCTGTGTGTTCTTTCCCATGACTATGGGTTTTCTTTCTTATGGGCACCTGTGTCCCTTTTTCCCTTGGACATTCTTAGCCCATTTGCTTGCCTTGAGCTTCCTTGGCCCTTTTTCCTAACTTTGTATACCCATGAGCTTTTACTAACTTCATTGGGCTTCCCCGGCCCAATTACCTCATTTTTATCTTTGGGATTTGTGGGCTTACCATCAATCCCCTACTCTCTTTGTTTATATTACTTTGGGCCTGATGTGACCCATTCTTACTTTTCCACATTGTATGCTGCCCATGGGTTTGCCATTCGCTATTTCTTTCTTTCCGGGCTCTTTTGAGCCCATTTGCTTTCTCAAGGCCCATTTATTTATTTTATGGACCTGTGATTTATTATTCATGCTACTTGGATTTAATGGTTCTTGTTTTCTATCTTTTTTGCCAGCTTCTTTTCGGTCTGTGTTGTTGGGCTTCTTTCTTTCTTTATGATACTTCAAAAATGGCCCTCAACAAAAGGAAAAAAATCATTTCTTAAAGTATTACATGTTATACTTGGCTAGAATCTAATCTATTTAAGTAGTTTGAGATAGACCCAACATCCTAATTTCTGAATTTTAACGAAGTTTAATTCTTAGGATGTGACCAGTCTTTCCCAAGTACTTTAAATCAAATTGTACTAGACAACAGAAAACTTCATTGATGACAATAACTTTACATCATTCTAAATGATTGGAATATCATCAATATACATTAAGAAATTTATTATTCTATATAGTTTTTACACACATAAGGCTTTTAATACTTGATCAAAATCAAACAATTTGATTGGTTGATCAAATATGATATTTTATGATTTCGATGCTTGCTTTAGTCCATAAATGGACTTTAAGCAACTTACATACACACTACTGGTTCTTTGCTATGAACAAGTCTAGTTACATCATATAGATGTCTTCCTCAAGATTGCTACTTAAAAGAAGTTTTCTTGATAGTCATTGCCATATTTCATCCAAATGAAATATAATGAATAAGAGAATCTAGATAGAGTCAAACTTAACTATTGGTGAAAAAATCTTTTCATAGTCAAACCATTTCTTTCTGAATAAATCTTTTCACCACTAATCTTGACTTTGAAGGTTTGCACCTTCAAATCTATCAATCTCATTTACTTGTAGATCTATTTGAAAATAATAGGCTTAATGCCATTAGGCACCTCTACAAGTTCTAGACTTTAAATAGAATCTAATTCTATTCACATAACCATGATCCAGTAATCCATATTCATATCATCTATTGCCATTGTGTAGGACCGAGGATCAAATTCATATCCTTGTGGAATAACTACAAAAGTTTATTCCAAAAGTATGAATTTATTTGATAATCCTCCCACTACGATGTTGTACTAGTGTAATAGTTATATATAGAATAATGTCTTGTGGTGTATCTAATACAACCATCTCATTTCTAAATGTGTTTTATAGTTGTTCTACTACAAATTCTGACATTTTTCTTCTAGAACAATCTATGATTTGCTTTAAGATTATTCACATAGTCATCATCAAGAACTTTACAAACATCTTGTCTTCTTTATGACTACCAAAACAATCTTTTGCAATTCCTTTTGGATACTGAACATAAACATACATTTTTCTACTTTTGATTTCAACTAGTTAGACTTCCTTTCTAGCACAAGTGCTAGACATCTTCAAAAATGGAAGTATCATATACTAGGTTTTCACCCAATCCACAATTTGACAGATGTCCTAGGAACAAACTTTTGAAATCAACTTTAGAAAATGCATAGTAATTATTAGAGTATATCTCCAAAAGAAATAAGCAAATAGATACTTTACTATTTCTAAAAGGTTCTTATTCCTCCTTCATGTATGCACTGACTTAAAGAAGTCATTGACACTTTATTCCTTTACAATAAAGGAGCCCTAGATTATATTATCCTTTAAATAGAATTCATAGACTGGGAATATAACAAAACAATGGTTCTAAAAGTCCATCTTTCATCAATCTTGAATATCAATTAGATTAATAAGATCTATAGACATAAGTGCTAAAACATACAATTACAAAAGGATGGAAACTTTCTCTTTAAAAAGAAAAACATGTAAATTTCCATCTAGAAGACAATCATGGACAATGTACTATCTCTTGCATCTCATGCTGTAGCACAATTAAGATAGAAGCCAATGTAGCATATTAGCATTTCAATGGAGACTATGATTATATCATAAGTTATCTTCCATCAATGCATCATGCATAGGAAATTATAACAATGCTGAATCAAAACATATTTATGTACTTTAGCTCATTTAAGCATCATGTCCAAAATTATTTCTTAGTTAATGTGAATCAATTAAAATAGTAGATAGAGAACAAAATTTAGGACAACTTTATTTTGAGACTATGAACATAATAACAGGGACATTATATTTTGCATCCATAACCATATATTATGGAACCCGAAAAACATACTATACTAGGTGCAACAACAACCCAATCCATGTCTATAATTCCTTGGTAGCAAGTTTATTACAAACACATTAATTGGTTGAGAACTATTCTCATTATTAATGCTATCATGGTAACTCTTACCAAACAAAAATAATTTGCCATTTTTCCTTTAGCCTCTAAGTAATAATGACATAACTCCTTTGGGAGGTTAACATTACACTTAGTCTAGTGTACACCATTATCTAGAATCATGTGTAGCCACATTTTATCTCCCATATAGTGTTTAAACTTGAAGTACCATGAAACAAAACACATTCCTTTGGGATCGTGAGACATATACGCCAAGACGAGGTGCTTGTTCACACTACTTTAAACGGGTAAGTTCAATCTTGTAATACTATGAAGTAAACACCCTCCTTTGGGATCGCGAGGCATATACGCCAAAACGGTGCTTACCCCACACCTCTATGAACCGATAATGGAGGCCGTGAGATCCAACCCTTGTATCTCTCTCCCACTAGAAATTTTAAAACAAGTGGATTGTCCTGAAATCATTGTGATCTTATCACAATTTTAACCCTACACATTAATTGTGTTTAATTGTTTAAATTCAATGTGATGTAACTAAGTGACGTCACAATAGTGTAATGAACATTCGCGCTATCACAAAGAAGTTTAATTATGTAACCCGTAAAGTAAATACCCTCCGCATGGAATGCAAGACTTGAAGTCAAGACAAGGTATCTATTCACATTACAATAAACTTAACAAAAATGGTTATTTCAGCACTCCCACTCATTATTTGGGTTTTTCTTAAATAATTGTGATCCCATCACAACTAACAACCTTGCACTTGTTGAAGACTCTCTTATTAGAATCACTAACTAAAATGAAAATCCTAAACTATTTAGGATTCCTTAAACACTAATAAATCAAAAATTAGTTATATAGAACTCTATCATTAATTTACTAGATAAAGTATTTTAATCTCATTAGAAACTATACAACTTTAATTAGAATTTTAATTTCATTAAAAACCTTTAATTAAAAAAAATTAAGAACTTTTAATCATAAAACTATTTAGGACTAAGAGTTCTATTTAACTACATGTAATAAAAATGTGTCAGAATTTTTGGCGACTCGTTTTGGTGACTTGTCTAGTCGCGAGTTTTGGCGACTTGCCCAAGCACGAGACCCTAGTCGCAAGTTCATCCAGAAGCTATGGTGGCTCACTCGCGACTCGTCAGTCGCGAAAACGCCCAGAAGCAGCCGTTTTTGTCTTAACCGTTTTTGACATTTCCAATGAACAAAACACATTCTTAATGATTAAAAACGATGAAATTAAGATTAAAACTTGAATTTCATTGATGTCAAAGTGTTGAAATTCAATTTTATATGGTTAAAATCAAACTTAAACAACATCATAACATCAAAATCAATTTTAATCAAACAATAGTTTCAAAAACTATAATATGCAGAAAAATGACCGCAAAATTTTTAAAACTATGAATCCACATCGTAAATCATGATAAATAGCAAGTTTCCCTTGCACTACCGAAAACCAAAAAAATAGTTAACTCTTTGATTTGGACACCGAAACAAAGACAAACATTTTGACTTTCCTCATTCTTAATCAAGAATGAACATGGGCGACTAGTGCAGAAAGCAAAAATGATTTCATATAGTTCCCTTCTTGCTATCTCTTATTAAAACATATAGAAACATGTTCAATCATTAATCAAAAATAAATTAATAAAACCCAACATGTATCTATATCAGACCATACGTGCAACAAGTATGCAGAAAATTTTACTGCAGAAAACTAGAACACCAAGAAAATGGTTTTTCTTTAATTCTAAAACTCAATCACATGTTATACAAGCATGTTATTGAAGACCGCTCTGATACCATTTGTTGGAAATTTTGGTTTTGTATCTCATACAAAACACATAGCGGAAGCAATAAATACAGATCTACTTCATTCATGAAAGATAACATGTAACCTTGAATTATAGAATAAAGAATAGAAAGTATACCTTGGTGCGGTGAAATTCAAAACCAAAACTTGAGAATTACTTGGGAACACTTTTAATCTTCACTCCAATTCCACTTAATGCCTAAGAAGTGTGGTCTCTCAATCAATTTTCAAGAATAGAATAAAAGAGTGTCCAACATTCACATACACCATTTCATTCCACATATGATCTTAATGAAAGACCACCTATGAAAAGCCATATGAAATTCTGTATGTTTCTCTCCTTATATATAACTGATTATCTAATTGGGCTAGCCTTTTAGGCCATTCCAATTGGGCTCTAGTATATGGCTTGAAGTGGGACCAAAATGGAACAAATAAGACTCTAGTTCCAATGGGCCTTGGACTTTTCTGTCAACTTTTGACAAGTCCAAAGTTACCATTAATTATATTCAATACCACTATATGAATATAATTGCATTCTAGGCCTTATTAATAAATTATATCTCAAATTTTATTATACATACAACCCCTTCATAAAATATTTGTAGTAATACAAAGTCATGAATGTAGACTGCCACTTTGAAGATTACTACATCTTAATCCTTGAGTACTCGGTTTAATCCTTTATGTTATTCGTCATATATTTATGAAATCTAATTTCATAAATATATACTTTAGTAGCTCCTTACTAAAGTGGTTAGACCCAACACTCTGAATAACTAAACCCATTAAACTTATCTGAAGGGAATATTTTATATCTCCGTTAAGAGATTATGAATTTCATCTTGAGAATATATGTTCCATCAACACTAAATGCGGCTGCCCAATATACTGAGATTTTGACCGTAATTTATAGATCTTACTCCTGATGTATTAAAGCAACGTACATCTCATGATCATGTCTATTATTCTCTCAGAATTTAGAGTTTATGTAAATAAAAGTCATAAGATTTATTATTCATTTGACAATCGTTAGGAGAATAATAAATCTCACAGCGGTCTAGTTCAATATATTTTAACTCTTAAAACATATCAACATATCAACTAGAAGTCTCCACTTCTATGATCAAGACAAATCATCTTAGTTAATATGTTATAGTCTTCGCAGATGAAATGCCCAATTTTATCACCGACTACGAACTAAAATTCTGATTTTACAAAGAACTTGTGATTTATATCTTCTGTGACTAAATTACATAAATTACATACTATGCATCTCATGGACTAAGATAATGTCCCATTAGTTCATTTATAAATAGTCTCATATAATTGAACTATTTAATTATTTATGACATGTCAATAAATTGGATTTTAGGGCATAAACCCCAACAAATTGAGAGAACGAGAGAAGATTAGGGTTTTTTGAAAAAGTTTATATATATATATATATATATATTAGGTTTTTTGGTAATTTTAGTTTAACGGGTTGGGTTTGGGTTTGGGGTGAGTATCACTAAAACCCGAACCCAACTCGAACTCGCTTTGGGTTTTATTTAAAAAACCTAGATTTTACTGTTTCGCGGGTCAGGTTGGGTACCCGTGAGTCGGGTAGCAATTGTCATGCCTAGAGAGAAGTGAGGAAAACACATTCTAGGGAGAAGGAAGTCATGTTTGGATTTAAGTGTGGAGGCTCAACTGCTTAGTAGCCTTCACAGCCGAGCTAAAACTAAGTTCGTTTAGCAGTGAGGAAAAACCATAACACCATCAGTGACACCACCAATCACTTCTTTGGAGCTTCCATTGTAGGATAAGCCCAATCCAAAGTATAAATAAATTGGAGTTCTAGGCCCAACAGCCCAAAGTTATTGGGAACGAATCACCCCACACACACACGCGCACACACTCATATATATATGCTCACTGCTTCTCCAAAAGAAAAAAAAATGTATATATATATATATATATACGCTCACACTATAACTTTCTATACTTCATTGATAAAAACAATTGTACAATTTCTAAATATTTTCTTAACCGAATTTGCAATTAATTATAATGGTACAAAATTAGCTATTGCAATATTTTGAAGGCCATGTAAGCTAGAATTTCGTTCTTTTAAAGATTCGAAGAAGAAAGAAATGAGGTAATTTTGTTCTTTTAGAGATTCGAAGAAGGAAGAAATGAGGTATTTAATTCTCAGTAAATCATAAGTTAACTATCTTACTACACATCTCTGCCGTTTATCCTCAAAAACTATCTTACTACACATCAGCTTGCTTGCATCTTTAAATAGTTTATTTTATTTTATTTTATTTTTTGTTCTTTTTTTCACCTAATGGTTTAGTTCTATACATACTTTCTCATAATTTGTTTTTTTATACAACATTATCTTTACAGTATCTAATGATGTATTATTATCTTATGGGATGGTTTCATAATAATTCTATGGTCTTTGATTGAGTATAAAACTCTGATGACTGCACTTTTTTTTTGGGTAATTCAATAGTTGGGAGAGTGGGATTTGAACTTTGGACATCATTATTAGAAACACTAGTAGGTTCTTGTTAAGCTACAAGATTCTACGTGATGTCTACACACATCATAGTGTTAACTCCACATTGTCTGGGGACCTCGCTAATTAAATTAAATTTGTTTCTCAAAAAAAAAAAAAAAACCTAAGTAACGTAATTTTAATTTTGTATTGATTATGTTGGGCACACTTCAAGGTCCATATATTTTGCTGCGGAGTTACCTTTTTTTTTCTTACTGAAATGCCGTACACATCTGATGCATGAGATCTGATATATGCTGAGCAGACATGCCATTTTAAATTTCTTCAGCTCAAGTAATTTCTAGTGTGGTGCCTTCTGTAAACTGTTTGGTTTTACAAATGCAGAGAAGTCTGGTCTTAATTACCATAGATACAACAAAGTAGGAAGATTCATGAAACTGATTCCAATAGTTGAGTTTATAGGAAATTTTCTGTTAAACATTATCATCAGCACAAAGTTGTAACTTGTAACTTGAGATAACTAGAAATAGTTATGGCTTAAAATGGAAGCAAAAAATGTTAGAAGCTGGACCAAATTAAGTCTCCAAGCATTTGCTACATTCGATGTTCTAACATAAAAGTGAAGACTTTTTAACTTCTTTTTTTCTATGCAATAGTACTCTGTCTCTTGTCTACCTTTTATGAGTTCCAGTTGTCCGATTGGCGACATAGGTCCTCAATGAAGGAGATTGGGTGAGACCGTCTGGAGCAACTGTGGTATTTTGATTGCCATTCTTCTGTTGCATCCTTCTCCTAGCTATGTAACCTCTGAGCCAGGGGGTGACATCCTCATTAATTTTGATCATGATGAAAAAGATGATGCGGTAGATGATTATCATGCTGAGGATGACACTCAGATCCACCCATTTTGATCGGTGCACATTAATCTGGAATACATTCTCCAAGATGTACTCTCCAGGTATCTTGGGAAGTTCTGGTGATTGGTTGTCAAACAACAAGCCCTCGAGATCATTCTGGTATTGTCCCTGAAGAGTTTTCATTGTTTGTCATTGAACCATCTTGGCAGCAAATCATCATCAACCAGTAAATTGTAGTAAGCATTTTACCTGCAGAGCCCAGAAATGAAAGCTGATGTATGACATGGGATAGCGCCACACGGGCTTTGGTATGTCATTTGGGAGCCTAAAGTACCCAGAGACTAGCATGAATATGCCCTGACATGTGAGGAATACAACAAATAACTCATCATTTATAACTAAAAAGTTGAAATAAACATTTATAATGAACACTTGAATCTCTCACAAGAGATCTTGTTGGAATAGCATGAATACGAGCTTAGACACCAAGTACTATACGAAAGGGTGGAGTATGTTTCAACGTTTTTAAGTAGTTCACTTTTTTGCATTTCCCATAATGCATATTTACTAGGTATGCAATCTATCAATGAAGCAGGAATAGACAAACCTGAATTCCTGCCCCTATGATGATACCCATAAGGAAGTTAGGGACAATACTGGCTATGGCCATCATCAAGCTTTCGACTACAGTGACACTTGCATAAAGGCAGAGTACAAAGAACACATAATGTTCAAATCCTGGGTGGAGTTGGACCATGAAGTAACAAACAGTTCCAGCAAGAAAGGTGATCAATATCAGGAATGGCATTGCAGAGAGTGTGTTGCTGACAACAAATGCAGTTACACCATAGTGGCCATTCAGCCTCTCTCTTTGGAGAACCTATGAATATCAGCAGAGAAATCAGAACATTACGATCTTCATCTAAGTGAATGGATTATGTGAATAGGTCCACAAGATTATGAAACTAACCTTCATATCTTCTACAAATGAAGGAAAGCCCCCAATCGACATGAATGTTACAAAACCAAACACAAAAGATGCACATGAACCCCTTGCCTGCACCATATCAAGTAAAAAAAGAAAGAAATCTAAGTAAAGGATTGAATTTGAGCTTCCTCATGCTTATGGTTATTTATTAGTTGGTTTCAACACATCATTTCATGGACTTCTTGTCAAATAGAAGTGGCATGTGAGAGGGATTATCGCCCTCAAATTTTCTATAAAAAGCTCAAGCTTTTTCTTCATGTATCCTTGTCTCAACTTCTCCATTCACTGCTTTTAGATATAAGGAATTGCAGCTGTCACTCAGATTAAATAGTGAAAGGGAAAGAAAAGAACAAACAAAAGTACCAGAATTGAAGTGTAGCTTGTCCCGACATTCAAATAGATGGTCCCAATGCAGATAGTGACTACAATGTAAATTGCAAGCCTAAGCCAGTAATATCCAAAGTCCCTGGACATGTTGACAAATGAACGCTTGGTTAAGGTAAAGGCTTGCATCAAGAAACTTGCCTGACTACCTCCTGAATCCAGAACAGTTCCTCTCTGTATCATGTGCCAAAAATTGCAGCTCTCAATATAGCATTCCAATATCATTACAATGTTTACCACAAATGCCCATAAAAAATCATGCTGCCAATGATCAACTTACAACTTTGGATATCTCCTGAACTTTTTCTCTCACTGCATAGTTGTACTGAGAGGTATGGTAATATTCAATAAGCGTTCGGATAGCTTCAGCTGTGGTAATCTTCTCTAGTGGATCATCAGTTGCCTCAAACTGAGCAGAAACCAAATTTAAAGCCACAGTTAGTAAAGGAACAAAAGTAGAAAGCAAAGTGCAGCCTTACCAACCTGCTCAGATATTATGATGCATTTCATGATAACATTAACTAAATGATTGCATAACAATTTTCATAAAAGGTACTATAAACTAAACCAATCAATCCAATGATAAGTTTGGCAATACACTAATACATTCAATGGAACAAAAGATCACAGTGCAAGTAGATTTTGCTTTGAAGAGAACCAAACCAATTCTCACCATAACCACTGATGACAACCAACCCATGCCCATCTCCACACTATACTAAACTCTATCACCCAGCCCCCTTAATGCCCAATTCCACACCTGCAACCATCACCAGTACCACCTAATCATTTTTACCTCCATGATTATTCTGTTTGCTGTCACTATCTTTACTCTTTTACACTACCACCGCCAGAATTGCACGGGTGAACACATTAATGCATTGTGTGCACTGCAAGCTAAGAGTAGTAATAACTTCTAAAGACTGAATTACAATAACATTTATAGCTACTAATATGTATATAATTCAAAGCAAAAGAAGAAAAATGTCATACCCGCAGTTTCATGGATCCTTTTAGAGTGGCCTTAACTTTATCAAAGTCAGAATTGATGCATCTAAGGAAGTGATCAGATGGGTTCCTCAAAGCGGGGCAGGGGAACCCAGCTTGTGCAAAGAACTGCAAACACCTGCCTATATAAGAGCTCCATTCCTACAAAAAATCAAATGTGTGTAATGCAAAGGGAGAGAGTTCCCACCTCGTATGCTTCTGAAGCCTGGCCAAAATAAACAGTTTTGCCCCCAGAAAGCAAGTACAATTGATCAAATAGTTCAAAGACTTCACTGCTTGGCTGGTGAATTGAGGCTATGACAGTTCTCCCATCTCTTGACAGACTACGTAATGTTTGTGTAACAAAGAAAGCTGAAGCACTGCGGTAGAACCAAAGTAACATATAACAAGGGTTTTGAAGACAATGGTAATAAATTCTTAAAAAGAAAAATAAAATTGACAGGACAGATAGTATATAGCATATTATAATATTTTCTATAAGAATGAAGTCAAACTACATACATTAATATAATTTTAGACCATCATATAGACAAAGAACATAAAAAAGATGCCGGCCAACGGCCAAGAAGATGACAATATTGACTGTTATGGATATCTATCAAGGTTCATTTTACTACAAGCACTACAATAATTGTATTGTAAGCCTGATTTGTACTACTATAATATAGGTTTAGTCTACCGATAGTTTTGAAATAGCTGAAGGTTTCATATGATGTTGTTGTGAGTGTAGCCAACAATAGTAGATTTATGCAAAAAGAAATAGAAAAATATAAGAAACGATCACATTAGGAACACAAAGATCTACATGGTTCGGCCTTAGGCCTACATCCACAGACGACATTGAGGGGAAAGTTTCACTATGAAAATAGATTGATTGCAAAAATGTCACAAAGGCTCTCATACCACCCATACGCCAAATACACCCAAGGAGCTCTTTCTCATCACAAGAATTTCTAATTCTCTAAATCTGATATGCAAAAGACCAAAGTTGATTGTGTTTCGTAAAACTAAGTATGGCCTAATATATATACATATATATGTATATATATAGTACTTTGATCGATTTTGGAAAGCTTGTCTTATACCAAAAAGTAATAAAGAATACAATTTGAAATCCAAAGCTTAGCCATATAAGGAAAGGCTATAACCCCAAGTGACGCACTCATGTGCATTCATTCAAGCCACCAATCAACAGTTAGCCTAGGGTTAATCTTTCTATATAGATCCCCAATGAGCTTGTTATGATAGAGCAATTCAACATAGTAAAGATTTAGCCACTTAATGCTTTCTACTGTGGACATAGGTCATCAAATCTAACCATGTCAATTCTAGTTTCACTCTCTATCCCATGAAATAAATTCTAACATGATAACTGAGCTCAAACCCTTTTTAGTTCCCCAATGGCTGCCAACATGCTCACTCACCACATCACAAATCTGTCCTTGGCCTATTTTATTTTAACACCCGCAAAACTATCCTCAAATGATGTCTTTCCGGAAAATGGCGTTGCTCTCCTTTGATTGTCAGATTCTGAATCCTCCAACAACCTTTCGTCACTAACCACCACTACACCTAGTATTTGTCTTGTGTTTGCCATCCTTAAGCCACTGTCACTCAATTCAAGCCAAGTAATTCTTCTCCAACCTATGGAGTGCAACCATCCTAGCTCTAGCCAATAGTAGTCATCTTCTAGCTTCCATCTATTGCAACCATCGATGTTCACTGCTATCAATAGCTATCCTATGCATTCCACCTCACATCATTCTTAATCCATTCTACATTTGATCTGATTCTGCATGATCACACTCTTCTACACGATCACACTTTCTTTCCAAACTCATGGTATCCTCTGAGGAGGATTTTACAGATATTTAGCTAGGTAGTATTACTAGTTCAACAATACTTGTATTGGAAGCCTAACTTGTACTGCATCCTAAGGTTAGTCTATCGTTAGCCTAGGTTTATTTTCTCCATATACACTCTCAGTGGGCTCATTATAACAGAACAAGTAAACATAGTTTAGTTGTAACCATTTATGATCTTCTGCTATGGACTAAACTACTCTAATTTTGCTTCCACTCTATTTTTCTCTCTTTTCCCTCTCATTGTCAATCCCAACATAAAATTTAACACTAACTATATATAAAAAAATTATGGGTGAACAATACTTTTGGTACCTTAAATTTGTGATTGGTTCAATTTTTGGTCTTTCAAATATAAAAAGTTAAGATTTGGTCCCTAGAATTAAAAAATAATAAAAGAACAACTCATCCCGCTGTCTATGGGTTTGGTTAGATTTTATCCTTTAAATATGAGCTTTGGTTTAAATTTGGTCTCTCAAAATTGGGATGTCTCAATATCCGTTTGTCACATAAGCAGAAAATAGATGGAGGGATAAAATCTGAACTTCTTAAATTTCAGGGACTAAACTCAAACCTATGCCACATTTCAAGGGACAAAAAGTGTAATATTAACAAGGAATTAATTTGGGAAAATACCAAACACACGGGTTCTATCTACTTCTAAAAGGTAGAAGGTGAAACAATTGATAAAACAGAATTGTAATTCTACAATGTGGCATTTGCAATAGTAATGAATTCGTAGTACACATGAATTTAAAAAAAAAAAAAAAAAATCATATTGATTAATAAATGATATAAGAGAAGAAGAAGTAGACAAGACAACACTGACATTGTCTAATTCTCTTCTAAAAATATATAAATATATAAAACTAAAAACAGAGGCACTCTGCACTTCCAAAAAAAATTGGCAATAACATGGAGAGGAAAGTTTTAGAGTTTAACCTATCAAGTCCACTAGTTGGCTCGTCCAGGAAGAGCAATCTGGGTCTCATCAGGATCTCAAGAGCAATACTGACTCTTCGTTTCTCTCCTCCACTGATTCCACGCAAATGCCAGTTTCCTACAACTGTGTCAGCACAATCTTGGAGACCCATCTCTACGATGGTACTCTCAACCAGTGCACGCTTCTCTGACCAAGGCATCTTATCAGGGAGACGCAGGCGAGCTGAATATGAAATCGTCTCCCGTACTGTTAGAGTGCCAATCAAGTTGTCATCTTGAGTCACATAGGCCTGAGTTTACATCACATAATAACATCACCATTAATAATAGCCTGCTTGGTAAGCGTTAGAGTAAATTCGCCCTTCTCTAATGGCTTAATCTTTTAGAACAATCAATAATGTATAACTTTAAACTTTTGGAACAATCAATCCACAATTTATCAATAACCATAACAAGCATGATATACCAAAACATAGATAAACACACACACACACACCCACACAAAGCAGCCAAACCAAGACAAATCTATAGGTTTTAACCACAATAAGGTAACAATGAAAACACACACTTTTTCTTCATGGAAACTAAAGAAAAACTCACTGCAGTCCCGAAAGAGAGCTTTGTTTTTCGACCATTGAGGAGTATGGTACCAGAAAGGAAAGCGTTGGCAGCAAGACGACTAGAAAGAGCATCAAGCAGCGTAGATTTGCCAGAACCAGAAGGACCCATGAGTGCAGTGAGGGTTCCAGGTTCAGCATAACCAGTGAGTCCTTCCAAAACCTTTTGAGTGTCTCCATTACTGAGACTGACCATCACAGTCAGATCCTTCCAAGTGAGCCTCGCTGACACGTCTCCTACAAACTCTGTGTTAGCTTTGTCCCTCCAAAGAGTCTCACTCAGAGGGCTTAACCCTGCTACTATGCCAACTACCATCCCATTATTCACTGCTGGTTTGTTTGCCTCTATCTCCCTCATCTCATGATTTGCTCCATAGTTGCTCATCTTCTCTCTATATCATTCGATCAGTTGTGTGTATATATATATATATATCTCTTCAAAATCAAAAGCTGCCCAAAAAGGTTTTTACAACCCAATATAGAAAGCTCTAAATGGATGTCAAGTATTTATGGCAAAGCACAGCTGGTTATCTATAAAGAAAGACTATATATAAGAAAGAAAGAAAGAAATAAATAAATATGGAGAGAAGTGCTATTGAGCAGAAAGTTGTGAAGGGAGAGGAAATGGGAATCGAATGAGGGAGGGTTGTAATTTGTGAATTTGACTGAAGGAAGAAAAAACAATTAGGAAGAGACAAGAGAGGTAACCCATGCAAAAACGGCCATAAGAAAAGCTTGCTTTTTTGTGTGACAAACTGACGAGAGGAAACTCTAGCTAATATTTTCTTTTTTCCTCAGAATGAGTAGAGAATTATAAATTTATAATCCCCATTCCTCATTGCCTTAGCCCTTTAGATCCTCAAAGCAGTGACAGAAGCAAATTAATTTGAAAGAAAGAAAGAGATAGATTTAGTTGGAAGATGATTTGCCATATTTTTATTGTCACAATTAATGAACATTGGTGGATGTTGGTAGAGGCATTTAATACCAGAACCGACCCGTATTAACATTCGCCAATTTGGTTCCCTCTCTTACATTGGCATTGATTTGACATACATTTATATAATAATAATAATAATAATAATATAAAATGCAAATCAGACATCTTTCTTTTTTCATTTTTGTAAAATTATCGTTTCATTATGTATGATAGACACTACTTCATACCATACAATATTCAAAACTTCTAAATTGAGGGCTCTACATTTTTCAAAAATATTGACACTTTACGTATGATATAAAATAGTGTGAGATTGTTAGAGATAAAACATTGTAAAAAGAACAATAATAATGCATTAAAAAATTTAGAACTATAAATTATTTCATAGCTTTTTATTACAATTGTTTTAGAATTGTGATGTAACAAAATGTAAATAATTGAGAAAAAAAATAGTTGATACATATATAAATGATAGACAATCACTTAAATCTATTATATCAAATTGTGAAAAATAATTTGTAAAATAGAATGCGACAATAGTACCAATTAACTAAAAATAGAGTCGTTTGGTTTTTCTGTATATTGTACATTGCATATCGCCACTACTACATAGAAAAGATAAAATGGAATAGAATATAGGAACTACTTTTCTTGCGCAGAGAGGGAGAGATAAAACTAGCGTGTCCTAGATAGAGTCAACTGTGAGCTATCTGCTCAATCAATACAAGTAGTTAATAGTTAGTAGATGAATAAAATGGATGGGGTGGCCACGCCATGCCAGTCACACAGCTACTCGCTAGAGCTTTGGGTCATATCAGACGGGTATAGTCTACAGATCAAACAGGATTAGATCAAATTAATCATGCTTAAAAACTACGATTTTTCTTTTAATCTACAAGATATGATGACCTTTTCTTTTCTTTTTCTTTTTTTAAGCAGCGACATCAATTATTCTAAAATAAAAATAAAAAACTTATTTTAATACAATGAAAAAAATTATTTTATCTATTTTAACATAATATATTCTACATCACATATTTTACTCCTTATGTAACACATTAAAATAATTTAAAAATATAACTACAATATCAAATAAAAAATACAGAACTCACAATACCACCCACCACCACCACCACCACCACCACCCAAAATCAACCAACCACCACCAACTATCGTAACCAAAACCCAAAATCAACCCACCTACCACTAGCAGCCATAATCATATCCACCAAAATCAGCCCACAATACTGCAACCCACCACAACTCATTAAATTCAACCCACAAAAAAAAAAAAAAAAAAAAAAAAAAACACATAAACAAAACAAAACAAAACAACTCACATCGATAATCCAAAAAACAAAAACAAGAAAAACCACCACCACAACTATTGTAATAACCATTGCCACTTAGAACTAACCCAAACCATCACATTCACATCGAAACCCACCATTCACACACTACCCCCACAACCCACCACATTCATAACTCTCAAAACCCATTCCAAAATCAAAAAAGCCTAGAAATCCATATACGCCCACAACTACCTGATTGAGAGAGAGATCTAAAGGTCTAAATTATAGAGATCCGGATTGTTGGGGTTTATGCCCTAAAATCCAATTTATTGGCATGTTATAAATAATTAAGTTGTTTAATTATATGAGACTATTTATGAACTAATGAGACATTATCATAGTCCTTGAGATCCATTGTATGTGATTTATGTGATTTAGTCACAGAAGATATAAATCACAAGTTCCTTGTAAACTCAAAATATAGTTCATAGTCGATGATAAAATTGGGCATTTCATCTGCGAAGACTATAACACATCAACTAAGATGATTTGTCTTGATCATGGAAGTGAAGACTTCTAGTTGATGTGTTGATGTGTCTTAAGAATTAAAACATATTGAACTGGACCGCTGTGAGATTAATTATTCAATCAACAACCGTCACCTGAATAATTAATCTCACGACTTCTAATTTCATAGACTCTCAATCCTAAGAGGATAGTGAACCCGATTATGAAATGTAAATTACTTTGATATATCAGGAGTGAGATCTAATATTTACGGTCAAAACCTCAGTATGTTGGGTAACCACACATAGTGTTGAGGGAACACATATTCTCAAGATAGAATCCATAATCTCTTTTTGTAGAGACACAAAATATCCCCTTAAGATAAGTTTAATGGAAAGTGGTTATTCAAGGCGCCCACTTTAGTAAGAAGTTACTAAACCTTATATTTATTGAAATTGGATTTCAATAAATGTGAATAACTAAAAGATTAAATCGGATACTCAAGGATAAAATAGTTGTTTACAAAGTGACAGTTTATTATGACTTTGTTCACTATGGATATTTCATGGAAGGGTCAAATGATATTATTAGAGTCTTGAGATATAATTTATTAATAAGGCCTAGAATATAATTATATTTATATAGTGGTATTAAAAATATAATTAATGGTAACTTTGGACTTATTAAGAGTTGACAGAAAAGCTTAAGGCCCATTGGAGCTAGTGTCTTATTTGTCCCTTTTGGTCCCACTCCAAACCACACACTAAAGCCCAATTGGAAAGACCCAATAGGTCTGCCCAATTAGATAATTAGTTAGTTATAAAGAGAGAAACATACAAAATTTATTTAAAGTGAGACATCATTGTGAAATGGTGTGTATGTGTGAGTGAAGCCACTCGATTATTCTCCTTTGTAAACTGATTGAGAGAACACACTTCTTGAGCGTAAAGTGGAATTAGAGTGAAGATTAAAAGTGTTCTCAAGTACTTCTAATCTTTCGTTTTGAATTTCACTGCACCAAGGTACACTATCTTGTTCTTAAATTCTGAAATTTACATAGTGCATGTTATCAATCATGAATGAAATAGATCCATATTTGTTGCTTCCGTTGTGTGTTTTGTATAAGATACAAAACCAGATTTTCCAACAATTGGTATTAGAGCCAGGTTTTCATATCATGTTTATATAACATGTGATTGAGTTTTAGAATTTAAGAAAACCGTTATCTTTGTGTTTTCAAATTTCTGCATAATTGTGTCCTTCAACGTGTTCTTTTGTGTAGACATGTTTTGATAATCATGGTTTTATGAATTTATGTATTTCTTTCATCAAGATTCGTGAAACTCAAGTTATTGTGCAATATAATTAGACAGTGTCTTTAAGTTTCATGGAGCGAATCTACTGAACAAACGCTATAATAGATTGCATAGTTTGCTTTCTATGTTGTTAGCGTTGGAATTCATATGCTGTGATTTAAATATGTGATATATAGATTGAAGTTTATCTCTGGCCATAAACTTCCAGATGATTTGTTGTTTGGATAGAGTTATTGAATGTTATTGTAATAACCGTGAAGTGCGTGAATGATGTTATTGCACCGCTTGGACGTATAATAAGACAATTTAATGTTAATTGTCTTGATGGCTATCTTGCATGTGTTAATATAAAGGATTCATTCAATCCGTATATTATATTTCATATGCATTCGAATTAGTGATTCAAGATTTCAAGCATTCAATAACTGTATCTAAGCATTTCAACTTTTCGTGTTCATCAAATGACATATATATGTGACAATGTCAATTTACTAGTTTTGAATTAGTATTGTACACCGTCAATGATTATATATGTTTTATAGCCTGATTACACATGGATTAGATTGTATCCTTTATATATGCATGATCTGACTTTGAGAAAGTTAAACTAGAAATTATCTTTTTCGGTATTGTATCAAAGTTGCTGATTTACATGCTATCATGTTAATGCTGGGATTATGAAATTTATTCCTAATGAGATTAGGATTATGTTTTCAAGGGTTTCTAGCATTATTATGGTTCTTGATCTTGATCTTGAAAACCTTAATGTTTGCTTTGTGAATCTTCATTCATAAAATCAAAAGGTGTTTTTGATAGAAAACAATGAAGATGTCAAAAACGGTTCATGAAAAATTCTGAAAAATTCAATTATGTGAGTTTCAATCAATCGAGAATTCCTTTCGATCGATCGAATGTACTTTTCGATCGATCTAAGAGGAATCGAGAACCGATTGACTCAGGCAGAAGCTCTATGATGAAATTCTTCATTGTCTCGATCGATCGAGAATTCCTTTCGACTAATCGAATGTTGATTTCAATCGATCGAGCAGGAGTTGAGAATTAATCGAATGAGGCAGAACCTATGTGATGAATTTCTTCATTTTTTGATCGATTTAGTAATAGGATCGACCGATCGAAGGCATTGAATTTTGAATTTTCACTTGTTTTTGACTAAGTGTTAAAACTTTGATAAAAAGCAAGGCTATGTGATTAATTTTATAGTCCTTAAAAATTAAGGAGATACATTAATCATTATCTAACTAAAAGACTTAATGAGATCAAAGATGTTAGTTAAATAGAACTCTTAGTCCTTAATTTATTTAAATTAGAGGTTTTTAATAAGATAAAATTCTAATTAAAGTTATATAGTTTCTAATGGGATTAGAATATTTTATCTAGTAAATTTAGGATAGAGGTTTTTGATTCATTAGTGTTTAAGGAATCCTAAATAGTTTAGGACTTCCATTTTAGTTAGTGATTTTAATGAGGTTAAAGTCTTCATCAAGTGCATAGTTATTAGTTGTGATGGGATCACAGTTATTTAAGAAAAACCCAAATAATGAGTGGGAGTGCTAAAATAAACCTTTTTTTGTTAAGTTTATTGTAAAGTGAATAGATACATTGTCTTGACTTCGAGTCTTGAATTCTATGTGGAGGGTATTTACTTCATAGTTTACATGATTAAACTTCATTGTGATTGCGCGAATGTTCGTTACACTATTGTGACATGACTTAGTAAGATCACATCGAATTTAAACAATTAAACACATTTGATGTATAAGGTTAAAATTGTGATAAGATCACAATGATTTTAGGACAATCCACTTGTTTTAAAATTTCTAGTGGGAGAGAGATACAAGGGTTGGATCTTACGGCCTCCATTATCGGTTCATAGTAGTGTGGGTAAGCACCTCGTCTTGCTGTATATGCCTCACGATCCCAAAGGAGGGTGTTTACTTCATAGTACTACAAGATTGAACTAACCTGTTTAAAGTAGTGTGGACAAGCACCTCGTCTTGGCGTATATGCCTTGCAATCCCAAAGGAGGGTGTTTTGTTCCATGATACTACAAGTTTAAACACTATAAAGGGAGATGAAATGTGGCTACACTTGATTCTAGATAATGGTGTACACTAGACTAAGTGTAATGTTAACCTCCCAAAAGAGCTATGACATTATTACTTAGAGGCCAAAAGGAAAAGTGGCAAATTATTTTTGTTTGGTAAGAGTTACCATGATAGCGTTAATAATGATAATAATTCTCGCATGATCATAGTGATTGGTATAAACTCGCTACCAAAGAATATTAATTGCGAGATTAGTTTGTTGTTGTGCCATTATAGTATGGTTTTATGGGTTCCATATTATATGGTTATGGATGCAAAATATAATGTCCCTGTAATTATGTTCATAGTCTCAAAATAAAGTTGTCATAATTTTGTTCTCTAACTACTATTTTAATAGAATCACATTAACTAAGAAATAATTTTGGACATGGTGCTTAAAGGAGCTGAAGTATATAAATATGTTTCGATTTAGCATTGTGATAATTTCCTATACATGATGCATTTATGGAAGATAGCTTATGATGTAATCATACTCTCCATTGAAATGCTAAAATGTTACATTGGCTTCTATCTCAATTGTGCTATAGCATGAGATGCAAGAGTTAGTACTAGACTTAGACTTTATATTAAGTCTAAATGAGATGTTTGGTATGATTCATATTGAGTGCTTAGAAAAGCTTAAGGAGTTCCAATTCTATATTATTTTATGAAAATGTTTTATTTTTAAAATGAATTGGAATTCTTGGATGTAGAGATTAAATATTAATCTCATATGGATATGATCCAGAAGTCCTTGTTAGAATTATTTGATCAATTCAGATTGTTTTAAAAATAAATTATTTTTATATTATCTGAGTTGATAAGTGAGTTCTACGCAACGGAAGACATCCTAAAAGCTAAGGCTAGGATCAATATAATTTAATTCAAATTCTTAGCCTGAACCGAAAGGTAAGGGTGGTAAGAAGAGGAATTATAATACCAAACAATTGGACAAGCTAGTTGTCCTAGTAGTTGCCAAAAGGAAATTAGACTTAAAAGTATGACAAAAAAGAAAGTGTTTCTGTTTTGGTAAAGCTAAGCATTGTCATGATTGTTTTCTAGATAGAAATTTACATGTTTTACTTTTAAAAGAGAAAGTTTCTATCCTTTGGTATTGTATGTTTTGGCACTTATGTCTAGATCTTATTAATTTAAATGATATTCAAGATTGGTGAAAGATGGGCTTTTAGAACCATTATTTTGTTATATTCCCAATCTATGAATTCTATTTAGAGGATAATAAGATCTAGGGCTTCATTTCATAAAGGAATGAAGTTCCAATGACTTCTTTAAGTCAATGCATACATAAAGGAGGAATAGGGCTCTTTTAAATGTAGATTGTTCTAGAAGTAAAATGTCAAAATTTGTTGTAGGACAACTATAAAATACATTTAGAAATGAGATGGTTGTATTAAATACACCAGAAGACATTATTCTGTAGATAACTATTACATCGGTACAATATCATAGTGGGAGGATTATGAATTACCAAATAAATTCATACTTTTAGAATAAACTTTTGAAGCCATTAAATAAGGATATGAATTTGATCCTCAGTCCTACATAAAGGCAATAGATGATATGAATATGGATTACTGGATCAAGGTTATGTGAATAGAACTGGATTCTATTCAAAGTTTAGAACTTGTAGAGGCGCCTAATGGCATTAAGCCTATTGTTTTCAAATAGGTCTACAAGAAAATGAGATTGATAGATTTGAAGGTGAAAACCTTCAAAGTCAAGACTAATGGGGAAAAGACTTATTCAGAAAGAAATGGTTCGATTATGAAAAGATATTTTCACCAATAGTCAAGTTTGACTCTATCTAGATTCTCTTATTCATTATATTTCATTTGGATGAAATATGGCAATGGATATCAAGAAAGTTTCTTTAAGTAGCAATCTTGAGGAAGACATCTATATGATGTAATTAGACTTGAACATAGTAAAGAACTAGTAGTATTTAATATGCAAGTTGCTTAAAGTTCATTTATGGACTAAAGCAAGCAGCTAAATCATAAAATATCATCTTTAATCAAGCAATCAAGTTGTTTGATTTTGATCAAGTATTAAAAGGCCTTATGTGCGTAAAAGCTATATAGAATAATAAATTTTTTAATGTATGTTGATGACATTCTAATCATTTAGAATGATATAGAGTTGTTGTCATCAATGGAATTTTTTATTATCTAGTCCAGTTTGATATAAAGTACTTGGGAAAGACTAGTCACATCCTAGGAATTAAACTTTGTTAAAATTTAGAAATGAGGATGTTGGGTCTATCTCAAATTGTTTAAATAGATGAGATTCTAGTCAAGTATAACATATAATACTTCAAGAAAGGATTCTTTCCTTTTAAGTTTGAAGTTCCTTTATATAGGACTATAGTCTTAAGACATATAAAAGGAAGAGCATATTAAAACGGTTCCTTATATCAAATCGACAGGAAGTCTTTATGATATGCTAAATACTAGGCTAAATAATCTATTTTACGGTGGGTATAGTAAGCAAATATTAATTGCATCAAAGATCACTTAATTTAGTGCGAGTAAAGCATATACTCAAATATCTTAGGAGAATAACGATTTATATGCTTGTCCACCTATGTGAGGATTTGATGGTTACTAGTTGTACAAATATTGACTTGTAATTTGATTGTGATTCATGAAGTTGGACTTCAAGATATGTGTTCATCCTAGGTGGTGAAGATACACATTAAGCGTAAGTATTATCTCATTAGAGAGATATGAGTACGTGAGATGTAGTAGTAGAAAAGATAATTTATGCAATAAATTTTCCTAAAACTTGTTTCCAAACCTTGCCTTAGAGTGATTATGAATTACTCTAAAGGGAAATAAGTGTCGGATATATGGTAAATTGTCTTTGAGGGCAAGTGAGAGATTGTTGGGGTTTATGCCCTAAAATCCAATTTATTGGCATGTTATAAATAATTAAATTGTTTAATTATATGAGACTATTTATGAACTAATGGGACATTATCATAGTCCTTGAGATGCATTGTATGTGATTTAATCACAGAAGATATATATCACAAGTTCCTTTTAAACTCAAAATATAGTTAGTAGTCGGTGATGAAATTGGGCGTTTTATTTGTGAAGACTATAATACATCAACTAAGATAATTTGTCTTTATCATGGAAGTGAAGACTTCCAGTTGATGTGTTGATGTGTCTTAAGAGTTAAAACATATTAAACTGGACCGCTGTGAGATTAATTATTCAATCAACAACTGTCACCTGAATAATTAATCTTACGACTTTTAATTTCATAGACTCTCAATCCTGAGAGGATAGTGAACCTGACCATGAAATGTAAGTTACTTTGATATATCAGGAGTGAGATCTAATATTCACGGTCAAAACCTCAGTATGTTGGGTAACCATACGTAGTGTTGAGGGAACACATATTCTCAAGATGGAATCCATAATCTCTTTTTGTAGAGACATGAAATATCTCATTGAAATAAGTTTAATGGGAACTGGTTATTCGAGGCACCCACTTTAGTAAGAAGTTACTAAATCTTATATTTATTGAAATTGGATTTCAATAAATGTGAATAACTAAAAGATTAAATTGGGTACTCAAGGATAAAATAGTTGTTTACAAAGTGACAGTTTATTATGACTTTGTTCACTATGGATATTTCATGGAGGAGTCAAATGATATTATTAGAGTCTTGGGATATAATTTATTAATAAGGCCTAGAGTGCAATTATATTTATATAGTGGTATTAAAAATATAATTAATGGTAACTTTGGATTTATCAAGAGTTGACAGAAAAGCCCAAAGCCCATTGGAGCTAGTGTCTTATTGGTCCCACTCCAAGCCACATACTAAAGCCCAATTGGAAAGGCCCAATAGGCCTGCCCAATTAGATAATCAGTTAGTTATAAAGGAAGAAACATACAGAATTTATTTGAAGTGAGACATCATTGTGAAATGGTGTATGTATGAGTGAAGCCACTCGATTATTCTCCCTTGGAAACTGATTGAGAGACCACACTTCTTGGGCGTAAAGTGGAATTGGAGTGAAAATTAAAAGTGTTCTCAAATACTTCTAACCTTTCATTTTGAATTTCACCGCACCAAGGTACACTATCTTGTTCTTAAATTCTGAAATTTACTAGTGCATGTTATCAATCATGAATGAAATAGATCTATGTTTGTTGCTTCCGTTGAGTATTTTGTATGAGATACAAAACCAGATTTTCTAATACGGATTACGTAGGAGGTCAGTAGTATGGCATGGTGGATGATGTAGCAAGGTTGGTAGCATGGCTGAGAGAGAGAGAGAGAGAGAGGGAGAGAGAGAGAGAGAGAGAGAGAGAGATGTGTTAGAGGAGAGTAAAAAGTAAAATAAAATAAGAGGAAATATTTTCAGCATTTATACCATATCTTTCCATTAAAGCATTGGCATCAGCCATCAGGTGTGCCAAATGCTAAATTTTTAGCATTTGGCACACCAAACACCAAAATCCTTACTTTATGAGATGTGCCAAATGCCAAAAGAAATGGCATGGAGCTAAAATGATATTTTATAAATGGCATGGTTTGGTCAAAATGCTATAAATTTTTATTGGTTTTTTGTCTCTCCTTGTGTCACATCTCCTTTATGAGACATCTTTCTTCTCTTTCTCACACCACTATTCTCTTTCGAAAAAAGCTGATTTGTACTTCTTTTTTTTCGTTTTTATTTAGAGGAGTGTTTTTAAGATTATTTTAATGTGTTAAAATTTTAAAATAGAACATGTGATATAGAGTATATTGTAAAATGATATGGAAAAATAAATAAATAAAAAAATTGTAGGTTTTAGTATGTCAAAATAGCATTTAGCATAGCACAATTGATGCTAGTGCTCTTAGTGGAATGGTATTATAGATCCATGCTAAATTTTTTGACATTTGGCAAATTTGATGTAGAAGGTTTTTGTGTGTGTGTGTGTGGTGTGCTAAATGCTAAAAATTTAGCATTTAGTACATATGATGCTAATGCTCTTAAAAAAACAAACACATAAAAGAGTGAGAATGAGGTTCTAACATAAAGTTATACCACATATTTTACTAAGAAGTCATCGTAACTTTTAAGGTAGGGACTTGACCCATTTTTTTGTAGTATATAAAAAAAATTAATAAATAAAAAAGAAACTAGAACATTAACTCTTTGTCCTTTCAAAATAGAGTAATGTCAGGGATACAATAATATGTCACAATAATTTCATAACATTTCTAAATTAGCATGCCATCTTATCCATGAGTTTATTACAATCTTCATTTTAAATTTTTAGTTATGCTAATTTGAAAATATTATGAAGTCATTATGAATTTTTGCCACGTTCATACTTCATAGCATTACTCTTCAAAATAAGAGAACAAACAAATAAAAATACTCAAAAATAAAATAAAATAATGTATAAATTTTTGAATTTTACAATCATTTTTTGCTAGTCTAATACTTTGATCAAAGAATAAAAGACAAACTAATTGTTGTTAGATATATATTAACTTTTTTTTTTGAGTAAACAATAATACTTATTAGAATACACATGAAAATAGTAATATTAGTGTTTTAAACCGAATTCATAATACATTACATAACTAGAGTACAACTACAAAATGACCTAACTTTTATAGTTGTAGACTGGGGTTATAAATAGCGGTCACTAGACACATACAACCAATGTGGGATAAACATCTCTATTTTATTTTATTTTTATTAACCTTGTGTGCACATATTGTAGTATATAAAATGTGAAACAATATAAACATAATGAGAACCAAATTTATAAAATTTTATCTAGAAAGACGAAATATTAGTAGGATTATGCATGGATTGCCTAAGACATTGTTTGTTTAACCTAAATAATTTAAAAACATTTTTTTATTAAAAAAAAAACACACAATAATATCTTATAACTATAAATATATATTTTTAAAATGTTACTAAAAAAATTGGTATAAAAACCTTAAAAAAAATAAATGAATAATTAAAGCTCAGAGAAATTTTTAATCAGATTTCAATTAATATATATATATATATATATATATATATGTTAATAGCAAAAGATCAGAGAAATTTTAATTAGATTTTAATCAGATTCTCAACTTTGCGTCATGTGTCTCATTTAATTTTTAATTTTGAGCCAAGTGAATTATTGAGTGTAAAAATCAAAGAGTCCTAATCCAATTAGATTCTGAAAGTTCACTTAGTGTATAAAACACTAGTGAATGTTTAGACCTCCAATTTCAAAATAACCAACATTGTAAAGTTCTGATTTACAACTATTTTGTGTTGGTTTTAATTTCGTGCCAAATTTGATTGTAATTTTGTTTAAGTTTTTATACATTGTATTTTATGTGAGATTTCATTGTAAAGGTTGTGTGTGAGAAAGAGTGTGATGACTCAAGACTCATTGAAGATCAAAGATATTTTCACGGGTAGCTCGCGAGAAGCTTTCCCGCGAAGTGAAGCATGTGCCCAGCTCATGATTGGAATGCAAAAAGTCATGATAGATGGTGACAGCTGGTTTTCGCGAGTGTCCTGTGAGTAAGGTCTTCCTGCGAGATATCCATGAAACATTCTATTTTGCCAATTTGTCATATCTAATACACCTTATATCTACCCACACTATATATACCCACATTACCCACATATTGAGATAAGTGCTTTTTAGAGAGAAAACCCTAGCCATTACCTTTAAGAGTGAGAGATTTTCATACACACAATTCTCTACACAATCCATTGTGGTTTTCCTCAACTCATACCTCTCAATTTCCAAATCCTTGAGAGGTTGATAGCCTAAACACTTACCAATTACATGATTCTCAGAGCTAGAGAAGACAATGCTTCGTTAAGTCAGTTGGTAGCAGGAGCTTGGAGGACTCAAGTACATGGGGTAGACTAGACTTGAAGGGCTTTTGTTATTCGTGTATTCCAACTTATTTTCTAGTTGATCGATTTATTGCTTAGAGGACAGCGAAGAGGATTTTCACCAAATTCTTCGGTTTCCTCTTCGATAACACATTGTCGTGTTATCTTGTATTTGCATTCTTCTTCCCTACTTTTTTAGCTTTCATTTTACTGTTGTGATTTGATGAATATGGCTTAGAGTAGTTATATTGTTTATCCACTAGCATTTACTCTATTTCACACTTAGTTTAAGTTAAAGTAAAACCAACTGAGCTGTAATTTTAATTTGAGGGTCTAAACAGCTCTTGTATTTTCATACAAATTTGAGCTTTCAAATACAGATTTATACTCAAACAATATATGTGCAGAATGATAAGTACAAGCAATACTCAAATAAACAAACTACTCTAAACCATAATTAATCACAATACAGCAGCAATTAAAGGTAAAGAGTAAGGACTAGGGAGATGCAAATACAAAGATAACACCAACACATGTTATTGAAGAGAAAACCGAAGAACTCGATGAAAAACCTCACTGCTGCCCTTCAAACGGTAAAATGATCCACTAAAAAATAAAGTTAGGATACATAAATAGTAATAGGCCCTCCAAGCTTAATCTACCCAATACATTTAAGCCCTCAAAACTTCTTGCTCCAACAAAGTTAAGTCTAACCGTGTCTTCTTGCTCCAAATGAACTGGCCATCTTTGAACTGCTTCCCAAGCACCAAATAACCTCTTCATAGATATGGGTATGGTGAGAGTACGAGAGTAGAGGATGAGAGTAGAGGAATTTGAGAATCAAAGATATAAGATTGTGAATGAGTCAATCTTGTTGTTCTCTAGGACTTTTCTCTCAAAATTCTCTCTAGAAAACCTTTACATTTTGTGGGTATAAGGGTATTTATAGTATGGTATGTGAGGAATGTGAAAAGACATTTGTTTTTGCAAAACAGGACGTTTTGGCGACTCACTTACAATCGGGATGAGTCACGAGTTGGGGTCGTGAAATAACTGACCGGCTAGACTAGCCTTTTTGTCCTATAGTACTCCAGTTGTCATGACCCTTTAGCTTCCTGCATGCTTCACACGTGTGGTATTTTGGTGAGTCAACAATTGCGAGTCACTTGCGAGAATCCTCTTGAATGCACACACACTTGAATTCTTCATATTCTCTCACATACAACCCTTACATGATTCCCACCTAAATACAGGGTATCTAATTGCTGAAATACAAGCAAACTTGGCACGGAATAAAGTCAACACATGGTTGAATAAATTCAACATTATAGATTCTAAATTAGATTTTAATTGGAGTCCAATTTTTTGCCATGTGTACATCTAACTTTTTAATTTTTATGGCAAGTGAATTATTGGTTGCAAAAACCGAATAATTTAAGACCAATTAAATTCTATATTATATATATATATATATATATATATATATATATATATAGATGAAGCTAAGAGAAACTCAAATTATAATTCCAAATTAGAGTTCTAATTTTGCGCCATGTGTCCTAAATTATTTATTCTTAAAGAGTTTTATTTCTTAATTTTAGAATAAAATGTGGGATCACATCATAAATGTCAGGACATATGTAGAACTTGTTAGAACATGTCATATAGAATTAGCTAATCCTTTGACAAAACATATTTTACTTGTAATTGGGTAGATTTAGGATGTGTTTAATACTTCAAGGAACAAAAGTTCAAGTCTAGTATTAAAGTCATGCAAGTTTGTCCAAGAATTAAGTGAAGAAGTGCTGTTCATTAAAGTTCGACAGATATGTCGACAGATGTATCTATTGAGATTTAATATGTGATTCTTGACAACTATCGACAGAAGCTGTATCTATCAAGAATTACAAAATTCAAATTTTCAAATTTATTTTTCACACATATCCAAACTATTTGTGTAGGGTTTCTTTTCTCACAACCCTAGACATAAATAAGGATTATTTTAAAGGCCGTCTAAGGTGATGCAACTTGATGCAAAGTAATTATTCACTCAAATTTTGACAGGAGACAATTTGCCCTAATTCATCTTTCTTTGTAGAAGTTACTGTGTTTGTGTGCCAATGGTTTTGTAATCAAGGAGCTTCTTGATCTTCATTGTGTGGATGAACTGAAGAACTTTATAACCAACATCTTTCTCAAGTTGGTGTGTTAGTCATGTATTCGGATTTGTGCATCGATTTATTAGTCGTGCATTGAAAGGAGAGATTGTCACTACATTACAAGTCTAATTGTGTATTGGGATAAGGGTTCAACTATAGGTTGGTATAAGGTATTGAGATTCCTTTACTTATAACTGCATGTTTTGATAATAGTGGAGTCTCGAGAGTAGTGACCTTAAATTCACTCAGTGGGGTTTTGTCTTGGTGATTTTTACCATTCGTAAACAAATCACCCGTGTCAAATTTAATTTCTACTACATTTAGTTATTTGGTGATTTGTTTTGTACTACCATGCTTATTGCATATAATTGAATCTAATTAATTAACTTGGCTAATTAATTAAGGCGAAAAGCCACTTTTAGTCCCTACATTTTAAGGCTATTCCCATTTTAGTCCCTAAGTTTTTTTTTTTACCGCTTTTAGTCCCTATTCTAAAAATCGCTTCCACTTTAGTCCCTGCCGTTACCTCAGAGACAGATAATGATGACGTAGCAAACGGCAATAATAAACAATCCTTATTTAATATCCACGTGGCCTAATGAAGCAACTGTTAGTTACATCCCCGCCCTTAATGGTCACGTGGCCCTCACGTGATAGTCCCTAACCCAAATAAAACCACATATCACATGAAATTGAAATCCCTAACCCCCAAATTCCCTCAGCTCTTCGCTCACCAGTCACCGCACAGATTGAAGTCCCTCACCAGTCACGAACTCAAAAAAATCTTCAAATCAATTGCTCCTCGCTCACCACACAGCCCAGAAACATCTTCAAATCAACTACTTTCCATGGATTCAAGCTCGATGTCATCGAGTGGAAGCTTGAGGAAAAGGGGCCCAACCCGATGCTTTTGCTCAGAGAAACCAGTTTTGGTCGTTTCATGGACACCTGACAACCCTGGAAGAAGGTTCTATGGGTGTCCAAATTATTGGGTAAGGTTTTTAAATTTCTATTCAGTTTCTGGGTTTTTAACTTTGTAGCACTTCAGGTTCCAATTTCATTTCCCTTTAGCCTTTCGCTTTTCCTTCTTCATTTTCATTTCAAGCTCGCAATCCCTTTAGTCTAAGTCTAACCCCTCTGTCAACCATTTACAGCCCTTTTATTTCTCTTAGTTTTCATTTGTCTCGGTAAGATGTAATCTTTCCCTATTCATGTTGCATGCCCAACTTAAATGATGTGCTAGACCGTTATTTTGATCTTAACAGCTTCATAATATTTGACAACCAAAGTTTTTTGCTAATTCCTAGAGAAAACCGAAGTTGGTTTTCTTGTCTTGGGAACCCAGAATTTCTTTTCTTAAAAAAAAAAGTAAAAAAAAAAAAAAAAAAAAAACCTCAGCTTGTTGCTGACAATATAAATTGGTTTTCTTGTATTTTGCTAATACAAGTGTTGGAACATTGTGCTAATACTATTTTAGTTTCTGGGTAAGGTAGTAGTTTGCTAATACTATTTGTTGTTGTAAATCAAAGAATTTTGGTTGAAGATATAATGGGTTTTATCTGGCTCTTGGGTGCCAGGTTGGACGCAAGTGTAAATTTTTTCAGTGGCTTGATGATGAAATCTGCGAGCGTGGCAAGGTGCTGATTCCAGAGCAGAGGCAACGGATTTTGACCCTTGAAGCTGCCATTGTAGGCTATAGGAAGAGAGAGAAAAGGCTGCTCATTTGCCTGGGGCTGTCTCTGGTGATAAGTGGGATGCTACTTTGTTTGATGCTTTTTTTGGTTGGCTAAATAGGTGGGGGGGGGGGGGGGGGAATGGGTCATTAGGTGGGTAGGTATTAGTGGAAAATGGCCATAATTTTGGTTGGTATGTATTAGTGGGAAAAGACCTGAATTTTGGTTGGTATGTATTAGTAGGGAAAGGCTTGAATTCTTTTTGTAATCCAAGACTTTATCAATGGAACATGGTCTTTTTAAGTAATCTATGAGTTGTGTACCAATATATTGCATTGTTGTGAAATGTTTGTGCCTTGTGTGCACTCAACATCAAAGCAGTTTGAACAGTACCTTAAAAGGGTTATAACAAAGTTTTTAGTTTCATACACAGATAAAAGGCTTGTTTGTGATATTAACTGTGCATCACCTGTAAATTTTGAATAATTTAAATGTACATTATGCGTGTCTGCCAAGCAAGAAAATGGAGCTCAATGCATTTTGAATGGTTTAAATGTCCTGTAAATGATATGTAATTGACACCAGCAGCCTGATATTCAAAGCCAAAATGAAAACCTCATATTCAAAGCACACTAGCAGCCTCATATTCAAAGCCAAAATGATATGTAATTGCCAAATCAAAAAGAGGCAGATTTTTATGCCTCAAATTATTGACATCTCAATCACATCTTTATGCTCTATAACCTACAATTATAAGTACATAGGAGGTCATCAAAATTGGAACTCAGGGACATGATTAAACTGCATAATTACATATTAAACTGCATAATTTACATTTATTACCAAACCTGCATATTTACATTTATTAAACTGCATAATTTACATTCATTACATTGATTGTCATTTCTAACTGGTGAACCCCTCATTTCATTATCATTTACATTCAACTGTCATCATGTCCAAAGAACTACTATTACACTTAATCTCTGTCATTTGTTTTTGGAATTCCACTTCCATGTCTGCTGATGCTACTTCATGTTCTTGAATTTGCTCAATACGTGCATTTGCTGAGACACAAACTCCACAGAATCTAAACCTATAGTAGGCTGCATTGAAGATACTTGAGATTTTGCTGTGGGGCCCAATGATCCTATGGGAGGTGGCTGCCTTGGGCTTGTATAGAGCTGCTGCCAACATTAGCAGCTTCAGATTTACTTGCACAGATTTACTTGCTGTATTGGTGACAGCTGTTCCAAATTCAAGAAGAGTCATAAAAAAATGGAACAAATAAGTATCAAAAACTAAATGCGTTAAAAAATCAGAAAGAAATAAATTAAGATAATCAAGATAATCAAATTAAATAAATATAAGAACTGGATAATGTACCTGTAAATTTTGTAAATTTGTGAGTTCAGCTAAAGTAGTAATATTAGAGCTTTAAGAACTGTGCATAATTTATCTGATCCTCTCAGGAATCATCATCCAGTCACCTTGTCAAAACTGCATAATTTAACAAACCAGCATAATATACATTCATTACATATTAAACTGCGTAATTTACCAAACCTGCATAATTTACATTTATTCATACATCATTACATCATTACACATTAATTCATCCATCATACATCACTACACATTAAACTTCATCTTAAACTGCCATTTACAAATTTAACATCATTACATGTTAAACTTCATCTTAAACTGCCATTTGCAAATTTAACATCATTACATTTAACATCATTTAAATACTACCCAGCACATTCACCAAACCTGCATAATCACCAACCTGTAAATACTAATGAACACTAATTAATTAACACTAATTACAAAATATAGGACAAAGTCTACCCAGCACATTCATACAAAAAAAGGACTTGGTCAGCCATTATATAAGTATACCAAGTTTACCCAGCAGTTACATAAACATATGAAGAGTGCTTTCAACATATAGCACAACAAAAAAAAAGGTCCTGCTTCAGGTTGCTATCTTCCAGTAGATCTCATTGCTGCCATGTATCTTGTTGCATTCCCAGTTGCATTCAAGGTCTCAGTGGTGACTGCACTTCTTTTCCTCTGTCTTTTTGGTCTTGGCTTGGACTGGTTATTAGTGGGGGGTGGAGGTGCACTTGTAGTCACATTATCATTAGAGCTCGGTTGTGCATTGGAGCCTGGTTGTGCACTGCCTACAGCTGGGCTGTTTGCATGACCATCCTTGGCTGCCTGCAAGCATAAGTATAATAACAATTAATAGTTTGCCAACTAAAAAACAAAACAATGGGGATATCTAAGTTAAAGTAGTATATTTACCCTTCTAGTGGTCCTATTGGCTTGGGATGCACTCCTAGGCAAGAAGGAGTTCCCTCCTACTTCTCCCTTGCAACTCCTCTTGTTGTGTCCTAATTTCCCACATAACTTGCATTGTTTTGAGATGCCTAGACCTCTGTTTTTTCTGTGACTTCTAGGCTCATCAGGCTCCAGTGCCCGCTTCTTCTTAGGCCTGCCAGGAGGTCTCCTCTTGATAGGGGGTTGCACAGGTGGTAGTCCACTAGGTTTCCACATATTCTGGCCATTGATGGGCTCTATAATGGGGTCATAGCAGTCAATGTAGGTAGTCCTTTTGTAGCAAGCATTAACATACTTTTCAGCATCTTCTCTGTTGAAAAAGATACAGGAAATGGCATGGCAACATGGTATGCCAATTATGTCCTACTTCCTACAGCTGCACTTCTTCTCTTCTAAGTCCACAATGAAACTCTCCAGCCCATTCTTCACTTCAAACTTGGTACGACTAGCCCAACATGCTATCCACTTGCTACATGCCAACTTCTCCTTGTACAGTCTCTTCCTTATCTTAGGACACAACTCAGATTCTACCTTCATAATCATTTCTCTGTTTGCTTGAAATCTAGTCATCAGATATAGCCTAATACACTCAAGCTGCAAGCACATAGAGAGAAAGGGAGAATTAATCATTCATTCATTACACAGGTCTATGGATCATAATGCACATTTATACATACCATGGTGATTATAGGTTTGCTCCTGAACTTAACTATCACGCTGTTGAAGTTTTCACACATGTTGTTCAAGACTGTGTCACTCTGGCTATCACTTTTGAACATGTGCCTAGCCCAGATAGTTGTTGAGTGAGACTGCAGCCAATTGAATGCATCTTCATCCACCTCCTTTAGCTCATTCATTGCCCTCTCATATGCTTGTTGATAGGTAGCCTTGGCTGCTTTCCAAAAAATGTCTCTAATAAGGACACCAGGATGATTCTTCTTCAAATTATTGTACAAATGTCTGCAGCATATCCTGTGCTCGTACTGTGGCCAATTATCAACAAAGGTGTTTACCAACTCCTGCAAAGCACAATCAATTAATTTAGCAAGCAATAAAGCTACCATCAACTACAAATAATTCAGCAAGCAATAAAGCTACCATCATACCTTCTGCTGATCAGATATGAACACCCAATTGTTGCCATCTCCTATGTCAGTAAGCAATAAATTAAGAAACCAGGTCCAAGTGTCCTTCGTTTCAGCCTCGACTACTACATATGCGAAGGGGAAGTATTCATCATTGGGGTCTCTGCTAACAGCACACATCAGCTGACCACCTGCCTTGGTCTTCAGATGGCATGCATCTAGACCAATGATTGGCCTGCACCCTGCCAAGAAGCCCTTCTTGCAACCTTCCAGACATATGTAGATTCTTTCAAAATATGGCAGCCCAGTTGCCAATCCATGCTCTGCTGCCAATTCACCATCATTAAAAGTATGCACCTTCATCAATATTGTGCTCCTAGGACTGCACCTTCTCAACTTATCACAGTACTCCCATAGTTGGTTGACCTGTGCAGTGTGGGCCCCATCAACAGCATCTTGAGCTTTCTCTCTAGCCCTACTTGCCTTGTCGGCACTTATGTTAACCACATACTTCTCATGCACAGCATTCTGAATGTCCTTCAGCTTTATGTCAGGTTGTCTCCTAACTCTCTTCACTAACTTCTTCCCAATGTATGATGCTGTGCACCTTGGATTTCTATAACTTCTACTACATGTGTGTTCCATGTTCAATGTTTTCAATCTAAAACTCTTCTCCCTTGGCACCTTTGCAAGGTAGGCAACAAACTTACACCCTGGCTGGCATCGGGCTCTCACTCTCACCAAGTCATTTTTCACAAATTTTATACCCCACCCACCATGGACTGCATAATCAGTTATAGCATCTTTAAATTGTTTAGTTGAGATGAACAACATATCTTTCTCAAACCTAAGCTGCTCAACTTTGGTAACTGGCCTAAAGATTGGGTATTTGCTCCTCCTAATAGAATCGTCAACCTCAGCAATAGGGATGTCATCATCACTTGAATCATCACCATCCTCACTGCTTGATGATGATTCGTCAAGGCTAAGCAGCTCCTCACTCTCATAGTTAGATTTCATGACACCACCACCCATTTGTCCTGGTTCAACCTCATCATCTTCAGCTTGATTGTCCCAACTATCAGTACTATCTTCACCAATGTTTATTTCTGGCTCTTCTTCTAAGTCACTCCTCTCATCCTCACTACCCTCACTACTCTCCTCAACTTGGTCATCAACAACTAGTGCTTTGCCAGCCCTCCTAGTACAAACTTGCTCAACATCTACGTCATGTGGCTCACCATGGTCAACATTAGTAAATTCAACATTATCATGGCCTTCAAATTGTGAAAAATCGGGTCTGTACTCTTCATCAACATACTCAGCATACTCACCATCACTAACAAAAACCTCAACTGGTTCATGCACTGGATGCTCCACAAAGACATGAATCTCTCCATATCCCTTCACCAGGTTAGTCATGAACATAGCAGCATCATCATCAACCACTTGATGGAAATTTGACTTGTATGGGTTCACACCAAGCATTTTAAACCATAGCTTATCAACTTCACTGTAGCCAAACTCTTTACAAATGCTCTCAATTTCTACTTTCGACCACTTATCTAGGTCACAATTATCCACTATATTAACTGTCCCTCCCACATACACTTGAGGGTCCCACATGAAATACCCACCATGGTGGACATGCAGAGTAAAAAGCTCATCCATCCTGCATGCAAGTCACGAGAAGAAAACTGAATGAAAAACAGGTATCCACTTTTTGAAAATTAATAATACTTTGTTAGGCTAATAAACAAATAAAAAAGCATACAATACAGACAAAGGGAACACATGGACCCAGCCACTTCTTGAAAAGCAAGACACAATACAGACAAAAGATTCCATGGTTTATCAAGGTCAATATAGTGGTCCCTGATAAAACACACAATATAGACAAACAATGCAATTACCAACAAAAATACAGTTAGTATTGTGGTCCCTGATAAACAAAAGTAAAACAAACAGAGCTGCAAATACCAAAAGCAACACACAACAGCCAAACAATGCAAATCCCAAAAATATTCCACTATCACAGTCAGTATTATGTCCACTACAAAAGCTATAAAGGATGAGAGGAAGAGAGAGAGTGAGAATGAGACACAACAACGAGAGAGAAATAGAGATAGATTGAAATTCCAGAGTAATAACAAAACTGAACATCTCAAAAATCCCAAATTTTCAAAACCCAACAGCTAAGATTCATACCCAGAAGGATTACCCAGCACTTAAAAATGGCATTCATAACAGAGAGAGAGAGAGTGAGACATAACGAGAGAAAGAGAGAGAGTTAGAGAGAAATACAACCTTCGAAATCTGCTCAGCACAAACACTCTAAAGCTATCTTTGATTGTGCTTGCTGATTTGTGGGTTTTTTTGCTTGCTGATTTGCCGTTTTTTTGTGCTAATCTATGGTCAAGTGATGAGCAACGAGTTAGGTCAAGAAATTAGGGATTCTGCAAGTCAGCCGGCATGTGTGGTCAGGTGTGGTCATGTGATATGTGGTTTTATTTGGGTTAGGGATTATCACGTGAGGGCCACGTGACCATTAAGGGTGGGGATGTAACTAACAGTTGCTTCATTAGGCCGCGTGGATATTAAATAAGGATTGTTTATTATTGCCGTTTGCTACGTCATCATTATCCGTCTCTGAGGTAACGGCAAGGACTAAAATGGAAGCGTTTTTCAGAATAGGGACTAAAAGCGGTAAAAAAATACTGAGGGACTAAAATGGGAATAACCTTAAAATGTAGGGACTAAAAGTGGCTTTTCGCCATTAATTAATTAATTTCCCAAAGGGGTCAATACATTTATGGCCTATCAATAAATAAATATTCATCCAAGTGAGTTATTAAGTACAAAAACCAAAGAGTCTAGAATAAACGAATCGTAAAATAAAAAAAAAAAAAATTTAAAGAGTTAACAAAATTTACATTTAAAAAAAATAGACAATTTACATTTTATACCTAATAATATTCTTACAATTTTTTTTAAAGAGTTAACAAAATATAAAAATGATTATCAATAATATTTAAATTATATATATAGAAATTATATTATGCATCTTATTGCATATTTTTAAGTATATTCATGCATATGCATTGGGTTACAAGCTAGTATATATAATAAGAAACCATTACATATTTTAATAATGTATGGTTTATAAAAGTGTAAGCTAATACTATGTATAATTTGTATATCTTCTATATATATATATATATATATAATTTGAACCGTATGATTGTAATTGTTTTTAGGCGGAAATACTATTTTCGCCTTTACATTTTGACCCTATTCCCATTTTAGTTCCTAATTTTTTATTTTACCGCTTTTAGTCCCTAAATAAAAAAAGCGTTCCATTTTGGTCTCTACTGTTACTCACTTAACAAAAATATCCTATGTGGCAAACAGAGTGAACTGTTGGCATAGTAAATGTTGATGTGTCTATTAAAATAATATTTAAAAAATTTATTTACCTTTTTAAAAATGCCATGTCAGCAATTTTTAAAAAATTCAAAAATAAAAAACTTCTAATTTCTTAATTTTAATTTAAATTGAAAAAAAAAGGTCGGTTTTAAAGATTAGGCAAAAATTGTTTGCATATCTTTTTCAATTTTTCTGAAACTTTCTTGGTAACCTTACCAAACACAACATTTGAACTCAAGCTTATATTAACTTCTACTTAACAATATAACCCAACTCATATTTTCCAAGCTCTCTCTTTATGAAATACTCTAAGCTCTCTCTCTCTCTCTCTCTACAAAAATGTCCAAGAACAAATGGAAATCTCTCAAGCTCTTTGTCTCTATAGGCTAACTGAAGGTCCCTAAAGGTGTGCTCTCTCTCTCTAAATCTTGGTTGAAAACCTAGCTCTCTCTCTCTCTCTCTCTAAACCCATGGTCGAAAACCCAACCCTCTCTTTCTCTAAATCTTGGCCAAAAACTCAGCTCTCGCTTTCTAAAACCATGGCCTAAAACCCAACTTTCTCTCTCTAAATCCATGGCTGAAACTAGTGGTGGCTTTCTCTCTAAAGCCATGGACTAACTAAATCAGCGCTAGCTTTCAGATATGGGGTTAGAGGTGGTGTGGGTTGTCGGATTTAAGGTTGTAAGGCTATTTGTGGTTTCTAATCAGGGGTCTTGTTCATTGATCTGAAGTTTGAGTTTTATGTTTGGTTATGTATGGGGGTCAAAATCTGGGTTTGAGTTTTGTTTTTTTGTGTTTGTTTCAAAGCATAAGAAAATCCTGTTGAATTTCTTATGTGTAATTGTTGATTGTCTCTGTGTTTGGTAAATTTTTATTAATTTAACTATTTTCTTTTCTTTTTTTTAAAAAAAATGAGAAGGTTAGAAATTTTTTTATTATTTTTATTTGATGTGGCTATAAAGTTGTATTTTTATTAATTTGTTGGCTTATATTTCATGTCAAATTTGATTGTAATTTTATTCAATCGTTTATACCCTGTATTTATTGTGGGATTTCATTGTAATGTTAGAGAGAGAGAGAAAGTGTGTGTGTGTGAAGACTCAAGCAATTGAAGACTGAAGAGTTTTCGAGGGTAGCTCGTGACTTAGCATCTCGCGAAATAAATTATGTGCCTTGCACATGCTGGAATGTGAAGAGTCAAGCTAGATGTAGACAGCTGTGTCTTGCGAGTATCTCGCGGGTAAGGCCTTCCTGCGAGATACCCGCGAGACATTCTGTTCTGCCAGCTTGTTCAGTCTAATACACACTTTCTGTGCCTACACTATTTATACCCACATTACCTACAAATGTTGAGGAGTGCTTCTGAGAGAAAACCCTAGCCAAACACCTTGAGAGTTAGAGATTGTTATACCCACAATCCTCTACACATTTGCTTGTGGAATTTCCTCAACTCCTACCTCTCCATTTCCATACTATTGAGAGTTTGATAGCCCAAACACTTACCACACCTTTTTAGAGTGTCAAGTAAAGTTTTGGTGCCGCTGGGAAGCATTGGAAGAAGTCAAGGATGGCAGATGCAACATGGAGCTTGTTGCGGGATCCAAAGAGCTAGAAAATACACGGTTCTGAGAAGTCTTGTTGGAGTAGGAGCTTGGAGGGCTTAGGTACATCTGGTAGATTAGGCTTGGAGGGTCTTTTGCTAACCCATGTATCCCAACTGATTGTCTAGTGGATCGATTACCGCTTGGAGGGCGGTAGAGAGGTTTTTCGCTGAGTTCTTCAGTTTCCTCTTCAATAACACATCGACGTGTTATCTTGTATTTGCATCTTTCTTCCCTACTCTTTTACTTTCCATTTTACTGATGTGTTACTAGATTATGGATTAGAGTAACTTGTTTGTTTATTCGCTCGCTTTTATACTATTCCGCACTTAGTTTTAAGCTAGTGTAAAATCAATCGATTTTAATTTGGGGGTCTTAACAGCTCTTGTGTTTTCAACATAGTTTCAAGCTTTCAGTGGTTTTTTTAAAAAAAAAAAAAAATTTAAATTGCTGACAACGGCATAAAAAGATCTTTTATTTCAAATACATCTTACTTTTCTAATCTCTATTTGATTGAGTGTTTCAAAAAATGTAAGTCTAAAAGTTATTTGAAAGCCATCTTGATGATTGTTGAAAAAGGTCTTAGTGTGGCAAAGAAGAAACTAGACTTCTCAAAATGAAAATGTGCAAAGGAGTTCATCTAAGAAGGGTGAAAATTAAAGGTTTTGCTCATAAATGGCAACTGAGAGAGAAAACCATTCCTATTGATCTGTCAAGTAAGCGTGAAGTCTGCTTTATGATGAAGTCAACGGTTAAAGTAATGGACACATGTTTTTGGTACCTTGATAGTGGATGCTTGAGACACATATGGAAATGTTTTTGAGAGCAAATGTCACTTTTAAAGATGAGAGAAAATCACAAATAAAAGGGAAGGGAACCATCTCTCTACCTGGACTGCGAGACATTACAAATGTATTGTATGTAGAAGGTCTGAGAGTGAACTTGTTGAGCACAAGCCAGATCTGTGATCAAGACTTCATGGTGCTATTCTCAAAAGGGAAATGTCTTGTTTTGAATGAGTCTGGAAAGAAACTCATAAGGGGAGTCTGCACTCTAAATAATTGCTATGGATTAGTACCTGATGTTGACATTGTGTGAAATAGTATTCGTTTGCCCAATGAAACTAAAAACCCTAGGGCCAAGAAGGACAATACTCAAAAGTCTAAATAGAAGAAGCAGCATCTTTGCCATCATTGTGGAGCAACCGGAGATACTCAACCTAATTGCTATAAGTGGCTAGCCACTCAATAGAGCAACAGTATAATCTCATCGCGAAACCAGAATCAATTTCCATCCTATTTTGCTCCTTTTGGAGATCTACTCAAGGCCCTCATGTTCCTTTCGAACTTGAACGGTTTCAATTCTTCCCCCTCACCGCCAGATCAAGGGTTTGCTAAATGGAAAAGTTCCTCCAAGGTGTGGAAGGAAAAAGGCTCCAAGTGATTTAGGTGATAAAAGAAACGTTGTAGAAACTCACATTCCATACTTGACCAAAATGGTTTTGCAAGAATACTTTATTTGCTTTAAGGAAGTTGCAGCTATGGTTAGATAGATATAGATTTATATTCTCTCAAGCCATAACCTCTTTAAGTCAACGCATTTATTATAGAATTAATTTAGCTAGAGAGTTCCATTTTCTCATAGCTAAAACATTCTAAACAACCCCCTCCCCTCGAGTTATAAAATCAAGGGTAAATTACAACTTACCCACCCATGGTTTGATCAAAATTTAAGTTGCCTATCTGTGTTTGAAATCCCATGATGCAAGTGTTCCATTAAATTCTTTTTAATCTTATTTGATCTTGTATTTTTATGTTTTTTTTTTTTTTTTTTTGGTGTGTGTGTGGAGGAGAGAGATAAAAATGGAGCAAAATTACATATTTAGCCATGTTTTTAACATAAGTGGGTCAATAAACTCTAACTGAGCTAACCTTTGGTAGATAAATTATCAAATTTCAAACTATAAGTAGGCAACTTATATTTAGGTCAAATCACAGGTGGCTAAGTTATAACTTACCCTAAAATCTATCAAATGGAATCCTCCTCACCTTCCCATTGTCACTTTAAATACGAACGGAAGCGCTCAAGACAACTCGGGCAAAGTGGGGGCTGGAGGAGTTATTCATGACCATGAAGGCAAATGGATGAATGGATTTTCTATAAACTAGGTATCACTTCTAATAATGTTGCAAAACTATGGGCTATTAGACATGGTCTTCACATGGCTTGGGAGTTGGGTTTTAGATTTATTTATTTGGAAGTAGATTCTACTCTTGTTATTTATCTACTAACTTTTCAATCCAATCCTACTGTTGGTATGTCTATGTTTGCTTTTAATTGCAAGAACCTTCTAGGGAGACAATGGAATGTTAAGCTGCAACACATCTACCATGAAGCTAAACGGGTTGTAGATCTTTTAGCTAAGAGAGGAAAGACCAGCTGGAAAGAATAAGAGAATATGCTCAGAGCCTGTATTTTGTTAAGCATGCAGTTATGTTTGATTGGATGAGTTGGGGAGTAGTCGTGTAGATGAATTTTGCTGATCTTATGTTGTAGATAATCTTGTGGCACTCAGGGCTAGAGTTAGAAATTTTGGTTTAGGGGGCCGAACCACATATTGATAAATTAGATAAGAGAAATTCAAACCACATACATACATACATACATACATTTACACGTGTGTTTGTATATCATTTTGATGAGAAACTTATTATTTTTATAAATTTTAATATACACAAATTGTCTACTTTGCAATCAATATGTACCCAAAAAAAAAAAAAAAAAAACACCAAAATTTTATTATAATTTTTTTTTGTGCCACCACTCCCTAACATCAAATCTCATTTGTGTTCTTTTTTCTTATATATATATATATATATATATATAACATTTTGAGCCTAATTCAAACATTGACAAACAATTTCAAACTTAACAACAATAACAACGAAAAACTTAGTCCCAAATAATAAAAATCTGCAAGAGAAAATTGTTTTTATTAAATACTGCTTATTTGAACTCAACAACTAGAACTCACCAAATAGGAGAGGGGCAAAAAAAAAAAAAAAAGGAAGAAAAAAGGAGAGACATTGTTCTAGTAGGATTTTTTTTTTTTTGGAGAGGGGAGGGGTTAAAATATAAACAATTTTTTGCTATTATCAACTACTAATGTGTAACTCCATGCATATGCACAGGTACATTTAAAAATAATCACAATTACATATATATATGTGAATTCAAATTAAATGTAGTGTAAGAATTACAACTTACATATTTGTTTTAAACCATGAATTTCTAAAATATATAAAATTAAATATAGACTCTTCAGTTTTTGCACCCAATAATTTACTTGCCACAAAAATTAAAAAATTAGATGAGACACATGGCACAAAATTGAAACCTAATTAAAATTCAATTTAGAATCTAATTGAATTTAAACTCTTTGATTTTTTGCACCTAATAATTCACTTGACACATACATTTAAAAATTAAATGAGACACGTGATGCAAAATTATACTTCAATTTAGAATTTAATTGAATTTTCGCTAAGCTTTAGCCATTAACCTATATATATATATATATATATATAGGTTTTAGCTCCCTGATTAATTGTTTAATTTTTTATTCTTTTATTTTGTGTGAGGTGGGCAACTCTTATTTTTTTGGGTCTAATATTTAAACCTTCTTTGTTGGAACTGCACCTCATTTATTGTAAATATCCTTGGTTTGTATTTTGTGAAATCTATATAAACCTCTCCAATTTTATGTTAAAATTAGAAAGAGAGAAGAATGAGATTAATGATGAGATATAAATACCCATTCTTGTAATGCCATCCAGAAAAACTACTAACTTCACATAGAGCTGTCCTCCATCTCTGCACTTTGCCCATGTTATCTTTGAAATTTTCTTCATGCTTAGCCAATGCTACCCCAAACTTTCTCTCTTGTTTAGATACTTCCAATGGACTCACTTTGTAAAACCCTGGTAAAATTGATTGGCCATTTTTCCTACACTCAAGAATCCTAACAAGTTCACCCAAGCACCAAGCAGAAGATGTGTAGTTTTTAGAGAATATAATAATTGAAATCATTGACTACTCAATGGCTTTGAGAAGCTCTACTAAAACTTCCTCTCCTCTTTGAAGGTTATCATCAATGATGGTATTAAAATCCTTGTCCCATAAAGCTTGATATAAATGGTCTGTAAAACCATAGCAGGTATCTTTACCTCTAAAGCTTAAGAAGACATCATATTTCCATTGGGGAGTGAAAGAAGAAAAGGAGGTTTCTTCATTGGTTGGGAAAGCCATCATGGTCTATGAGGAGAAGAGTGAGAAGATCAAAAAAGAGGAGGAGGAGAGATGGGTTTTAGTATGAGGCAGACAAGGATTGCAAGCCAGGGAAGGTATAATGGGAAGTTGATTTGTCTCCACACAGGATCTCTCCAATGTAGACTAAACAAGCATTCACGTTGGAAAACATGTAGATGGAAGCAACTGCTTGTAGTGGTCAAACTTGGCTCCTCTGCTTTGCTATTGTCAAATATATTATAAGTAGCACACTACACGATTAGCCTTCATTACATGAAAAAACCCAATAAACATCACTACATGATTACATCTACAACTGCAAAACCAATGCAAATTAATTTGATACACACTCCCTGTCCAATTCAGTCACTCTAAAAATCCATGTCCACTTTGAAGCCCCCATTAACATCTTTACCCGTAAAGCTAAAAACATCGGAAAGGAAAAACTGGAGCTCAGAAAGGAAAATCCCCAATTAGCATCTCTACCCGGAAAGCATTTTAGAGCTAGCGAGCATTGAACAGCTACTATTAGTCTTTTCTCTCCCGCTTGTTTGTCGATCAATTATAAAGATAGAGAATATACATCAAACTCATTCATCACCAATAAAAATTTTCAAGGACAATTATCATAGAATAAAGATGATATCTACTTTACCCTCATATATATTTTGAAATATAAGAATTAACAATGCAATTTTTGCGTAATTTAGTACAAATGGGAGGGAAAAGTCCCAAAAATGGGGAGGGAGTGCCCAAAAGAGGAAACATGATACACGACAATCAAATACTTTATAATAATCCCAAGTCCTCCAAGGAAACAAAACTAACAATAAATAAAGCTGCATAGATCCTCGGCAAAATTTGCCAAATAGTATATTTTTCCAAAAAAATTAAGCTCGTGTCATACGTTCAAAGTTATTTAGTAAGTTAGATTGTTGTTGAAAATTGACTTTGGCAAAATTGCCGCCACTATAGGATACCTATAATGGCGTTTTTACAAACGCCACTATAGTGTTTGCTTTCTAGCCCAAAGTCGATTTTGCCAAAGTCAATTTTCAAAAACAGTCTAACTTACTAAATAACTTTGAACACATGCCACGCGCCTAATTTTTTTGGAAAAGTATACTATTTGGCAAATTTTGCCTAGATCCTCTCATAAAGATCAACCAACGCTACAATGTAAATGGCATGCTAAACATTACACTTCCAAATGAAGGGACACAGGTTGGCTTATGAAAGAAATCTAAAGTAAATCTTCATATCAGAATTGAAATGAAACTGAAATAATCTACACCACGATCGAGCTAAAAATCAGCAAAGAAACTTGTTTGAACTGATAAAATCAGTTCTTTTACTTGCATTTCTTTTTCCCTTCTCTTGATTCCTGAAACATTGAAACATTAAAATGAAACACTCACATAGATCCCATTCAATAAGGCAGGGCTGCAAATATTCTTTGTGGGTAACCAATTAATTATACATTTTTCCCCTAATGAGACAGGGACCAAGACTTCTTTTGGCAGTATTTGGTTGATGACTAACTTTGTTACCCATGTGCCATTGATTACTGACCTTGAACTTCAAGGCTTGAAGGTAGCTGTTGAGGTCGAACTGCAATCGCCATTTTTATTAAAATTTTCTTCCAATCTTAGTAGGTAACCAGTTTTCTTGATGACAATTAACTAGTTAATTCATTAGGAATTGGGTGCACTAGGATTCCCATGGAAATAAAACTAATTCATTGTTTGTGCATTCAAAACATTTGGAAGTACACAATTGCATGGTACAAAATTCAAAATTCAGAGTTGCACCAGAAAAATAAATAATTGGCCTGTGTCAAAGTAATAGTATATCGGCCAATCATATGAGTAGGTAATTGCTCAATATATAATGTCATTTTCTGAAATCACTAGGTTATGAGAATATGCATGACTTTTGAATGGATTTTGTGGTATGTCTTTTTGTTAGAATTCATGTCCTTCTTCTTGTGTGTGCGTGAGTTTATTTCTCAAAAAAAAAAAAAAAAAATTTAAAAGAATGTGCAACTTTTTTCAATGCTTTCTACAATAGTGAATTAGTTCTTTTTTCAAGAGAGTTCAATGGCCAAGCACGATCCCTTCTTGAACCATGAAATGACACTTCTCCCAGTTTAGGACAAGATTTTTATCTTCACATCTCTGCAAAACA